>JAOXXN010000395.1:65503759-65561494 GCA_026770055.1 Myrmophylax atrothorax | reverse complement strand
TTCTCCCAGCTTTGTGTCATCAGTGAACTTGCTGAGGAGGCACCTGCCCCTTTCTCCAAGTCAGTGATGGAAAAGTTGAACAGTCCTGGGCCCAGTATTGAACCTTGGGGGACACCATTAGTGACAGGCCTCCAGCTAAACCCTGTGCCACTGGTTACAGGCTGCTGGGATTTGCTGTGCAGCCAGTTCTCAGTCCACCTCACTGTCCACTCATCCAGCCCACACTCCTCAGTTCACCTGTGAGGATATTGTGAGAAATGGTGACAAAGCCTTGATGAAGCCAAGGTGGACAATCTCCACTGCTCTCCCCTCATCCATCCATGTAGTTGTTTGATCATAGAAGTCAGTCAGGGTGGTCAAGCACATTTACCTTCAGTGAATTCATGCTGGCTACTGATCACCTTCTTTTTATCCATGTGGACAGAAATGGCCTCTACATTCGATCATCTTTCCAGGGATTGAGGCGAGGCTGACTGGCTGGTAGTTTCCTGGGTCCTTTTTGCCCTTTTTGAAGACCAGGGTGACATTTGCAATCTTCCAGACCTCTCCTGACTGCCATGACCTTTCAGATATAGTTGTGAGTGGCCTCACTGGTGTGTGCCAGTCCCTCAGCACTTGTGGGTCCATCCTGTCAGGGCCCATGGACTTCTGGATGTGAGGTTTAATTGAATAGTCTCTGTCTAACCCAGTCTTCTCAACCAGTGGAAAGTCTTCCTCCAGATCTCCTCCCTGATCTCCTGACTCAGGGATTCCTGAGGACTGGCCTTTTGGGCAGTGAAAACTGAAGCAAAAAAGGCGTTCAGTATCTCTGCCTGCCCTGCAGCCTCTGTTGGCAACAATCCATGTTCCATTCAGTAGCAGGACCACATTTTCCCGAGTATTTATTTTGGTTTTGTTGTATTTGCAGAAGCCCTTCTTGTTATTCTTGACATTGTTAGCCAGATTTAATTCCAAGTGGGCCTCCTCCTTCCCCATTGCATTTCTGCATACTACAACAACATCCCCATATTCATCCCAGGTGGCCTTTCCCTGCTTCCATCTCACGGATCTCCTGCCTGTGTCTGTGTTTTGACAGGAGTTAACAAGGAGCAACACAGGGCCTTGAATCTGTGCCAGCACTTCACCAACAGACAAAACACTGGTGTGTTTTCAGTGCTTGTTTTGGTCACAAATCCAAAATCCAGCACTGTGGAAGGTGCTGTGAAGGAAATACCCTTGGTACCAACCAGATATGATACTACATGTGGAAAATGTACTTGAGGTTTTGTCCTCCTAAATCTTGCTGTTCTGATTTGAACCTTTATTATTGTCAGTTCATACTGTTTGTGTGTATGAATAAATTACATCTGCAAAGTGCATTGTGTTTTGCATGGCCCATCAAAATGCACTTGACTTAATCATGTTCTTGAAGGTAGGTTAGTAGACAGTTACAGTAGTGGGTTATTTTTAGCAAACTTTTAAGAAACTTTTTCGTGGTTATTTTCTCCAGTGCTGTTGCTGAAGGTTGTATTTCTACCTAAAGCAGTCACCTTTTCTGCAGAAGATTGTACATACTGGAGGTTCCGTGTATTCATTTCATCTTCTGGAAAGTAGAACTCTGTTACAAAAATACTTTCCTCACCAGGCATGGAGCTTAATTTTAAAACTATCAAGATAGAAAGCATATAGCACATTTTATGCTGTATTTTCTGTTCAATCTGAAATGGGGGGATTTTATGTTGACATATCCTTTTTTCAAATGATTCTTTGAAACACAACATGAAGTAAAAATGCCAAAGTAAATGTAGGCGGTATTTGAAGTATTTTCCATACCAATTTTAGACTTCTTCACCTGATTCTTCCAATGAGAACTCCCCAGCTACCCCACCTGATGAGCAGGGCCAAGCTGATGCTCCACCCCAGCTTGAGGATGAGGAGCCTGCATTTCCACACACAGACCTGGCAAAGTTGGATGACATGATCAACAGGTATTTTCACACTTTCTTCAGAGGGTGTAGATTATTTCTGCAAATATCTTGGTGGTGGAATCAGGGCTTCTGCATCTTTCTTTTACTGGATTTCTGGCAATGTTGTTTTACTGAGTTAAATTTGTAAAGAGAGAGAGGCTCAAAGGAGAGTGGATTTTTGTTTGGGTTGGGTTTGGTTTTTTTCGTGTAGTACTCATCAGGGCCTTTAAAAATATATATTTACTTACCCTGTAATTAAAAGCCTTACAAAGAGTCAAGGATCTTTTTTCAGAGGCACAATTGAAATTGGGTTTGTTTTTGAACATAGGCCTCGATGGGTTGTTCCTGTGTTGCCGAAGGGGGAATTAGAAGTTCTTCTAGAAGCTGCTATTGACCTAAGTAAAAAAGGTAAGCTGAAAAGACAATTAATGATTATTGGACCAGTGTGTGAAGTCTTTTCTTGATCTTTTGAATCCCTGGTGAAGGCTTAAAAATTCTTAATAATTTGTGTTTTTCTCTTAACAACCCTTGCCCTGGAGATTGTGTCAGAATGCTACGGAAAACCTTCATAGATCAGAAATTTTAGGAAGCCAATAATGTAGTTAGAAATTAGATGCCTTGGCATGTGTAGGAGAGTTGAATAAGCTCACAGACATAAAAATCCTGTCATTCCTGTCATACCTGTTTTCTGTATTCACTTTGATATCGGACCTAGTGAGTTTATAACAGATACTAAAACTCCAAGAATTCTACTTTTGTTTTGTTTCTTAAATAAGTTGCTAGTCAAGCTTCCAAATACCCTGCCATAAATTTTTGTTCAAATTTGACACACACATACTTTTGAGAATACCAGAGAAAAGCTAGAATTGTAAGCAGCATGACTTAGACTGATAATCCTACCAGTGCTTGCTGTGTCTGATTGGGAAGTAGGAGGGCTCCTTGTTACTAGTCAGATTGACAAATTCCTCTTGTTCTGGAAGATTCTGTTCTCCTGGGAAGTGGCTTTGTTTGTTCCTCCAATGCTTGAGTAATATTGAAAGTCAGATCAAAATAGTATTTTAGGCTGTCTGCACTTACCATCTAATTGTGTTTCAAGTGTGTCATACAGTTTCTGTTCTTAGTTTTACATGTCACTGGCCCAGGATGACTTCATTTCCACATCAATAGAAGTAATTCTTAAACAGTTTTAAGACTGAAAAGCTGGTTGTGGTCATGATATTCTGTGTTATTTTGATTGCTGAGTCTTTTTTGCTTTGGAGCACTTTGTGGGGAAACAAAAGTTAGGGTTGAATCGTTGTGATCCAGCACAAAATAGCGACATTTTGTTGCCAACACTGATTTATCAGCCATAGTTGGCTTGGCAGTGGTGGCTTTACATGTGCAGGGTCTGGCAGGAATCCTGCGGCGAGTGTGGGATGTTGGAGGGATCACATCTGCTCAGAAGCAGCAGGAATGCCAACCCATCGAAAGGAAACGCAGCCACCTTTGTGTCTGGGTTGTTGGAACAGAGCGGTAGAGAGAAATGGTCTGCTTGTGATTTGCGAGAGGGGAGATGCACGTTCTGCCAGCTGCTAAGGCACCTTTAAAAGAATGGAAAGCAAACCCAAAAACCTGTCAATGCCATGAAGTAATAAGAGCAGAATGAGATTTTTAGCTGCTCCTAACATCAACTTACTTCCCCAAAGTGTCAGGCTTAGCTGGAAGTTCCAAACAAAAAGCTTATTTTTCCTCTTGAAGTTGTGAAAAGCAGTGGAAATGTATTCATGTGCTTTATGCAGTTTGATTTTTATTAAGTTCTTGGTATCCAATTCTAGAAAGTCCTTGTGTGTTGCTATTTAATGATGTTTCCTCTTGTTCTCTCGATGCATTCCTGTGTGTGAACATGTGCAAGGATTATTGGAGAAAACAAGGAAAGCTGTTAGAAGGAGTTGTTTAATTGTGTTATCTTTACAGTTACATCTTAATTTTTTTTTCTTTGCTACTTGGAGTTACATGATGGCTGAGAAGGTTCTTTTTTAAATAACTTCCAGTTTTCAGGGAATGTGATAGGGTGTAACTCGGTGTAACTGACACTGTTGGGTAGCTCAGACCTTGGCAGACGTTTCAGAGCAATGTATATTTAGAGAAGTAGTTTAAATGGTTCTCTTGTGTACATGTCTTAATAGATTGAAAATGTGTTGCATTACCTTGAGAAGATCTAAAATTGGACACTGTGCTACCTGACTACAGGAATTTTTCATATTTTAAGGACTTGTGTTTCAAAAAGGAGGAACTGAAAGGAGAAATAGAAAAATAACCAGCTGTTGAATTACATAAACTCTGTATTTCAGTCTGTGTCTCATTTAAATGGTGCAACAACAAAACCTAGAAAGAGCCCACTACATTTTTTTTGTCAAGCACCATTTTCTAGTGATCAGGGTTCTTATGTAGGTTTTATTCCTGACACAGCCAGTGGCCATCAGCATTCTGGGGTGACTCTGGGGTAACTGCTGTCTTTGTGACCCTGTCTGTGAGAGGGATATTTGCATGCTCTGTAAATCTTTCCAGGAACTAAAATTGAAAGGGATGTAACTGAACTAATGGAAAGAACTAGTGAGAATTAAATGTCATTATTACCACCTTCAAGTGAAAGGAGCAAATTTGACAGAGTAGCATAAATCCTGTCTAGACTGTGACTTGCATTATTTTTGGCAGATGAATTTGTTTGTGAAAAATTCGCTTTTTGTGTGTAGGCATCAGTGTCTTATTCTTTGTTAAACAAGCCTTGAGACTATCAAATGATAGTCTGGAGTTACTTGCTTATAGAAGAAAATCTGTTTGGAAAATAGTATTCAATAGTAAGACTGATGTTTAACTGCTCCACAATTGTGGAATACTTACAGAGTGTTTTCAGTAATGAAATTTGCTCCAGAAATAAATGTCACAGTGAGTTGGATGCTGTAAATTTTAAAGGGAAAAAAAGAGTTGGTTTGGTTTGGTTTAGGGTTTTGGTATTTTATAGGCCACTCTTTCAAAAGGATTTTATTGCTCCTAAAGTTTACACTCTGTCTTTAACATGCTGCCAGAACTTTCCAATGTGACACACTCAAGCAAGATGTAAAGCAATTTTTTGAATTTGTAGCTTATTTAAACTGAAAGGAGATCTCACTACACATCGTAAATGTTGAGACTTGATCCCAGATCTGTGTTTTTGATGAATTATAAATGCTTACAGAGTGGGAAAGAGAGGCCTTAGTGCCAAAAAAAAAATAAAATCAATGTGTGCATATGTGTATCCAGAAGTTCAGCAGCCCAGTAATAGGAGTTGTTCCCAGCATCCACTAAAGACCATGTCCATCTCTCTCCAGATGATTCATTTGCGGTTCTGTGGGATCTTCAGAGTTCCTTACTGAACTTGTATCTTCTGCATTTCCTTGAAATGGTTATTTTTACTCCTCTTCACTCACTAGGTTTTACTGGTAAAAAGTAAATAAGAGATAACAAAGAAAAATGGAAGATAAAGACTGTACACTGCAAACATGTGAAGAAAAACAACCCCTATCACATATTTTTAAAAATAATTTAAAAATTATATAAAGGAGTGTAACTTTCTGAGCTGGCTTTACTAGAACATTATTCCATCAAGTTTGTTGTTCATTCAAGCTTATGTAAGTTTATCTTCATCCAAGGCTTTTTTAAAATTGAAACTTTAAACACCAACCCTTTGAAGTCCAAATGTTGTGGTTTAACCCCAGCCAGCAGCTCAGCCCCACTCGCTGGGACGGGGGAGAGAATCAGAAGGGTAAAAGTGGATATAAAGACAGTTTGACAGGTAAAGCCAACGCTGTGTGTGCCAGCAAAGCAAAACACCTCCCGTGGGCAGGTGCTCAGCCGTCCCCAGAACAGCCTGGTCTGTCACATGGAGCAGCGACTTGGGCAGACAAACACCATCACTCCAGTGTCCCCTTTCTTTCTTCCCCATCTCTGTACCTGATCACGACACCAGGTGGTCTGGGACATCCCTGTGGTCAGAAGGACTCGGCTGTCCTGACTCTGTCCCCTCCCAAATCCACTTGCTGGCACAGTGGTGTGAGAGGCAGGAAAAGCCTTGGCTGTTATTGCTGCTCAGCAGTAACAAAAACATCCTTGTGTTATCAACACTGTTTCCAGCACAAACCCAGAACACAGCCCTGTATGAGCTACTGTGAAGAAACCAACACCAGCACACCAAATCCCTGCTTCCAGCATTTGAAAAGTCCATGTAACCACTGAAATTCCATGTTTTAATTGTTGTTTTTCTATGTTAAAATAGGCCTTGACGTCAAAAGTGAAGCATGCCAGCGATTTTTTCGAGATGGGTTAACAATATCCTTCACAAAAATCCTTACAGATGAGGCAGTAAGCGGCTGGAAGTTTGAAATTCATGTGAGTTTCTTGTGTTTCTGAAAAGCATGGTGATTTAAATAGGGGAGGAGACTGTAGAATCTGAATTTAATTTTTGAAAATCAGCAGTGTGCTGTAAGAAGACTTGTACACAGCTATTGGGGTGGGTGGGGGGAGTCACTTTTCTGTAATTGTTTCACTTTATTACCTCCGGTGGTTTTGGGAAGGAAATAAAACATGAGAGAGATGATATGGGGAGTGTCTTGGGTTGAGCCATGGAACCATGTATGTTTGGTAGTGCAGCTCTTTCTAGGCTGGCTGTCGTTGGCCAGATGTCTCGAGACCTGCTTATTTTTATGTGCATGCTAAGGCATAAAGCTTTTAGCAACCTGCTGACTCGTGTTTGTACCAGCTGCTTGAACATAAAAATTACCTGCTGGACAGCCAGACACCTGCTAAATGAGAAACTGTAAAGATCTGTGTAAGCAAGTTTGAAATCTATGAGAAAAATGAGAGAAAGAAGGAAAAGTTGATAATATGGTGGTGATTCATGAATGTCTCATGTAAAAACATTTCTGTCCCCTAAATTTAATTTCTATCTGAAAGCAGATAGTTTAGAGTTTGTTTAAAGGCTTTCTTGGAGGAAGTGCAAATGAAAATACAGCGTTGTGAAACTCTTATGCCACTCCACATGGGAGGTGATGATGGTTCAGAGTTTATAGTTTATATTCGTTGTACAGTCACCTGCCACATTCTTAGCTGTTGTTTCTTTCTCAACAGAGGTGTATTATTAACAACACTCATCGACTAGTGGAACTATGTGTGGCCAAGCTGTCCCAAGATTGGTTTCCCCTTCTTGAACTTCTTGCCATGGCCTTAAATCCTCACTGCAAGTTCCATCTGTACAATGGTACTCGTCCCTCAGAAACAGTTCCTGCAGGAGTCCAGCTGGCTGAAGACGAGCTCTATGCCCGTCCTCCCGACCCGCGATCACCAAAGGTGGGAGAGCCTCTTCAGACCTGTGGCTGTAACTTCATGCAGTGTTGTCTGATTACAGAGCAGACACAGAGAAGTGTTTGTAGAGGGGGAGGGGAAAAGCTGCCTCTATTCTCTTTATCACAAAGGTGTTCTGCTGGTTATCACTCTTGATAGTGATTTAATGTACATCTTCCTTCTAACTCTTCCATCTTTGGTCTGCAGTGAAACTCGCATGTTTCTGTGCTCAGCTGGCACAGCTCTGTTGGAATGCCAATCCTGCTGTGTTGATTGGCTCGCTTGGGTTTGCCAGTGGATGGATTTACCTGCCCAGTTAATGTGATTTTGTAGGTGATGCATTTTGGGGAGGGGATTATGTCATAAAGTAGGAATTTTCTCTCTCTTTTTTAATAGTTTCTAATGATGGGAGAGATGTTTTTAATTGGACATGGGATACTGGTGTCAGTGTGGGGTTTGGTAGGTTTGCTTTGGTTTTGCAGGAGGTGGTGTGAAGGTTTGGTTTTGGGCTTTTTGTTTGGTTTTGGTTATTTGTTTTTGTAGTTGTGGTTACTTGGGTTTTTGCTTGGTTTTTTAATTGGCTGTGCAGATTAGTAATCTGTTCTGGTTCCTGGGTCTGAACTTTTTCAGAATTGAACTCCAAATGGCATTGATATGACATCAGGAGTTAATTATATTTCTTTGCTTGCTTTCTTTTTTTCTCCCCCTTTTCTTCTTTTTTCTTCTTTTTTCTTCTTTTTTCTTCTTTTTTCTTCTTTTTTCTTCTTTTTTCTTCTTTTTTCTTCTTTTTAGTAGAACTGTCAGCTGTTGATCTGTAAGAACCAAAGATAAAGAAGTCCTTGAACTTCCTTGCATTGCTGTTATTTTGCATTCTTAATGTTTTTGTATGTGGCATTATCACATCCAGGGCCTAGAGAAAATACCAGAATTGTCATGCTCTCTGTAGTAACTTAGCAGCCAAAGCAAAACATGGAGTATATTCAGTTTTATTCCTGTATATTTGATAAATTTCTCTGAATACCTACTATACAGCATCTGTCCTTTGATGTGGTAACAGGAAAGATCTTGTTGCCTATTCCCAAGCATTTCCTTAAAACTGAACTTGTAAACTATTGTGTAAAGACATTTTTAAAGCAGATTTTTGTCATTAACTTTAAAATATAGTTTGTAAATGTCAAAAAATAACTGTTGTATTGCAGGGTTGGCTCGTAGATCTTATCAACAAATTTGGCACACTAAATGGATTTCAGATCTTGCACGATCGCTTCATGAGTGGATCAGCATTGAATGTTCAGATCATTGCAGCTCTCATCAAGTAAGGATTTTTTATTTAATAATTTATGCATTTGGGAAAGGTGGCCTCAGAATCAAACATTCTGTTAGCACAAAGCTGAGTCTTTCTTGAAGCGCTTCCCCTCGCTCCGTCTCTCGGCTCGCCGTGTTTACCTTCACCATTTCATGTACTTCTGAGTGGACTTGAGTTTCTTGATTTAATTTCACTTTACTATCATAATATCACACAACTGCTGATTATGGCACTCTCTCCTTTCTCTTTTAGGCCATTTGGACAATGTTTCGAATTTCTAACATTACATACAGTGAAGAAATATTTTCTTCCAATTATAGAAATGGTTCCACAATTTTTAGAAAATTTAACAGATGATGAACTGAAAAAAGAAGCAAAGAATGAAGCCAAAAATGATGCTCTGTCAATGATAATCAAATCTCTAAAGAACTTAGCTTCAAGAGTTCCAGGACAAGAAGAAACTGTAAAAAATTTAGAAATATTTAGGTTAAAAATGATTCTTAGGTAAGATGCTACTTCTAATATGATATGCCACTGCTGACATTTTTTTCCACACTTCTTACATTAAATTTCTCTCACAGGTTGTTACAAATTTCCTCTTTCAATGGTAAAATGAATGCACTAAATGAAGTTAACAAAGTAATATCCAGTGTGTCATATTATACTCACCGACATGGTAACCCTGAAGAGGAGGAGTGGCTCACAGCTGAAAGAATGGCAGTAAGTTCTCCTTTTCAATGAAATTCTTCATTGAATAGATCTTGTTTCTCCTTATTATTTAAATGTACAAGTAGCTGTATGTTGTGGATCCACCGCACGCTGCTTGTGTTCATATCTAGTTTTAGCAATAGTTTGTATCATCTGAGAGGAATAAGGCATTGTAATAGTTGCCTTTCTGAGAAAAAATGCTGTATTTGTGTCAAAGCTGCTGTTGAGAATTATTTTTCAGTGCTGCTAAAACCTGCCTCAGAAATGGATCCTTGAGTGTTGTGGGTTTTACACAGTGTTCTGAAAAACCCAAACAAACCTTGGTAAAAAAGTGGGATCCATTTGAAACTTCAGTGCTGGATTGAAAATGTAATGGTTGTTTAAATAAGGACATAGTCTGGGCTTTGTGTGTCAGCCTTTTCTCACTGGAGTTCCAACTTCTGCTTTTCACATGTCAGAGCCTGCATTCTGTGTTGCAGAAAGTTCTAGATGTCACTTGTTTGTTTTATTTAATATTTATATATTTTGAACACTGTTGCTTGAAAGTGTATATAGGGAACTATGAAAATGAGTATTTATAGAGTTAAAATAAGAACGATTTTTTTTCTTCATCTTTGTAAAATGTAGTTGTGTTACGGGATTTTTACCCTGTTCTGCCCCATCTCCATGACTGGCCACCTGTTGTGAGGTTTGTAATCTACAAAAGGACATCTGACAGGAAAGAAAAACTGCAGTTTGATTTTTTTAAAGGAACAGGAGGAAATAGGTCTCTTTTTTACATATTCCTTATAGATTGGCATCTCAGACAGGACCTCTATTTTTAAATGAAAACTTGTAGATTTAAGTATTTCACGAGACAAGGTTGAGTGTTGTAAGTCTGTAGTCAGGAGCACTGTTGGAAGGTACAGTGCTGTGGATGTTTGTTTGTTGCACACCCTCCTTTGCTTCAGTTGGAACCAACAGTCTGACCGTGTCAGTGCCACCACTGACAAAGTCGTATCTGCTTAAATATGGCTTGAATATCTCTCTTCAATATGAAGCATTTCAAAAACCCTGTACTTGGCAGTACTGAAATAATCTAATATTTTTTATATTTCAGTCCTTATGTAATTTTTATGGGATATGCTGTAGGTGTAGCAGTGAATTTAGAAGTGTCTTAAACAATTTGGTTTTGATATCTAATGACTGTGAATTGAAATACAAAAATGTTGTTCCTTGAACACAAGAGTTAACTGTTCTTCGCATTGGCTTCCTATGTTTGAAGTGGCTTGAACATTTTTGTGCTTTGAGTTCATGATTTTAATATGCCTGAAAAAAATTCCCCTTAAGATATCACAGTGACAAGTGTAATGGATTATTTAAAATGCTGATGTTCTTTTTTAAAAAAGAGGAAATTAAAGGTACAGATAAATACTGTCCTCTTGTGTTGCATCTATCTTGCTTAATCTGTAATGGGTTGAATTTTTAGTTTGTAGTTTAAATATCAGTGGTGGCACCTGAATAATTTGAGATTGCACTACTTTTTTTTTAATATTCAGGAATGGATCCAGCAGAACAATATTTTATCAATTGTGTTAAGAGACAGTCTTCATCAACCTCAATATGTAGAGAAGTTAGAGAAAATCCTCCGTTTTGTCATCAAAGAGAAAGCCCTCACTCTGCAGGATCTTGACAACATTTGGGCTGCACAGGTAAATAACTCAGCTGCTTGTTGGCTGCTGCACAGGAGGGATCTTGTTGTATGTCTTGTGTTGAGAAGACAACCTGGGATTCTTTTGCTTGGTGTTAAAAAAGCTAAAGAAAAAGTTGAAATCCAATGGTGTTCCTTTTTGGGGTCCTGGCTCTCAAAATTGTCTTCTCAAATGTCTTCAGTGGAAGGAGTCACTGCACATACATGTGGAGTCTGCAGGAACAGTTCAGAACATGGTACAAAAGTTTCTCTTTCTAAGTATTAAGGAACCCTCAGTGTTGAGCAGAGACGTGATACATGATAACTTAATATTCTAAAATGTGTTAAGGATATATATTGCTAATCCCTGAGTTTGCCACAGTTGTGGAAATTTTCCCTGGCCAGAGTGTGATTAGTAAGGCTTAGAAGAATGACTGTTCTAGAAGTTGTTTAACTGCAAGTTCTTTCTTTTGTATTGTAATAGTTGTTTTTGAAAAATTACAAATTTTGCAATATTGACTTTGTGTACTTAAATGAATGGTGCAGCTGGGTCTGTAACTGTGGGCTGCCTGAGATTAATGCACAGAACAGGCAGCTAAAGGGACAAAATCATTAGGAGTTACTGACAGTACAGAAAATAAAAAGTCATTTTAGGATAGAAGCAAGCATGACTGCATAGATCTTGTTCCTAAGTAGTGGGTAGTGAAACTCTTGATTGTATGAGTAAGCCCTCAGGCCAGTCTTCCAAGTGTGGGAGGGCTAAATCTGATTATGAAGACAGAGGGCTGTGCTGGTTTGGGCAGGGATGGAGTTAAACTCCTTCACAGTAGCTTATATAACTACGTAAGTAAAGCAAAAGATTTATTTACCTATTTGTCTCAACCCTTGAGTTTTCTCACTTTTACCCTCCTGATTAGCTCAGTTGGTTAAAACTTGGTTGTAACAATGCCAAGGTCATGGGTTCAGTCCCCTGTGTGGGCCATTGACTTAAGAGTTGGACTCGCTGATCCTTGTGGGTCCCTTCCAACCCAGAATAGTCTGTGATTCTCTTCCCCCATCCCAGTGTGGGGTGGAGGCTGAGTGAGGGGGTGTGGTGCTTTTGGTTGCCAGCTGGAGTTCATGGCAAGGGCCAATACAGGAGCTGGGCAGCATTGTATCCCTAATTAGATGTGTTCATGCTGTTCTGAAAATGTTCACAGTTTGGCTGAAGGGGATTTACCCCCAGGTGTCCCTGGACTATTTTCAGGTTACACTTCAAACACTTGGGACTGGTTCAACTGACTTAATATTGAGACTTCAGTTCCATCCTGACAGTAACTGCACAGGCTGAAACTCAATAAAGTCTTTTCTCATTATCCTAAAGCCCTGTTTAGGAAACTTCATCCTGTAACAGAGCAATGCACAGATTACGTGAATTAAGGACTGTGAGCATAGTTAGATTTTGACTTCTGGTCTGTAGATATTTCCAGAGTACAAGATACCTGTGGCACAAAAAAAGAGACTTTGAGAGGTCAGTTTGCTGTTAATGGGCTTGTTTCAGCTGTATTAGAGCCTCACTTTTAGTAAGAGGGGAAAAAATTACTGAAATTTGGGAAAAATGTTTTCCAAGCAATTACATTGTTCCTAGTGTCTGAAAATGGGTGTGGATAAGCTCGTTGGAGACAAACTTGCCACCCTTCCAGAGAACTCTGAACAAGTGGTAGAATCCCTAAAAGACAGGGATAGTCCCCAACAGTTGAAAAAAACCCCAACACCTAAGAATGAATTAACAGGAGTAATTTAGGAATGTCTCCCTTGCCCTCCAATACCCAGCTTGCTCTGCTAACTTCTTATGCTTTTAAGTGCTTTGTACTGCAGTGGTTTTGCTGTAGTTTGGCCCTGGATTTTTTTTTTGTGAAAATAGCTCTTATTCAGGTAAGTGATTTCACTGCAGCTTTAGCCATGAAATTAAAATAGACTAAAAATTAAGAATACCAGACTCCGCTAGTAGAGAGTGATTTTTACCAACTTCACTACTCCTTGTGTGCAGTGGGTTTTGGAAGTTCTTATTAAATGACTGTTCTAAGAGCAGCTGGAGCATGAAATTCAGTAGTGAGGAGTTGATTTACTGTGTAGTTTTATATAACAGGCAGGTTATTTTAGCTTGGCCTCTGCAGCACTGGTGAGGCTTTGCTTTTGGGCTCGAGCTGCTGTGCTGCTGCCTGGGTTTAGAGAGTGAGCATTCACCACAGAATCTTACTAAAATCTGGAGTAAAAATAAGTAGTTTATTAAAGTAGTACAGTCAAGCTGCATTTGCCTTTAGAAGGCAACCTAATTTTTAATTTTATTGAAGTGTTTTCCTGTCTCACAAAGCCAATGCTCGCAGTACAGAAAGAGTAATGCTGGAAGTCTCTAAGGGCAAGCATTAAGTTGCAGCCTCTGGAGTTGCAGGGAAAGATCCAGCTGGACAAGACACAAAATGGCAGAGGCTGAAGTCTCGTTATTCTGGAGTATTTAATTGGAGCTTTGTAGGCACTTCCCTGTTGCTGCACAGCAGGCTGGCCTGGTCAAGCACCACGTGCCTTTTGCCTCCTCCCCCTGTCTGGTGCCACTTCCCCATGTCTGTCAGAAACCTCCCAAGATAAGGTTGTTACTGCCTTACTCTCACCCTTCTTGCTCCCTGCAGGAGCTGTGCATGCTCCTCCTTTTATTTGTTATATTGTAGATGCTTTTTGCCCTGCATGCTCAGTTTTACTTTCTATCCAGGAAATGGGCTGGTAAGAGGCAAAAATTATACAATATTTTGCAAAATCAAAGGGGTTTAGTAATTGCCCCTTTCATAATCTGACCCATAACATGAAAATGAACATTACTTCCTAAATTGACATTTTTTTTGGATAACAGTTTTTGGCACACTGAAGAATATAAGGCACACCATGTAACAAAAGCTGTTAGTCTGGTTTTTGTTTTTGAGTGAATTATTGGTGCAAGCTTTTGGAAGGAATTGAATTTCAAAGCTGCTTATGCATGTATTTTTAATAGTGTACAAAATTAATGACGTCAGAATATGTAGATATTTGGTTTGCATTTTTTAATTCCTCTCTTACCGGAAAATTTTCTACAGTAAATCAGCTGTTGATCCACATAGTCCAAATTTGTTGGTTTTGAGTTCACATGTGAAGTACAGGTTGCATTTTCCATCCCAGACAGAAAATTTTCTTCATGCTCAGAGTTAGAATGAAACTAACTTTTTTCCTCTTATTGTCTTCCTCCTTAAATGTCAAATCTGTGATGTACACCAAACTCTGGGTTAAACTGCATCTAGTATAAAACTCAGCATCTTGTCCTTCATTGCTTGATTGTTCGATTTGTAAGATTAAAAGCTGCTGGACTCAAAAATGTTGTCTGCCAATAAGTTGTTTGTAATAGGGAGCTTTAGACGTCCATGAATCCACTGCACAAAGGAAGTTCTTCAGCCTAAGAAACGATGTGGAAATAGTGAAAACTGGTTTGCTGCTTAAAACACTTCAGTGAAATTCATTGCAGAAATCAGTTTTGAGGCCTTTCTTATTAAAGAAAAAGAAAAACAAACATGCAAACCAACAATGAATTAAAATACTGATTTGTACGTTAAAATACCCTTTAGACCTTATTGTTCACTGTTCCAGCTTGATTTTGTAACGGCAACAAAAAAGTAAATATTGTGATGCTGCAGTATTTATATTCTAAATAGTTACTTGTGCACACACAGAGCAGAGCACAGTTAAATATTTGTTACACATACAAGGGAAATCTGAATGCTGTGAATTCCCAGTGAAGCAAACCCTCAGTTTGCTCCCACAGCATCTGCTGTCCTTGCTGGCCACCTCAGACAGTCTGCCTGTAAAAATGATGTTGGATGTCTTGCTGCTTGACTTAATATGAATTGCTACAAATGTTGGTGGATTCTTTTTCTCTTCTTGACAGGCAGGAAAACATGAAGCCATTGTAAAAAATGTACATGATCTTCTTGCAAAATTAGCTTGGGATTTCTCTCCTGAACAGCTTGATCACCTGTTTGATTGTTTTAAGGTAATTATGCATGTTTGGGCTGTATTCAGGAAGTGGGTTGTGAGGTTTCATGCAGATTTGTGGCATTTTCAGTGTCTTGCTTTCTACTTAATTTAAATACAGTCAGTTTCTGTGTGTTGGAAGACTTCTTAATGTGTAGCAACAGTCTGTAATATTTAATTCTAGAAATGCTGTTCTTTAATCAGCACTCCTTGTGAGATTTTCAATTTACTTCCTGTCCAAAACAAAGGCTCGTTATGGTTGTTCAGTAGGGAGTTTTGCTTTCTGTTTTGAACACTTTGGGGTAATGCACATCTGTTAAATCCTGTAGTATTGAAGTTACTTTTAGCAATCCTAGGAGTATAGAAAAATAGAACAAGTCTTTCAAATAACCTTTTTTCATTTGCTTCAAATTAATAAGTGTTAGTGATTTAGTAAAATTACATTTTTCTCCTGGCATTAGAGTAGGTTTTGTCAGGTTTACCAGGCAGTGCTACTTTTGATCTCTTAAGTGAGGAGATCAAGGACTTCCGTTCCCCACTCCTGCAGCTTCCTCTTCTTTATCATGGAATCATTTTTCTCTGTTCAGCACACAGGCAGAACGAAACAGTCCCATGAAGATAAAGTTGAATGTTTATAAACATGTAATGATTTGATTGAAATCAGAAAAGAACTGGATTCTGAAAGTTTAGTTGCTCATGGGCTTTTTATGTACAACATTTGACATTTGCAGCTTCCAGTAGTGGTGCTGTCTGGTTTGTTTTGCTGTTTCACTTCTGGGACATGAGCTGCTGTACCAGAGAGTGCAAGCCAGCTTAGCAGACTCTGTTTTCTGGTTTTAGATGAATACATGATAGGTGTATTTTGGCTTACATGTATTTGTGCTCTCCTAGTGGAGTTCTGTAGATTGGTGAATATGAGTCTAATGCTCAGCAGTTCAGATACTAAACTCAGTGCTCAGAAATTCTGTGTATAAACTCTTACGTCTGATCTTAAGAGGCAGATACAAAGTGATGCTACATTGGAAACTTACTCAGAGTTTAATTCAGAGGAGGTGCTTCAGTCAGATTCAGAGGCACAAGTGGTATTAAAATTTTACTCATCTAACCAAGTGGTTATAAGTCATTTAAGTCTTGTAAGAATAAGCAGGTGAGTTCTGTGAAAGCATTTGCAAGAAACAGCTGAGTCCACTCTGACTGTTGGTGAGCTTGTCAGTGGTAATGTTAACTTTTACAAGCACAACTATGATCTTTAAACAAAGACCTACCTTTTTGAACCCTCAATTTAAATACACTTCAGTTGTAAATACTAGAAGAGCTCTTCAGTTCTGTCTGGATTATGTATTGTTCTAATGTGCTATTTAATGAAAGAAATGACTGTGAAAGTTCTCTGTGTAGTTGCATCACTTTATTGTTGCATCATTTGTTATTGGTGCAGGTTATGTGTGGATTGTAAAAAAAAGACTGTTGTAATATTTTTTTATTATTTTCTTAGGCAAGTTGGACAAATGCAAGCAAGAAACAGCGTGAGAAGCTGCTGGAGTTGATTCGCCGCCTTGCAGAGGATGACAAGGATGGTGTCATGGCACACAAAGTGCTGAACCTCTTGTGGAATTTGGCTCACAGTGATGATGTGCCAGTTGATATCATGGACCAGGCTCTTAGTGCCCATATTAAAATCTTAGATTACAGCTGTTCACAGGTGAGTAATCTGGTATGTTCAACTGTGAAAGAAATCAGAGTTTTGTTCTGTTCCCCTTGGAAAATTGAAGGGATTTAGTAAATTAATGGAAGTGTTCTTTATAGATTTCTGTTATTCTACCAACATCCTGGTACTTTTAAAATGTTATGGGGTGTATTTTAATTAACACAGTGTGGGCTTTTAACTGGAGAGAGTGAAATTCATCCGTTTGGCTGTCTCGTTCCAATTGTTATGCACATTCTGTAATGAGCACACTGGAAGAGCTGGAAAAGGGCTATACCAGAGTAAATAGGGAGAAAGGAAAAGCCTCCCCCAGCTTTTTCCCAAACTGGATTATACTTATGTGGTTTGGTGAGGTTTTTTTCCAGTAAGTCCTTCTTAGTGAGTAGAAATAAATGAAAGAAGAGTGAGCAAATTATTTAAACATTTCTTAAATGAGTAGTGAGTGCTGAAGGCAGGGGGTTTGTAACACACTGGTGGCTGCTGCCAGCATGTCGTGCTGCTCAGGGGCTTTCCTTGTGCTCTTGTGCCTCAGAACTCAGGTGATGGAAGATTTGTTTGGCTTTGTATGTTTGTCCTATCTTGGAAACAAGTTAAGGGAATTACGATAGTTCTGCAATACACTTGATTTTGATTATAACCTGGTGTTCTTTAAGGATCGGGATACACAGAAGATCCAGTGGATAGATCGGTTTATAGAAGAACTTCGCACAAACGACAAATGGGTCATTCCTGCACTGAAACAAATTAGAGAGATTTGCAGTTTGTTTGGTGAAGCACCACAGAACTTGAGGTAAGAATTGAGTGCAAATAAAATTTTGTCTGTTAAAAGTTGGATGGGTTGGAATGAGGCAAATTTAATTTTTTTTTTTTTTTTTACAAGAGGTTGGGAAACTTTAGGTAAAACCATAACCTGTGCTGGAAGATGTTCTTCAGTTTGTTTTAGTGTGTATAAAATAGTCCAAAAATTCAGACACCTAAATTCAGTAAGAGACCATTAACTACTTCTTCAAACATGCTTTTATTAATTTTTATGGTGGTAGTCTAGTGGAAAATCTGAGTTTGTTTTTCTGTTATTCATGGACTTCCCTGCCTAACAATGGAATTAGTGTACTCAGTATGAATATATTGTCTATATGGATGTGTGCACATGCACACACACACAAACACCCCACCCATCCCTGTTCTTTGGTGGCAAATCCATGCAGATCATCTAGTTCATATACATGAAACCAAAAGTGACGTTTTGGTCTGGGAAAAAGACTCTACTGATTTTTCTCTCCTGAATGGAATAGGTTAGAAAGGTGTAGGGTTTGTTTTACTGGGGGGAGGGGATTTGCTTGTTTTGTGGGGGTTCATTTGATATTTGTCTCTAAAAGGAAGAAAAAATGAAAAGCCTTTGTCTGTTTGGACTTGTTAAAGCAGAAGTGCTTATTTTAATTATTTTAAATGTCATCCCACAAGACAAATCGCTGAGATTCTGTGCTCGTTACACTATTTGTTTCCACATCAGAATTTTTACAGACTTCAGAAAAATACTGTTTGCTTATCCGTGTTGCACAGATGCTTTGTTTTAATTCTTGAGCACAGATAAACTATTCAAATCAATGTTGCCATTACGGCTGGCTTACAAGAAGGATCAAGTCAGGGACAGTTGAGGAAAACAAGGCTCAGTTTGCACAACACTATCTTCTTGCTGATACCATTTTCAGGAGTTGTGATAATACTGCATTCCTGGCTTTTGGAGTTTTCTTTGTTCATTTAGATGGCAACATATTTTTCATTACATTTTAGTCCTTTACACTTTCTCATTAATGATTGCTTGAGGTTTATCCAACAAGGTCACCTGATGATTAGCAGAAAAGTCTGTTTTTTGTGTCTTGGAGTCCTTAACCTTTTCCATGCTGTAAGATCAGGCAAATCAAGCTACCTACCTGGTTATTCAGAGTAAGTGTTCAATTTGGATGCTTTTAAAACAGTGCCTTAACAAAGATGCTTTCCTTTAAGTACTTATTGAAGCTGAGCTCATTCAAAGCACTGATTTAGGTTTCTGCTTTGCAGTAATCTGTGGAGAAACCGAATTTCTTTATCATCGTGGAAGTGCAGGTTTCCTGTATGGTCTGTGTACAGTTATATGGCTTGAATGTCTCTCTTCTTTGTTTGTCAGACCATTTCTTCCTCAGATTTCCACGCAGTCTGCGTTGCAGTGTGTAACAACACCTCATATTTATGCAGGATTTGAAAACAGATATGGCAGGAACATAAACTTTGAATTGAACCTTTTAATGAAGGGACTTACTAAGACCTCTTCCTGTGGAGAATCCTTTGTTAGCAAGATCCTGTTGAGGGTGGTTTTTTGGTCAGGTTGTTACTGCCCAGATGACAGGGAAACCTACGGGGTGAAAACATCATTTTGAAATAATCCATGACTTTCCAGTCCTCTTAGTTTTCTGATAACTCTTATTATTGATACAGTTTGGAAATTGTAATGCATACATCCCAGACCTGTTCTATCAGCTTACCTTATCTGACTTGAAACTTTAATGCCTGACATCCTTCTAGAATTTGGATCAAAAATAGGTCAAAACAGGTGTTTGTGACAACTGCCTCAAAAAATGTCACAGAGCTTTCTGTCTGCAACACAAATGCCCGTATTCTTTATGCTCCTCCTTTTGGGGGTTCAGTTGATTGGCACTGGCAGGAAAAAGTGAATCCAGAACAGCAAAGGCTGCTGATTCTTTGCAAAAATAAATAAAAATTATCTTATGCCATTGGCACTGTAGAAATTATTTTGAGAGGGAGGTTTTGATTGTTGCTAGTTATTCATGCAGTTGCTTGTACAGTTGATTTGGCCAAAGTTTGGCTGACCACAGAGAAATGCTGCATGTTTTGGAAAGTTCAGCTTAACCAGAATTACAACAGAAAATAATTCTTAGGTAAGTGCAAGGACTCTTACAGGTGCAAGGATGCATATCAATACTAAGGAAGAGTCTTTTACTCAACATACTGACCTTTAGTGTACAGATAATTAATCATTATCTTAATTTTCTCTGTGTTGGCTGATGGAGGCAGAGCCTCATGTAGACCAGTGTCAAGCACTTAGGTTTGACCTGTGTCTGCTCAAGCAGTAGGAGATCCATGTCCTAAATTTCTTGCCCAGAAAAAATTGACTGAGCAGTGAGAGTTCAGGGGGTTTGTTCGTGCTTTGAGGCAACTATGATGCTTCGAGTCACTTTTTAGCCTAAATAGTAGAATTTGCTGGCATTGGTCCCTGCTGTTTGGAGTTTGTGTCTGCACTTTCTTAATGGTACATGGCATTCATTCATTCAGCACAACAACTCTCATCTTCAAAGGCTGAGTTACATGTACAGTATCATGTTGGGCAAGTTATATGTGCAGATAAATAATTTTTTAAATCCATTTAAATTAAGTAGATTGGAATTTTGCCCTTGTCAATTTGCCAGTATTTTTCTAGCAGATAAACATTCTGGCTATGAAATGTCCTTTTTCACATTTCCAAAATATTTGTCGTCCATTTTAAAATGCTTTTTTCTCTTTTGATACATTGGCTTTTGGTATCCATTTAGTAGAAACATGAAAATAGGAGTTTTGCTGTTAGCTTTAATTTTTCATACTCCTCAGTTGTTACACATTAATGAGTGTGTAGTAACTAATATTAAACATTAAAGTAACATGTTCTAATGGCAACATCATCATATAGTCTAACCTTAGAAGCTTAGGGAAAATTTTAGTTGCATGTGGAATTTAATACTAGAAAACATGATAGATCTTGTCAGATCAGCGTTTTTCCTGTACCTAAAGGCAGTCATTTTCCCTTTGACTCAATCAAAGTAACATCTTAAGTGTTGCTCACAAACACTGTGTAGCTATTCACAACTCAGAGCTACTAAGTCCAGTTGTTACAGTTACTCACCTCTTGGAAGTAGGTGCTGACCAGTCTGTGTGCAGATTTACTGTTTGTGCATGTGGTTGAGAAAGGATAGAAGTGAGAAATACCTAACACAGAACATTGTGGTCTTCTGCTGATAAAGCTTTCATTTGTCTGTACTTTGCAAGATTGATACAAATGCATAATTTTGTAAGTATAAATATGCACTCCAATATTTAATTCTTCAAAACACCCCATCTTACTTCTGTTTGTTCCTTTAGTTGTTTCATCGTATGTATTTCCCAAATAGTCAATGTTCTTATTTACTGTTACCCTTTGTGATTGCAGCTCTGTCTAGAGGCGACAGCTTGGGTAGCTGCTAAAATAGAGACCTCAGTCTTTTGCTGAGTTTGCTGCTGGTTTATTTTGAGTAAGGAGGGTTGGTGGAGAAGGAGTGAAGCATAACTGGAAAGTTTCTTCAAGTGAAAACAAATTGTTCTCTTGGAGTATATGAAGTCCTATATGTTTTTCTTTTATGCTTCCATCCGTTTTGTTTTCTCTCTCTGACAAATGTCTCAGTCTTTGGGGTTTTTTTAATACAATTTGTGATTTAAGTTCCCCTTTCATACTGTTTTAGAAAATTCTGCATGTTGTGGAATTTAATCTTCTGAAGACCACAGTGCTTAGCAGGGCAAATTCTGTTGGTTGAAAATAAAACATCATTTACAGGGTGTTGATGGCTTCTCTCTTAAACCCAGATTGACACTGGTCTTTGGCCCAGTGAGTCAGTTTATCTGTTGCTGTTACATCTACAGTGAAATGCCGTTATCAGCTGCAAGATCATTGTTGGCTGCTGCTGGAACTGGGATTTCTTGCCTTCCTCACTGTTCTCTAAAAGTGTGGCATTGCTGTAGAGTGCTGCAGGTCATGTGGTACAGAGACCCTGTTTCCTAGGGAGGATGGGGATTCCTACCTGTAATCCATGCAGTTAATTCTGGGGACTACTTTTTGAAGGTTGAAGCAAAGGAGAACAATTTGAAATGACATTTTTATTTCCTCAGAGCAGGCTGTGGGATCAGCTGAATGCTAAGAGAGTCAGCAATAGGACAAGGGGGCACGGGCTCAAGCTCTGCCAGGGGAAATTGAAGTTGGAGATCAGAAAAAATTCTTTGCAGAGAGAGTGCTCAGGCATTGGAATGGGCTGCCCAGAGAGGGGGTGGATTTACCATCCCTGGAGGTTTTTACAGTGAGATTGGCTGTGGCACTGAGTGCCATGATCTGGTAAATGGACTGAAGTTGGACAAAGGGTTGGACTTGATGATCTCAGAGGTCTTTTCCAACCCAATCGATTCCATGATTCTATGATACAGATGGAAATTCTTCCTCATGATTTACCCATTGGAGCATTCACAACATGCAATCCATGGCAGGCATCGTTTGTCTTGAATGGAAATCAGAAGGATGAACTGGGCAAAGCATGGCACACAGTATTGATTCTCCCACCTGACAAAGGCAAGAGCTCTTCATTTCAGAGGACACCACCAGGAAACCTAATAGGATCTTCACAAACAAATGGGAGCAGATGAGCATCCCACTTCATCCCCCTTCCACTGCTGCAGACACTATGTACTAATTCATCACCTTTCTATACCAACAAGACAGAACAGGAAAAACAGCAAGCACACAGGCACCAACAAACTGCAGTGTCTGCTGACAGATCCAACACACAAGCTCTGTCTCCAGAAAGCATGGGAAAGGCTCTGCACAGACTCAGCCTTTCACGTGGGGAAAGGGTTTATCCCTTAGACAGAAAGATTTGTGTTTAGAGTATGAGTGTTTTCCCACTCCCAGCTAGAGCCAGGCATGCAACAGCCCTTGCAGTCACCCACACGCCTTCTTTCATAGCCTAGTTCAGAGAAACCTGCCATTTGCTATTGCTAATTGTTAATGGACCAGTGCTTCAAGCTAATGTAAAAGAGATTTGCAGAACAGCAATGGAGGTTTTATGTCTGAACTTGGCAGCAGAGAGGAATTAAAAACGCTCTTTATGAAGACATACGAACATGTGGTCAAAGACAGAACAAGCCCCCTGCAGCAGATTCTTGTGATATCACTTTGCTTTCAGGACAATGTGGTAGACAGGGAGATGATAAGAGTGCATTAATCCTAGGCAAAAAGCCTGCAGCTTCCAAAAGGTAAATTAATTATTAAACCAGCAGCAATAAAAGTATTCAGCAGTTCTAGACATATACCTATACTATAGGCAGATAAATGCTCCAATAACCTTGTAGTTCAATTTATAGATTTGCTCCCTCCTCCCTGCAGGCACCAACATAGGCAGTTTGAACTCCACCATTTTCATCAATTTCCCTTTGTAAAAATAAATTAGAAAATATAACCAAGAGGCATGCTGTACACAGCAGTATTATTTTTCTCCCTCTTTCCACCTTCTCTCCTCTCAGCCCCTGTAAGACTAGAGTATGATAACTGCACTGACCAACAAAACCAGAGCAGGGACCATGACAATGATTAAGAGAATTTAAATGCATCTATTTTCATTTCAGATAATTGGGATGACAGATACTGGGAGATTAAATATTAGACTTGTTGGAGTTTGAACTGACATTCCTTAACACCCTCACATTTCAGAAGGGGGGTTAGTCACTAGAACACCTGAAATTCAGATATTCAGAACAGGGATAGGCACATGTGCCCTCAGGTCATCGCAATTCTGAGGTTGCCAATATGCACATGCAAAGATCACTCAGTTTTGTGAGTAAAAGAAGAGTATATCCTGTGTTTGAATGAAGAATAGTTGTTATGAACTGATAGGAATTAGGTTTCACCTCAGCATATTCAACCCAATTGAATTCCAAACTCCCTCTTTATAGGCAGGAAATGCAAAAAAGCAAAAATAAAGTTTGCCAGCATTGGCTGTGCATCACTGAGTTGAGCAACTCCAGCTAGCAGTATTTAACTTGGTTAAATGAAAAAGCTGAGAGGGAGGCTGGAATCTCATCAACTCCTCACCAAATTAATTTACAGTATTGTCTCTCAAAGGTAGGAGTTTGAAGTCTCTGGATGTGTGTATCACTATACACTGTGTGTATTAAACAGGAGAGGACAAACAATAGCCACGCTGGCTGTCCTCCAGTTAATCATCCTGCTTTGTGACTCAGATTCATCTATGAGCTGCTGTTGAAAACCAATTGCTTATTTAATGGGGCAGAAAGATGAAATCAATTTCAATATGCATCTCTAAAGTGTCCCTCTTACGGAAAAGTGCTGCCAGAGGGAGTGAGAGACACATTTCCTTTGGATTGTACCAGTTTCACTTCCAATTTGCTATCCCTACCAGTGCCTAATTTTAAAATTATGTGAAGAAAGAAGCCACAGCTTCATGCAAACCATCTCTTTGGTTCACAGACAGAACTTCGCCCTGGCCTCCAGGGAGGTGACAGCCACGCACCCAAACAAGCTTAGTTAACACTGACTCATCAGGTGTTTCATTAAGGAGCTGTATCAACCAAGAAACCAAATGCAGTGAGCAATGCCTGCTGCACCCTCGGGAGAAGTGGTGACTTCTGGGGTGGAGGACTTTTCAGGGACAGATCACACTGGTATGGCTGGGAAAGTCAACCCAGGCCTGTCTCCAAACAAGCAAAAGCCATTAAGTGGCATTGCCAGGAAATCAGAATCAATAGCAAGGCAGACACACACAGACACATTGTGTGCTTTTGTTCAGGTGAGGAGCATTCAAACCGGATCAAAAGGGATTTGCTGACTGCACTGCATCCCATATCTTTTTCCATACCAACACTTCAAGACAATAGCGCCATTTGGGACTTAACCCTTACTTCCTCTTCTCTTTTAAAACAAAAAAAAGTTTCCTAAGCTAAGAAATAATTCAATTTTAGTTTCCAACTCGGGAATTAAAAAATGCATTATAAGCGGAATTTAGGAGTTTTGATTTTGCTGTTGTGTTTTCTATTATGATTTTATGACCAAGTCTGCACACACACAATTTATGTGATCCTCTACTAATATAATAAAGCAGAAAACAAAAATCTGTGCTACTTTAGGAAAGCATAAGACAGATCACAGCCTGGACCAGTGGTGAAAATACCACAGCCCACCCACACCCTCCCAATGCTTTCCAGTCACATTTCATTACTTTGTGGCTGTCATACAAAGAAACCTTCCTGTGTCATGCACCTGCCTGACGCAGGTCTGTGTGCCCGCTGGCCAGGCACTGCACCAGGCATGGCTTTGCACTCCATTTCGGGGTGCCAGCCCATTTTTTGCAGTTATTTTGAAAGCAAATGTTCCCAAAGGCATGGCTTGCTCCCGCTCTGCCCCTCAGCACAGCACCACCAGCAGTGTCAGCGTGCTTAGTCCTGCTAGAAGCCAGGCAATGCAAAGGGTCAGTAGACAGTTTGCCAGGGCATTAATGCTCATCCTACAGTTCTCTGCCTTTTCAGCCAAAGGCTCCATGTCCACAGAGAAAATACTTGGTGCCACAGCAAGGAATTTCTGTTGCTTAAGACAAGCTTAAGAGATCATGCATACACAAGTCTCCTCTTATGTCACATGCAATGCACTAACATTGCAAAAAGAACCAAGCACTCAAGCACAGCAGAATCAAAAAGCTTGTGTTATCTCCTTGTTGACTGACCACCTGATCTCATATCATTTTTATCATCACATAAGTAAGTTTGCATTGTGCTTCTTCACCACACTGTATTTAGGGGATAGGGTACATAGAAAGATTAAATGTTTCCAAGCCCTGCAAAAAGGATACACAAGAATTGAAGAAAATCGGGAACTTGTTTCAGTAAATTCCAACTGTGTGCAGGATAGCAGGAGCTGGGTTAGCCCCACATCTCTCAACTTTGACTTCACAGCTCACAGGCTTTCCAGGAGCTTCCAAAGAAAGGCTCTGACTTTTCATCCAGAGGCTTTGGACTACCACTCTCAGTTATTCCAGAGGGAATGAACGGAGGAAAGAATACTCACAGGGCTGTAAGGTGCAAAATCACGTGATAGTAATGTCTGCAGATTTAGTGAGCAATTGCCTCTTCCACTAAACATCCACGCTGCATGCAAGTATCACCAAATCAGAGAGCATGCTGAGTTGGAAGGGACCCACAAGGACCATCAGATCCAGCTCAGCCCACACAGAACCACCCCCAAAAGTCACACCATGGGCCTGTTTCAGGCCATTCTGGATTCCAATGTTTTCTATAAGCCAGTCTCTGGTCACTAAGAACAGAGGAAGAGATGCAGAGGAAGAGATATGAAGGCACTGCATGGGAGCCTATGCCAACAGTAGATTATATTTGCTGTCTGTGTGGGATGGGGAGTTTTTATCCCATGACAAATTTTAGTGTTTTGACATCTGCTTTCACCTAAGTCTATCCTTGTTGATAAGGGTTCCCATGATACAACAGACTAGTTTGCAAGGAAAGAATCTGCAGTGAAAATACATGATCCAGGAATCAAGGCACACGTATAACATTCAAAAGAACCACATTATCTCCAGAGACCACAGATATTAAATTTGACCCAGAACAAAACATTCATAGTTTCTCCAGCATAGGGAGATGCCAGAGAAGTCAAACATTTTCTGCAGAAAGTTTCTATTTCAACACAGTATAATTTTGAAAAAAGAAATTTATATATTTGGTTTTTTTGAGCAATCCTTCCCTCCTCTAAGACACATTCCCCCATATGCCACACTTTCCATTTAGTGCTTCATCATGTGCCTTTTACCCATTTGCTGTCATTCACTCCTACATCTAATCTTTGTTAGGTCTGCTGCTAATATTTCAGAATTCCAAATGAAAAAAAAACCCATGACTTGCCATTAAAAACAGTTGAGTGAAAGAGAGTTTTTCCCCCCTTGACCTTTCCATGGGAGAGTGGCCAGCTCAGCTGGAACTCATACATGCACCATTCCTCACCCATCATTTCTTTAAGTTCATTTAGGGACGTCCAAAGACTGTAGCCATGTCAGACAAGGTTGTGTTCTTCCACTAGAAAACTTTACACTTCAAGAATTCAATTTTCCTCAAGGAATGATGTTCTGATTTTCTGCCTTTTGATTTTGCTCCATCTGAAGTGTACTCTGAAGTAACTTATCTACATAGAGTTCATCCTCAAAGCACACAGGCATTGTGGTACAAGTAGGAAAGAACACACTACTGGTTATGGTTCTGTTATCTGCACCAATTCCACAGCTGTTGCAAGAATACAATAATCCTGAGGTGGATCTGTTAAAAAACAGAACAGAGGAACTGACAGTGTAATATTTCAAGAGGTACTTTGATTTATTTTGTTTAAGACTCATCACCTTGCATGGTTGATTTTGAGTGCAGTTACAAAACCAGCTAAATTGGCAAAATTCAGGAGGTGGCAACATGTGGCTGAAAATTCTGACACTGGCAGTGTTTTGAGAACTATAATGTGTCACCACACCTTTGTTCTCTTTTCAGATTTAGTTCCACGAGATGGTGCTGGTCAGGATGCAATTTGTCAGCCCATCACAAAAGTCCACCTTCCTGCATTCTCACCTCCCCTGACATTTACCTCTGACATTTGAATCTGTTTGCTCCCTAACTGGATATTTCAACAAAAGAGCAGAAAACTGGCTCAGCAAAGTGAGTTTTTGTTTATTTGTTGGCTGGATTAAGAGGCTGAATGTGGCAAACGTCAAAGCCAGCAGAGAGGAATCAGCTGTGGAGAGGGATAAAGGTGAGCAGGGCTGCTCCTCCTGACAGCAGGAACTGATGGGAAATTCCCCCAGGGCTCACCTGGGGAGTTAGGGTGCAGTTACAAGAGTCCAAACCCAGTTCTCCTGCATGGTGACCACAATAATGGGAACCCTATATCAAAAAATTACTGACCATCAGTGCCTTAACTGGCATCACAGTTTCAGCATAGTTCCCATGAAGTAAGACTTTTCCTTGGAGACCTCCAGGGAAGCACCAATACTCTGAGGACCAGGCTAATGGACACAGCACACTGACACGCAGTGCACTGACAGCACCTCTCTCAACACGTGTGTGTGCTGGGGCAGGATTAGATGCTTTCATAGTGACCATGCTGCTGCCAACCTCTCAAGGTAAAGACAATGTGGGATGGCTTTGCCTACCACATCCTATTCCAGTCCTGATCAACCAACTTGCACAACAAACAGAAAATTAGTTTTGACAATTTGTATGTTTAGGTTCCTCAAATGTGTAATAATTTTACCCTTAGTGAAATCAAACCTAATGCATTTTACACTGAATGCCTCTCTTGAAGCTGTCTCAAGGTTTATATTTCTAAAGTACTATTTCATATCAATTACACCTTGTGCAAGCCTAACTGTCATGCTATATATATATATATATATATATATAAAAAAGAACGTAAAGATTGTTTGTTTTGGCATTTGACTTCTTGCAGTAGTAACATTAAATTTAAGTCACTAAAATCCTATTTGAAATTAGAATTGTGCATAACATTTTGCAGACCAGCATTCCAATTCAGAATCATCAGGAAAAATTTGTTTTCACATAAATCTTAGTAAATACTCCTAATACATTATAGCAAGTGTTGTAGACTACCTTTCTCATAGATGTCTTCTCCAAAGAATAAGCAGTACTTTATTCCAGTGTTGAAAAAGCAAAACTCTTTTCAGTATTACCATTTATAACTAACCAAACAGGAGACACAGCTGAAACCTAAACACATAATCCAAAAATTTCTCTTCGTATTTCCTATTTTACAGTGTATTTAAAAGAGAAATGGATATGTTGTAGTAAGATGTTCTCAGGCAGCCACCTAAGTAGGAATCAAAAATTCATTCAGTAAGCAGAAGAAATAAAGAAGCAAAAGAAAACAACAACCACCCCTCAAAAAAACCCCAAATGAACGAACAAACAAACAAAAACAAGCATTGTGACAATCCCAAAGACTTTGCAAATGCTCTCAGTAAAAGACCAAGGTCATTACACTCTGGTCAGACAATTCACTGCACAGAGGATCTTTCAGCATCTTTATCTTGGACACAAACATCGTCATCTCTGCCCCTCAGTTCAAGAGCTAACCTTTTTTTATCCCAAAGGCAAAAAATAAAATTTAGTCTCATTGAAGGGTAAAATTTACTGAGTAAAATTGATGAGACAGCAACAAAATTACCTTTTCAAACCTATTGTATTTTTCCAATACTGAAACATCAGATTGATAGTCTGTATTTCTGCTGCTCAAGGTTAGCACCACCAAGTTCATGATCACGATGCTTTACTCTGAATCACAGGTTATTGTTGTCATTGGTGGACTGGAGGCTTCTATTTATTCACTAGTTTGGATGTTAAGAAAAGCCAGCCAGAAAAGTGGCTATCTCATAACCAGGACCAGATCATATTTGGTTCTCCAACTAAGCATCAGAAGTTTTCAATAAATCCAAAGCCTGCATTCTCACTCTGAAAGCTTAAGTAAACAAAGCCACGCAGATCTCTGTAAATTATTTTTAAGAGTAGCTTTTCTCTGCTGCCAGTTTATCCACTCTTCTCTAAAGTCAAGTTAGTCAGTGCCTGGAAGAGGTGGAAGGACTTCCATCTGCTACTACTTCAAAGACAGCTATCCTGAGAGGAAACATCAACCTGTCCAAGACATATGTTTGTAAATGTATTAGATCTGCTGTCTCTGCCAAGATGCAATTAAACATTACCTAATCCTTAAAAAATCTGCAAGAAATAATTTTTCTGTTCCACATTGAAGAATGGCCCACTCTGAATAAAGTCAAGCTTCACAGCAACTTTTAACAGCCTCATCTGTTTACACCAAGAGAATTTCCTGACCCAAGGTTGTTGCAGTAAGCTTGCAAGAATTGATTCATCTGCAGTACAAGCAAGCCACAAGGGCTCTTAAACTGCTTTTACAGCAGGGCATTATGGCAAGGCAAGTTTATGTCATGGCTCTTGCAGTCTCTCCTTGACTCTCCCAGGACCCTCTCCTTTTCTGCTCCTTTGTCTGCCTTTGCTCATCCGGCCCTGAGGTGAGATTTTGTGGGGAGAAAGACATGGGGAAAACTGACTTAAAAACAAATGAAATAATAAAATCAACAGTTTTCTGCTTGTTTATGCCCTTCAATGAGTTCACTGTAGGGTCAGCAGTAGATGGGAACACCAGCCAGGGATGGATAGGTGTACCCAGAACAGGAGAGCCACACCAGCTTAGTCTGTCCCTGAGCTGCTGTGAGATTCTGCTGCAGGGCAAAAGCTCCAGCCAGTTCCTGCACTGTCATTTTGAGATTTTATCTACTCCCAGCAAACAGGGCAGAAAGGATCAGGCATATAAATAAAAGGCCCTCTCCTGCTTGGACAGGCAGGTGGGTTATTTCTCCCAGAAGTCCCACCCCTGTGAGGTATTGCACCTGCAGAGCCACAGTGCAGCTCTTGGCCTGCAGCCCAGGGACACTGGGTGAGCACCACATGCCTCAGTGGCCTGAAGGAGGGACATGGACTATGAGTAAATAAATGTTTCCTCATCAGAACTGAAATCAAACCCAAAGCTGCCTGGCAGGAAGAAGCACTAGTATGTCCAATGCAAGTCCCACCAGGCACTAAGAAAAATCCCAGCCAGGATCCCAGCAAAAAACAGCACTGAGACAGCAGTACTACTCACATTAACACACACTAGCATGACATGCTGCCAGCTTTGTCTGGCCATCTTTTTGTTTCCAAAATAACTGGGACATGAAACCTTTAATTGCTGCTATTATTCTTCACTGGAGAGCAGAAGATTTCTTATTTTAGAAAAAATAACTGTCACATTGTCTCTTATCAGCAGCATGAGAGAAGAGGCAGCTGTGGTACACACTGTATATGCTGGTTTCTTTCTTTTCTCTCTTTGGGTCATGCATTGGCTATTCTTTTTCTCTGTTCAGCATATGTTACTGACCCTAGACCCACACAAAATGTTTGCTCTCAGGAAAAGACCACCATTAAAGAAAAGGTCAGGAAAGGAGGAAAGGCACCTGCACAAATACTTTTTTACTGAAATGCAACACTCAGTCAAAAAGGATGAATTTTGCCTCCTTAAAAATTCAAATCCATCAGGTTAAAGGTTTACAAAATGCAGATGGAATTTTGTGTATTTTCTTCCAGAATTAGCACAGAAACTAAAATAAAAAATAAGCAGAATGGGATAAAATTTTAGGCTTATTCACAACTCTAAACTCACACATGACATCTGAAAAGACTCATGCGGGTAGAGTCAAGGTTGATATAATCAAAGCTTCTCCTGCCCAAATTCCAAAGCATTGGAGTGCAGTAATTGGGTTTCTCTGTTGTGCAGACACAAAAGAAGACATTCTTTCCAAAAGATGATGCTGGCAGATTTATTTATTTATTTAACTTTCAAAGCAGTCATTTTTAATGGATCTATAATTCAAAAGCTCTTTAATTAATTTTCCTCAAGCTTCCTAGAAATACAGATTCTGCATTGAAAAACAAGTCAGTCAAATTCTAAGCAAATAAAAATACCTCAAAATATTTTAAAGTCAAAGCTATATATAAAACAAAAATGGGATTTTATTAGGAATGCTGGTTGCAATTTCACCACATAAACTACTTCCAGCATTATACAATCTTTTTAAGTTGCCCTTATTTTTCCTTCCTGCTTTCTATTCATTTTTACTCACTATAAAAAAAATCATCCCTTATATTGCTTTTTGCCTCACCACATTATTGATTCTGCTTCTTGTGTGATTTTTGTTACTTTTCTTTTTTCTGACTCTGTAAACCAAGTGCTCTATATTCAAGAGACAGCCATGCTGCCTACCAGCACAGGACTGAAATCTTAGTGGTAGCAACTGGAAAAGGTCCCTGAAGAGCTGACAGACCAACACTTTGTTCCTTCTGGACATCAGTTTCACATCAAGCAGAAAACTCTATGGATTTACTTATATTGGAAAAAAACCCCTGGTGCTTGAATATCTATTGGACTCAATGCTTCATAGAGAAAACACCCTCCTCATTTCTCTAGGGAAATAATCTCAACTGTTTGGATAACAGCACATAAAGTAACCTACCTATGTCTTAGTGCCAGGGCACACGGGTCTTCCAGTTTGCATTTTTACCAAAGTCACCCATCACAGTGCACAGCACTGCAGCAGGGCTTGCCTTTTTCCACTGCACCAAGGCATTTCTACCATCCTCATCCAGCTGAGGCATGCACAAACACTGCAGTCCACTGCTGCTTCTGCCAGAGAGATTATTCCCCTCAGAGAATAAACAACAGCAGAATGAAATGTATGTCCTTAACCTAATATATTGAATATGTGAGGTAAGCCACTGACGGAGATCTATTTGCACTTAAATGCCTGACTGCAAGGGAGAGGAGTGAGGCATCACTTTATAAGATAATAGTTTGCTGTACAAGAGGGTTGGCTCTGCCATGAAATAGAAAGAAAGCTGAGAGGAGAAGCCACAAAAATTGTTAGCCTGTCCTGAATTTCTCCATATACAAGCCAGTTAGAAATTCTGTGACATCCAGGAGCTGGGGAAATCAGCCAGAGAGGTACAGGAACATGGATCCAGAATTCCTGAGCAAAGTACTGACCCATGCTTCCTGCCATAGTCCAAGCACAGACTCTCTTCACCAAGGGACAACTATATTTCCAAGCCACTGAACCTTCTTCAAACACACTTTTTCTCAAACATACCACCTGTTTTATTACCAAGCCTAAATTCAAGATTATCTCCAGTTGAGAGACTCCTTACTGAATGTATGAACTAAAGCAGACATACAGCTCATGCACACAAAACTGCAGTAGTGCTTGCAAAGATTTGCACGTCATTCGTCAGACTTCAGTAAACTTATTTCTTCTCTTACAGTTCATACCATAACCAGAATTCAGAGAATGTGAACAAACAAGTTTCCAAGACACTAGCAAGCACTTAGGTCTCAACTTATCTCTAAAAACTGTGTAAGTGTATGAACAAGTCATTTAAGAAGGGACCAGATGTTCTCAAAAGACAAAAACATAGCTTATACTTTTAGGTCCATCAGTAATTGCAGTATATGACTTATAAACAAATTCATTCATAATGCAACTTCTTGAAGCTTTCTTTCGAAAAAGAGGAAAAATGAGTCATGTGAGCACTTTTATAGTCCCTATGATTACACCCTGTAGACTGACAACAAATGAAACAAAGAATTAAAACAATAGTGAACTTTTTATTGTGTCCAACTAAGTGATATGCACTTGTAGAATTACTGCAACGAGCACTGCCTGAAAATTTCATGCAGTGAAATTTAATTAACTTGAACTAGTAAAAAATCCCACAGGGTTATGTTATTTGTAAGCGAGAAAATAGGAGCCATGTTTGCGTGACTGGGGATGGAAATTTGGCCAGCCTTGTTAAATTGTAGTTCCTCTTGAAAGACACATAAATATTTATGTGAATCTGTGTGCTGACATTTGTTGTCGGACTTGAATATTCAAAGTCACTACAGATAACTTCTAAATGTACCTTCCTCATCCCTGTGACTTTTCCTCTATGCACATCCTGTTGCCATAACTTGGTTTATATTTTCCTGATGAGGTACCTGTAGGGATAGGCAGGAAAGGGAAGCAAAGCACTATTCATTCCTAGGTGATTTATGAACCTGTGAGTGCTTCCTTTTGCAGCAGAAAGTTGACACATGCACACAAGAAAAATGTGCATATGCCTGTGCCCTCACTGGAAGAAGAATCTGGGAGAAAAAAAATCTGTACGCTGTCTGTGTTAAGGGAAATTCCTGAGAATGTTGCTGCCCATCTCATTTCCAACACTACCCCATCCTGTTTCCAAGTTCTGCCAAGTGCAGGGACGCAGATAAAGAACAGGGGAGCTAAAACTCAGTAAGGCAATAGTCATAGCACAATAGGCTTTGTAAGTATGACTTCTCTCTGATGCTCTCTGTAATAAATTCAGTTTCCTGCTAGGAAAAAATAAAAAATTTAAAGAATCACAACTGACAGATGTCCATATCACTGTCTCCAAACCACTTTAATTTCTCAGAGGAAAAAAAAAAACCACAAAATACCTTTTACATCATGAAGGTATGGGATTAACACTAAACCCTCCACAGGATCAGACATACCCCAGTGATGCACCATCAAACCCATGCAACTGTGAAGTACATGATCAATTCTCAGCCAGAATAAGCAGAGGAGCTGGAGCTCAGGCATTGGCAGGGCATAGTGGAAAGGCTTTAACTTGCTGGTGAGAAGGAGCAGATCCAACACCTGTGGTGGAGTACCCCCCTCCTGCCCAGAGGGTTCCCTGGCACTACTACTGAGAGCCACCCTCCTGAGGGAGGCTGGCAGGGGTCCTGCACTGTTGCACAGCTGAGGGACACTGCAAGACACAGACCACTCACACCCTGACAGTGGCACCCATCGCTTTGGACAGGGCTGGCATGGATGCCCATGTGTTATGTGAAGCATCTATCAGCAACCCTCCAAGACCCTTGGATCTATATAGCAAACAAAAGCCATTTAGCAGCTGTCTTACCACAGAAAAAAAACCCCAAACAAACAAAAGCAGCAGGGGGAATAGACACTTTACAATTTACTCTTACACTAAGGCTCTAACACCACTTTAGCTGAGTCAAAGAGTTGCAAATGAAAGGCAACTTTCTGGATTTAACTATCAATCAAACACTCCCTTACAGGATGAAATCATTGGTTGTAAGAGCAGCTGAGACAATGAAAAGGAATTTGGAAGGGTAAGAGAAAAGCACCTCAATTTCCTCTCAGTAGCAGTGAGCTTTTAGCCATGCAATAGGGATGAGCATGTCTATTTGATGCTGCTCAGATTAAAAAAAGCAAAAAAAATCCAATTAAAAAAATCCATAAAAATGTAATTACAATCCTGAACAGTTACAGTTACAAGTATTTGCATGACAGAAGGTAAGATTTTGTATACTGAGCATATCCAAACTGCTGGAGCAGGTCTGGAACAATTAAAAGACAGACACTTCAAATGATAAAAATGCAGGCTGTGTTCTGAGCTGGAGAAATTGCGAGTGTACTCTAATCTCATCTGATTGTCATCATCACAAGTGTAACAACTGCAGTGTTCCATCTTAATTGCATTCCCAATTGACCAGTCGCATAAAAAGTACCTCAAATAAAATTATTTTCTTGGGCTCTTTGTCACATTGACAACACACAAGAATTTCAGCAACTGAAATGGAAAAACTGATTAAAATTAGATTCTGCTGCAATTCCTGTATTAACCAAACCTCTTTTAACTTCCCAAGGAGCTTCAGAAAAAGCCTCCTTTACTCTCCTTTAGCATGCTTTAAGACTTTGTATAAATTAACTTCAAATGGGCTGCCTCAAATGGTACAGTTTTGCCAACATTCAGGGCGATATGTTAGCAATACTTCAAGGGCCACCTCTGCTCCACAATACAGTTTGTAGGGTTAAAGTAAGGATGAGAGCCCATGCCCTAATGGCAGACACTGTGTCCCTTGAAAAAGGAAGGAAATTCAGAGGAAGTACTGAGGAGGAAGAGGTGGACAGATCACACGAGTTGTAATTTGATTGCAGTGAGGAAAGCAATGTGAGCAAGGAAGATTTATACTTATAAGGAGAGTACTGTAATTCCAATAACCTTTTCCACTGGTGCATAAATTGAGCCCCCCAGGCATTTGATAAAATGCATGCATAGCACATTTTTTTGGAGCAGCTGGAGAGTTCCCACTGCATACTATATTATTTTTTTTTCAACTGTTCTCACACAAAGCTATCCAAAATGTGGTGGTGCTGTTTCCAGAAACTCACATCCCCTCTCAATGTTGGAACAGTCTATGGCTGCTCTTTAAACAACGTGATTCTGTATCACTTAACAATTAATGGTCACTTTAAGGTGAGCCAGTTAAGATTTTTCCTTTAGTGGATCCTTCTGTGATCACTCCTACCATAAAGTGACTCAGAGAAGGGAAGGCTGGTTACATAAACAGAAGGTAGGTGGCTTAACAACCTTGATCTTATCAGACCTGTCAGTGGAGAGAACTGATTTTGCTGCAGAGCTAATTCACATGTCAATGCACTGGAAAGGAGTCAGATGTTTTCCACATCCTCCGATTTGGGAATGCTTTGCAGAGCTATTTATTGAGCCAGTTCAGATTACACAGAACAGCTTCGGAGCCTGTGGTTTCCAGGGCTTCACCTGCCTTGCCATGCTTGCTACTGAAGAGTTAGGAGAGGAAAATTGTGAAGAAAATCAGCTACAAACTTGGAAGCCTTCAGGATCTCAGAGCCTATACACTTCCGCAAGGGAGGGGGAAAAAAGAAAATAAAAAAAAGATATAAATCTCACCCTTTATATTAACATCTGACTGGAAGCAAAATTATTTTAGAAATCTGACATCACTGCAGCCCAACACCAAGAGGCTTCCATGCTCTATTTTGGCATCTGCTCATTCTTCAATCTGAAGCAAACTTTCTAGCACGCTGTTCTAGCTTTCCAGGATAAATGTAAAGAAAAAAAAAAATCTCAAGAAGCCACGTTCAGCCTCTCAGATCATTGCCTGTGCAATTTACAGGAGTAACAGGTTAGACTGACCTAGCTATAAATGAGAAAGATACATCACAGCTGGACATCTAAACCAGCCTGAAAGCCTTTGCCAAGCTTCTCCAGGCTTTTGAAACACAATCTATGATTTTCAACAGCTTTTCTACCTTTTTTTCTTCAGTGAAAGAGAAGCAACATGCCCACTCATTCTGCTACTGTGCATTGGAGGGACACCCCTGCTTCCTCGCTCCAACCTGAGATGTCATCTCCTCTCCAGCAAAGTTATTTCCAGAGCTTATTTACTGGCTCACTCAAGTCTAGACTTTCTAATTTTGCAGCATAATCTGTGGCTCAGTCACCCATGAAACTGCTGAACAGCCTGCAATTGTGTGCAAATCCACACCATGGCTTGGCTGTCTGAGCTCAGGTACAGTCATTAGCGATAGCACACAGCACTTTAATGGGAGGCTCTTTAAACCTGCCAGGAGCATTTGCCAGAAAAATACATCTCTTCCTCTCCTCTCCTCCCCCTTAAATAGTTCAATTAATAACATCATGCTGACTTTGACTCCAGAAAGTGACAAAAGCAGGGACACCGGCAAGGAGACAGATACAGCAGAGGATGTGAACAGCTGGAAGGGAACCCTTCTTTCCCTTCATTCATTTAATAGCCCTGCATGGTGTGAGCCCACACTCCTGCTCTGTACCCCACACTCAGGCAGCACAAGAGGCACTGTGCCTAGCAGAAGATCTCCCAAAGGAAGCAGGGACAAGATCAGAGGGCATATCCCACTGACAACAGCACACTTGGTCTTCTCCAGAAGGACGATGGGTGGCTTGCCTGGCAGAGGGCTCAGGAACATGTTGGGTCCAGCCTGACTTGGGCAGCAGCACGTAGAGGGGAGGGGGTGGCTGAAGGGGGAGGAACTCCTGCCCTCAAGCATGAGAACTCATGCCAGTGAGCCCTAAGGAAGGGATCTGTGCTGAGTCAGCTGCAGTATCTGCCCTTCTCCACAGGCACACAGGAAAAGGCTGTCAGGGCCAAGGCAGTGACCCAGTGAGACTAAGGTGACCCAGAAACCACACTCTCCCCACCCTCAAAATAATCAGATTTGCTTTCTCCCATGACTTTCACATTTGCCTAGTGTATTTTGTCCCACATGAGTTGCAACCAGCAAGCAGAGCTATTTGCAGTAAGAGTGGCACACCCCACCTGCTGCATGAGTCTGCAGGCAGCAGCAGCATTATCAGCCCCTGCTCAGGGCTCCCTCAGCTCCTCCCCTCCCTCTCAGCCTGTCCAGTGGAAAACTCTTCTTAGGACTGACTTAAGGCTTTCCACCTCAATGGCTAAACTCAAACTCCTCTTCTTCAGCTGGGCAGCAGGTTATGGTGCTGAGCTGGCAGGTACAGAGTGCCCATCCTTCCTCTGTGGATGTGCACACAGCAACAAACCCCAAGAACAAAAGGCACCTTCAGAAAAAATTAACTTTACCCTTGTTTTCTCTTAAAAAACCCTGTCTTCCTCCAACCCCCAGTGTACACTCTCCTCTACATTTAACTGCTGGGCAGGCCATACATCCCCTCCTAACCACTGTGGGCAGTGCTCCTTAGCACCCCTTCACCCTTCTGTCTCCAGGAGATTTTGCTGCTGGTCCCATCACCCTCCTTCAACAAGGGGAGGGCCAATTTCTGCAGAACTCTGCTCAGCAAACATAGCAAGGACCCAACCAGCATATCACAACAGGCAGCTTTAGCTCTGTGCATCAGATGACTGCTCACTGTGGCATATTGGGAACCACTTTATCCTCCTGGAGTGAAGCCTCCTGAGGACCTTGCTGGTGCCTCACCACACAAGATGTATGCTAGGAAACCCACTGGAGATTAGTACTAGTCAGGAAACTACTTCTGCAAGACAGAAGCTCCTCATATTCCACATCAGCATGAAACAAAAGCCTTTCAAAGCTGTTCTTGGTTGTTCAGTGGAAAAGGATTTGCTGCCTTTCATTCTCTTAGATGATGCAAGGATCCACAGCACCCAGGAAGAGAAGGACCCAGGTTCATTGCTCTTCTGCTTCCCTCCTTCACAGCAAGCAAATTCAACTGCACAGAGCCTGTCTCTTGCTGCAGCTTCACTAAAAACTTCACCCAAAACACCTTTTCCAACAAAACTTATGCAGCTGCAGGAAAACTTTCCAATTTAATAAAATCAGTGTCCAAAAGTGGTTTCTTTATACAAGCCCCAAGCAGCTCCATGCAAGAGGCTGTACTTGGAGGCCACAAGAAGAGAGCTCACCCCACACCACTGAGGAAAGCCTTCAGAGGAGCACAGGCAGCTCAGGCTCTGTGCTGTCCCTCCACAGAAGGCAGGGCTCATTCCTTCGCTCTCTTAGTGCCTTGGGGCAGACAGGTAGGAAAACAGAGTTAGGGTATGAAGAGAAGTGTGAACGGTGAAGGCAACTCAACTTTGGCAGCTCTGTGTTTTTTTAAGACAGCACTTTGGTGCTCTTCCCACTCCCAAAGCATCCAGACCTGTTATTTACAATTTCCCTTAGGCAGGCCATAAATCCAAGCTCAACTAGAAAGCTCAACACAGTCTAAAAGGATCCCAGTGGCACAATAATTACCTTTGCAGGCTGTGCAAGCCTATACAGTTTGCTTCTGCACAGTAGCTTTGGAAACTTTGGCTAATGACTGCAACTAGCAGGTCAAACTTTCCACTTTCTATTGTTCTGTTCAGAGCAGCCAGCTGGGAATTCAGGGGCAACAAACATTCAGGGGAAGAAATCAAGGCCATTAAGGGAAAGGGGCTATGAATCATAAGATTAATCTACACGGGAGTGCAACAGCATGCTATGGCCTCCAGAAGAAACAAAGAGATAGCAAACCTAGATGGAGAGGAAGCCTAATAGATTATGAGAACTAGAACAAAACCACCACCAAACAAAAAAACCTATGATGTCCATTCTCTTAAGATTTTAGGGATTACTTATCTCCCACTGCTCTACACCAAGGTGACAACTTTGGTTTTTCTTTGTTTAAATGGAAGTTTGTAATACAGTAAAAACCCACTCCCCTCGTCACCCAAGACAGGTCAGAAAACTTATCAGAGGTGCAGGTGTTGCACCTTTCACATTTCCTCACTTCCACAGAAGCGTGCTGATGTTCAGCCTGCAGCTAATTTCACACAGATCTCTCCTAACACCTATTAGCTCTATTTGTGCATTGTCTATCCAGACAGCAGTGGTTATAGCAAACTCAATTATAGAGGAAGTGGGAACACAAAATATCAGACTCAAATCATTATCCTGGACCAAGGAGATCATGAAGTAACCAGAATACGCCATTTTCTGAATGAAAATCTTGGCTGGCAAGCTATTGTCTGGTTCAAGGTAACACATACATTCTTCCACTCTGATCATAAAAAGGTCCATAATGAAACTTTTACTCAGTTGGCATTTCCCCATGAAAATCTTCAGTTGCAATGACTCTCTTAAAAGTTAAAAAATCCCACCAACCAAGAAGAACTAATGTTGCACTGCACTGTGAAGAAGTCCAACAAGCCTGTTATCCAGCTGAATAATACTGGTAATGGTTGAAACCCCCTTCCATGGAAACCACACAGGTTAAACTACTTCCCTATAAAAGTGCAATGTCTTCAGTGGTAGTTTTAGATGTTCATGAAAAAGTCTTACTAGAGATTATATGACCAAAGACAAGAAGGAAAAAAAAAAGTCTACTTTGGGTACCATATCAGGTCTAACAAAGAAGTGCAATACAAAACAAATTCCTGTCTCCTGCAGTCAGGCCTCTTTTCTCTTGGCACAGTTCAAAACTGAAACAAAATCCATGGAACTTAATATTACAAAATACTCCATGCAAAGTAAGAATATTGTGCTAAATCTTGATGGGTTAAATACCATCTACAATAGGAAGTAAATAAAAATGTAAAAGCATCTTTCTGTGCAGCAACTTCCAGGATATAATTAGATAATACTTTTACAGAGCCATAATAAAGAGGAGGAAATTTTGTGTTTTCCTAGGTTGGTGTGGTGGTACTACCTATTTAATTACAAACAGCCAAGGAAGCAGAAGATGATCTCCAGAACATATCCAAGAGACACAGATTAGGCTGGTGGCATCATGCATGTATTTTTCAAAGGCAAGGCCTTGGAAAGGGTTCTTCAGATGTTTTGGCAGCAAGTGTACTAGTCTCCCCAGATATGAGCATGTAGATATTTCTTACAAGCTTTCCCTCCAGTTTCTCTCAGAGATTTTTTTCCCCTCATGGAACAGACAGAAACAACAACAAAAAATTGATAAAACAACTTCAGGCACTTCCCATGTATTTCTGCTGTAACTTTACAGTCCTGAGGCAAGGACACAGGAGATCTTGCTGCAAATAACAGAGGAAGTTCTGGAAAAGTACCAGAGTACATACTGCTAGAGACAGCAAAAGTGGCAAGTCTACTACTGAGCTCAACACTGCAAGGTAAAATCTACTTCCCTTGCACATTATGACACAGATAATTCCTAGGTTTAAATAACAACAAGTAAACCCAAACCACCTTATAGCTATTTTAAAATGAGCTCTGAGACAGCTTCACAGACTGGTCTGTACCATGCTAAGGAGAAAGCAGCAAAATCCCTACCTCTTTACCAAAACTCAGGTTAAAGCTTTTTCAGCCCATATAATCCTGGTTAGATCTGCTTGAAAAAATCTGGGAAGCCACAGAACAGCAAAGCACACACTGGATAAAGTCACATTTGCATGGATGATGAAGGTATACTCACGCAGTGCATACAGAGAGAGGACTATTCCAGCCAGGCAAAATCCCTCAAAAAACCTGAGTGTGCTGAACATGGTCACATTCACTGAGAGTGCCACAGTCAGTCCAAATATCAAAATGAATACAACAGAGAAGAGCAGTACAGGCCGTCGACCAACCCTAGAAATAATATGGAGAAAGAGTGTTAAAAGCCAGGATGGACATAACTCTAGATCATTAAAACTGACAAAGAGGAGAACAAGTCATACAATCCCTTCCAAACATTGCCACTCATTTTTAATGCTTGTTCCATTCTCTCTTTTTTTTTTTTTTTGGCCAGCTTTCCATTGACAAGTACATTTCAAATGGGATTAAGCAGAGACAGCACATTGTATTACTGCTTGATTTAACCAGCATTTTCAAAACACCAATTATAAGCAAGGAAACATCTAGGAACTACCATAAAGCCATAAATAAATTCCTTGGAGATGAAAAGCAGCTCCTCAGAGCTTTCTGTAGTAGCATAGGAGAGTATATGGTATTATACACATATGGCATAGTACATTATCAGTGGCAGGGGCCTCCTCTTCCTAACAGACATGTGCTTTTCAGCCTCATCTGCAAGAGCAGCCAGATCAAAAAACTACTTTTCTAGGTCTCTTTGCTGAGGACAAGCCTAACAAACATGGACCAAGCACAAAACAGAGCTCAGGTCACTTCACTGAGCCTTAGAGCTGATAGTAACACTCACAGGAAAACTGTGAGCTTCAAGTCCCTCTACCTCACATGAGAGACCTGCAGAGACCCACAAAACCAGCCTGACTGGAGGGTGAGGAATAAACCACTTCAAAAATACTTCCAGGCAACAGGGGCATGAGGACTTGCAGCCCTCCTTTGCAACTGCAACCTGTAATTGTATGAGCTGGTGCAGTGCTGACAAGGAGGAAGAGTTATGCTGCCACTGAATGTGGGGGCAGTTGCTCCAGAGTTTGGCTCTTCTATGTCTAAGGAACATGAGATTTTTACATCTCTTACTCATATGCTTAGTGTTTATAATTCCCCCTTCTCCCCCCTCTTCCTGTGCAAGGAGAATGATATGAAGCACCAGAGCACATAGCTATTTTTAAGCAAGAATTGGATCATTATGTGGAGATTTCCAAAATTTTTCAACTTGTCAACTCCCACAAGTTTTCCACTGGAACTGAGGATCCCTTTTAGTCAGCTCCATATGCCATTTCCACAAAGAATACATGAACTTGCTTTTCGTAGGCAGCTTTTGCAGACCCATTCAAAGCAGTCTGTCAGTTGCAAGCCAGCCATCAGGTTGAATGTCAGCACAATAAAGAACATTTAAACCTCATAGCTTAGTCCAGCATCACATACTGTAGCATTTCTATTCAATTATTTCAGCAGATTGTTACCAGCAGTTATAAAATACATTATATATATATGCATTTGCAATTAGAACTTTGGGTTTTGCATTACTTAAAAAGGACTAGATCAATAAAATGGGGAGTGAAGGGCTGAAAAGGCGACCTCAGTATAATTTTTTACACTTTTGGTAACTGGAAGAGTGCACCAGGCTTTTTTAAAGTCACACCTAAGAAAGCAAGATGTGATGACTCCTTGCCTGAAAAGAGATTTATTATTATTTTCAGCTGTAACATCATCTATGGGGCACCTCAAAGAGTTAACTTGTTGGCATTAGCCATTCAAAGTTTTTAAAATAGAACCAAAATGCAAACCAAAGACAGCATGGTCAGAGCAGGCTGCTCTCCATTAGTGCACAAGCCCAGCCCACCAGAAGATGAGCTGCTGCTGAGCAGAGAGTGGGAACACAACATCACTGGATTGGTGATGTGCAATGCACTGGGGACATGCTGGACACCAGGGCGGTTACTGCTGTGTGTGCTTCGGATTTCTTACTGACAGAACACAAAGCACTTGGGCAGGGAGGGGAAGTACCTCACATAAAACCCTGAATATAGAAAGAAAGCCAATGAACTTTTTGTTATCAGCAATCTGCACAGACTTTTGCAGCCCCATTTTCGTTATGCCAAGCTGTAATTCATACCAATTAGCATTTGTGGAAGTGTTTTGCAGATGAAAGGCATTATGCAAACCCTCAGAATTAGGAACTTAATTCTCATCACAAGCCTGACCTGCCATTCCCTGATGTTGATTGAAAAAGACCTCATGCTTAGCATACTTCAGTTCCCTTCTTCCCCTCCTCCCATGTCTGTACTCGAGGTTATCCATCATTAGGACACAGAATTTCTTCTACCATTATACAAGTTATGCAAAGGAATGGTTGCTGATAATGAAAAAAATCAGAAAATCCAAGAGCCTCCTGAGTTTGTGAAAGCCAGCTGAGGCCAGATAAACCCTCTGTTAAGAGGCATCTCCTCACAAACATGAAACTAGTGTTCTTCACCAAGGCATGCAGCACACTTCTCAAAAAACAAAGCTCCAGGGCAGCTACCAGCCATATATTTGGTGATCCAGCAGTGTTTTGACAGGATGGTGTCTTAGAGCATAAAAAAAGCCTTTTATATGCAGACAGAATTATCTGTCTAACAGTACATGGAAATGCTTGTGAGAAATTAAACCATACACAATTTCCCTGGTAAAACAGCCCCAGGATGCTATCTGCTGCCATCCAAACTGTTCCAGAGAGAGATTTCTGTAACGCAGAAGCCTCAGCCTACACTGCATGCTATTATCTAGATCAAATGCTAAATGCTGTCTGCACAGGTAAATAACTAGGGATACAAGCAACCCCAGGCTTTTGAAGAATCTGCGACCCACACAGTGTGATAAGCAAATGCAACAAAAAAAAATTCCTAACATCGGAGTTGCACCATAGGGGAAGAGCAAACGGTCTGAGGACAAGACCTGTTCTTGCCATGCTCCTACCATGTGCCTTGCTCTTGCAGCTGATCAAATTGCTCTTCCCATGACATTCTTTGCAGGCTTTATCTTGGTTTTGGAACTTGAACTGACAAAAGGCTCCAAAAAGCATCAGAGCAGGTGCAAAACAGGGGCAGTGCAGGACAATGAGAGGCACTGACCTACTGTCTTAATGCTAGATGAACACCAAGCCCAGCTGCTCCAAAAGGAAGCCTTCCACACAAACCTCAGCCTGGAGCTGGCAAAACTGCCACAGCACTCTGCCTGTAGAACAAGTAACTTATTCAGACATTGGACACAATCAGTCTTCACACAGCTGAGCATGTTTACAGACCTTCCTCCCATACACTTTCCACAGGGAGCTATCCCAGTGCGCACACCTACTGTATTTTGAACATAGAGCACTCAGTTTACTTAGCAAATTGCCTTAATACACCCTACACCCTTGCCTTGTACAGCTTTAAAAGCTTCTTTCAAAAAGGAAAAACAAAGCCCTAATGCTACAAAACTCCCAAAGCATCTTCTAATTATCTAAACTGAAGAGTGGTATATAAGTGAAACGAAAACAGATTTTGAAATTTTGTAGCACTTCTTATCCTTTACACTGTTCAATTTCCCCTGCTCTTGCTTGGGACTGACATCGGGGGGGGGTTTATTTAACTTAATTTTCCTCTTCCTACAGGTACAATCCCCACTCCACACAACTCCCCACCTTAGCAGAAATTCAAGCTGTGATTAAATAGCAAAGCAAATTCCATTTAGGTCTTCTTTTATGAGCCCCAAGTGCTACTGCTAAATGACAACAGACTATCCCGCACAGGAGCCCTGCTGGGTCAGCTGGCAATGGGGACTAAACAGGAGCATGAGGACCAGCTTTGGTGGCAGCAAACCATGTCCATTCTGGTCACCCACAAAAGGGTCACCATTCCTCCAGCCATCAAGTTATGCTTTTTCTCCTTTGCACCACAGCTGGAAACCAGATTCTCCTCAACTCAACAGACATTTCTAGATATTTTAAAATCAGGGTAATTTTATGCTGCATTAGCTCAGCTAAACAGCTTGCAGAGGGGTCCAACAAATGCACGTGGCAGCACAAAGTACACACTGGGGACAGAAATGGATGGAAGCACAGGATGCTCCTTTTGGAGGCAGAGAGCTATTAAATCTGCTTACTGCAATTCTCTCTCCAAGCCAGTGCCTTAGGCAACAAGTTGTTCACTTATTTGTGGCTTATTTGTCAATTATAGCAGCACTTTCCTAACTTGGTAATAAGTCTGCTTTGTCCACACTGGTTCCTTTTTAGGATGGCCAAGCAATGTCCCTCATTCATTTCCCCTCTACACTGTCTATGAGTTCTTAGAGCCCAGTTTTACTGTGATATTTTAATCAAATTCAACTGTATTTCATGCATATTCCCTACTGCACTGAAAAGTCCTGATTCCTTGCTTGCCTAAAAACTTCCAGTGACTATTCAAGAATTAAGATGCAACTTCGCTAGGAATGCCTGATCCGAATTACTTGACAGCTGCAGGGGGCCTTTTCTCTCCCAGCTGACTGGTGAGTTGCTGGGGCTTTATAAGATTCCTCTAATAGGCAACTCTTTTTCCTTTCCTGTTTTAGTGAATGGCAAAAGAGTTAACTTGGGGCCATTTAACGTACCAACGTTGGCAACTGTGCTGGAAGCCCTGAAATGACTGGAATAGCACCATAGAGCTATTGTTTCAGATGCTGCAAGTTTCCATTGAAATCACTTGAGTCATCCCTTTAACTTGCTCCCCCTCTTCTGCACTAGAAGACCATAAAAGCTGAACCCTCAGCATAACTGGGGTATCCAATAATGTTTTAACTATCACATTCCTTAAGGAATTGCAATCTACTCCTAAGTTTATTGCCCCAATACTAGCACAACATAAATCAGCAAATCCTTAACACTGTATCAAAATGTTTGCTTAACAAGAACTTGAAAAGAAGAACAATGTTGGCAAAAAACAGCCTTCAACTCACAGAAAGATACTGTGTAAGCACAAGGTTGACATTACATTAGTCATGTATTCAGTGAAATCAATGCTGCTTCCAATTTCTTTTGTCCCTATTTCTAAATAGCCTAAAGGCTTCACTCATATAGTTAGAAAATAGTCAATTCTGTACTAGCTTTACAGCTGTAATAAGTTCTGTCAGTGGGAAATAACTAAGTCAAATAGAGAACAGTTTGTGTTATTTACCTTGATATAAATTACTCAGGTTCAAACAATTAACAGTTTTAAACTGTTTGTCCATCATGGTTCTTTCAGTGCCTAAGAAATCATTATGCAAAGGTTCTTCATGAATATAAAGTAATAAACAATCAAAACAATATTTGGTACTGTTATTTATTTACAGTTACATTGCATTAAAAGATTTTTCACTTACCAGTCAGCTATACATCCTGTTATTAAGTGGCCGAAGATTAATCCTACAAGTAGGGAAAATTTAGCAATGTGGACTTTCCAGGCAGAATCACAAACAAGATCCCACTGAAAGAAAAAAAGAGACAGATAAACTGAAATAAATTAGTTTCTCAAATGTTTTTAAACATACTAATACTGGTACAGTCCTTCTTCCAAACAACAGTCCCCACACAAGGCAGAGGAAAGCTTCCCCTCTCAAGACCTCAAGAAGCAAATTGAAGACTCATTTACTTCAGTGGGTTTTATCAGATCTTTAATTGTAAGATGACAATAACCAACACTTAAGTCTCCCCCTCTCCAGGCCACAGGAGTTTAGCCTAAGGGGATATCTCCATCAGTCGCTGGCAGTGCTGCTGCAGCTGAAGCTTCTCACTGTCACAGCCCCAGACACCCATTAGCAGAGCCCCACAAAGCCCACCAGCAGCAAGCCCGACAATTTAAGAGCAAGTGCTCCAGCTGATCTCCTCAGGGCTGCTTAGAAACATGGGGAAAAACAGCTGCTTTCCCACAGACCCCTGATGGCCATTAACTTCAGGCTCTCAAGACAATGCTTTTGCTTTCAGAGAAGCATCTTGATTTCCCCAGGTGGTGGAAAGGGGATGAAGACTAAATAAAGGCACAGCTTGTCAGGACAAGTCCTGGCTTGGAGCCAGACAGAGCAGCTGGAGATCCCGGCACAGCCATGCAACTTCTTGGGACAGCAGCCCCCATAGTGACATTTCACAGCTCAGAGACCGGTTCTGAACCTTCACAATGAAGCTATGCCTGATACTGAAATTACCCTTTCTGTCCAAAGGAAGGGGAAATGGACCATTTCAAACAATTTGTCTTTAGGGCATTGCCTCATTCCCATGAGAAAGATAGGAATAACAAGGTTTCTAGTGGGGCTTTCCTTAACTTCAAGACATTTTCCTCTGAGACAGAGGAAACCAGAAGAACCAGACTGCATTCCTGGCTTCAGCTAAACATTCTCACTGCCCTCAGACATGTAACTTAATCTCTCTTATGTGTAAAGAGTGGATAGTTACTATTATACCCTCGAATAAATGTAGGAAGGTGTATTTGTTTGTGGTTTGTGAAGGGCTCACATATTGATGGTAATGGGAGCCATACCCATTTCATGACAAATAAGTACAGCTAACTTTGGAGAGTCAGCCACTCCAGAACTCAAACTTTGCAGAATAAATGTCTGTTTGTGTGTAATGTAATAGTAGCAGCCCTCCTGACAGCAGTAACTGAAGTTTCATAGCCAAAAACACAAAGTAGAAGTATGCATTTTATTTTTAAAAGTTGGATGCAACTTCAAAAAAACCCCCAAAACCTTCCCTCAAAAGAATTCAATTAGGTGCTCTGCACATTCAAGCATTCCCATGACGCACAGCCCTTCCAGAAATAAGGCAAGACTCAGCCCTCTGGTTCAACATCACAAATGTCCTCATTACAATATACCATGTCACCAAGAGGTATAGCTATTTAGTGGCCAAAAGAAATGTGCCAGCTTTCAGGCTCAGGCTTTTTGTTTAAGTTAAATGTATTTTTGAGTTCCCCACTGCACTGATCCACACAAGTTGGGACATATATGTCTGATCTTCCACCCTACAGACTGAAGGCACTAAAGAACCATAAGCAAGTAGTATGAGTAAGGATTTTTTCCACCAAATAGCTATGAATTCTTTGCAGCAAACAGCTCAGCAAGGCAGTGAGAATCGCTCTCCAAAACCCCTGACTTTTCAGTTCAGAAGCAATGGAGAAAATGCAATTACTAATACTTGCAATTCTAGAACCAATCTCCATCTAGCAAACAAAAATATCTGCCCAGACAAGCTGCAAAACAAACAAAATTCAGGAGATATATCTGAGCTGCAGGCAGGCTTTAAAATGCTCCAGGTTCATTTGCACAATTCAGAAGGTGTATATGCTGCTCTTTGTTTGTGGAGGACAAATTAAGTTTATTAAAAATAGTCATATTTATACAAGCACACATTTTAATATTCAATCATTAATTTTTAAATTTATTGATGTCAGAAAACAGTAGTGTCCTCCGAGTGCAGAAAGAAAAAGGTGATATCCTGGTGTCTTTCCATTTTCTCAGCTTACTCTTGCTAGCCAAAATAGGCAGCCCTCACACAAGCCCCTGGCAGAGAATGTGCAGCACCAGATTATACATAAGTAAAGGCTCAGGGTTGGAAGGGCCACAATCTCATGTTGTGAAATTTCAGGCCAGGACAACAGACGTCAAACCCCTCTGGCACACAGAGTAAGAGCTCAAAAGCAGAAGAAAAGTCAGTCTATCAGCTTGTCCTTCAGTGGTGCCCAAAATACACCCACTCCCCTTGATAACTTATCTGCAAGTCATCCTTTACTTGTTTGTTTTGAAGGCTATTGTCCAACTCCCCAGCTGCTCTGAAAATAAAAAGCGTATTTCCTTGCAAACCCTGCATCTGGCCCTTCCTTGCCCTCGGCTAAGCACTCGCTCTGCAGGCTGGCAGAAACCAGAGCTGATCCCCCAAGCCCACATGGGCAGCCCAGTGCGGGTGCTGGCACACCCTGACCCTCCCAAAATCTCTCCCCTCTGCAAAACCCTCCAGACTTGTAGATAGGGAAATGGTGAAATACATCAACAACTGCTTTAACACAAAATTCCAGAGAATGTGCCACGACCCCAAATTACTCTCTCAGTACTAAGAGTTCAAGTATATCCTGGTTTCTCCTCTGGCAGCTGTCACAAACCACAGAGAGGTCACCATGAAGCAGCTACCCAAAATAAATTTGGCAGGACAGTGCTAGGTGTCACCAGGGCATTCAACTTGCAAAGAGAGACAAGAATAAGGAGAGAGGACAGAAGAAAAATGGATGCTGCAGTCAAAAGCAGCCTCAGGTAAAGATGACATTAATAGGACAAAATACATATTTAATAGCTAGCATATTGTCCCCACCCATCTTAACACAGCAGCAGAACAAACCAGCAAGGCTCCATCACGATGAAAGTGCAGAAATTTTGCCACAGACCTGTGTTCCCTTTTCCCTTCCCCATGAAAAATCCTTTCAGCTTTGCAGAGCTAGAAATACAGCAGGAACTATTATACAACAAGAGTGCTGGCTCTCCTCTTACATACACCTGGGCTCAGCAGAGCAGAAGACATTTATCATGTGCCCATATGGCACAGCTGTGCCCAGAGCCACGGCAGGTCCTGCTCCAAATGCCAGAAGTTTTATCCCACAAAGACGACACTCAGGTTTGCTCCACAGAGAAAACAGTGACAGCTTTCCATGTCCCTGCAGAACAAAACACTGGGGTGGGCAGTGCTGATGACAGTTCAAGTGGCACTTCAAGTAAATCTGCACTGGGAGATTGTTTTGGCTGAAGACTGGACAGTAATCCTCTACCACCTCTTGCAAAAGGTAGTTTAATCTGTTACAAGCAGGGAGACCATTCAATCCCATAACAGCTCTGGCTGAATTCCCTGGTATCCCACTTGGGAATTAACAGTGCCAAGCCTGAAGGAAGCATGATACTAAACTTGCTCTGGGATTTCTCTGCATGCCCCTCTGTCTTTCTGTCCTCCATCCATCCTTCTAATACAAGAGATCAGGTAAACTGACTTGCTAAATAAAGAGGACTGTATTGTTGTGACAAAACAAAAAGAACTATATATAAAATACACTGGTGGAAACCAAAAGCTTTTTTTATTAATAGCAGTACAATGATGTAGAGAATTTGCCAACTACGCAGACATGCAATATATTGCAAGTGGTTTTTCATGTTGTGACAGCATTTTTTTAGTCAAAGCTTAAGGAGTCACACCTTCAGGATCCTGATGTTGAACTGGTATCAGTGAGTCACTACCCATGCTGTGACTCACTAAGCTTCACATCAAGATGGAGGACTATTAAAATATGGGATGCTTGGGAAGGCACCTGGCGGAAGGTAATGCACCCAAACAGTCACCATCCTGTAACTTCTTTACAAGGGGGGAAAATCCAGACAGGGCTCATGCAGTGAGTCAGGATTTGCACTGAAGTTATAAAGTCACGAATGTAAAGTTTGTAACTACAAACATAAGCTGTGTCAATTAAGGGCTCCTGCCTCAAAAATCCCTATTCTCCAGAGGCTGTAATCCTTTCTGTGGCATCTAAGCACACCAAATATTCACTGCTAAAAGGTTGTAGTAAGAAGCCTACCAAGGATTTTGTTTCTACCTTCACCCTAATAACATGAAAAAGCGCAAGGCAGACTCTTCTGTCCTAAAGAGGAGCAATAAGGCAGCAGGAGAGATGCTCTGGTGCAATGCTTGCCTGGAGTCTGGCACAAAAAGCCCATGAGAGGGGAACTGGACACACACACTGTGGGTTCAAAGTCTGTTTCCAATGCTTCATGCCCAGATTGCTGGTGAAAGAAAGCCTGCCCTTCCCCAAACAGGAATGGCAGGTGGATTGCAGCCCTGTGTTACTGCTCTCTGTAGTGCTTTCAGCAACAGGACACCAGAGGATCACCAGTGCCACTGCATTGGAAAGCCCTAAGCCAGCCCTAAGCTGGTCCTTCTCCAGCCAGGCAGCACCTGGCTGCTGTGCCAGCCTTTGCAGGCTCTGTCCTGACACAGGTAACATGTCCCAGACACCGTATGCGGCCTCTCAATCGCTGGGGTAAAGTTCCCACTTTGGGAGCCCTGGCCTCTCCATACTACAAATGCCACAGTTTACCACAGCAGCCCCAAACCCTGCCTGGGGAAAAGCCGCCAGCCTGCCTGCATATTAGGTAATGATTTTAAGACCAATAAATGAAAGAAAGAATCTATCATTTGTCACTGAGGTGTGTTGGGTCTCATCTTTGTTCCTTTTCTTCCTGCTTCATCTTTTCATATCCAAACCCTGTCAATTTACCCTGCACAGCATTAGAATCCATCTTCTATATAAATACCTTATCTAGTGAGACTTAAAATTTATGATGCCTTCAGATTCTCTTAGAGCATTTTTTTTAAACTCAACAACATGAACCAAAGATGTTTTTAAAAAGAATAAAATAATAATAATAAAGTTATACTTCTCATAAAATATACATTCAAATAGGTGGAACAGTACCCAGGTACTTAATCCTGGGGGAAAATCTCAAAATCACCAGATTAAGCACTATAAAGAAGTCCCCAAAAAAATAGAGAAGCAAAGAAGTCAGTACTTCTATCTATCACTAATGCCTTTTCCCAGTACTAAACAGTCCAAGTAACACTCCTAGTTACAGCCACAGGAGACCACTGTACCCAAATTTCCCTCCAGACTGCTACAGAACATCATTTCTCTCCTCCCACCCACTAATGATGACACTGTGGCTGCTTTTAATGTTAAAGAAAATGCACAAGTTCCAGAAAGTGGTGTGATACCCAACTCTACAAAAACTAACAGTGCAGTAAAACCACACCAAGAGATTGTAGAAGCTTCCCAGAGGGATGTGCCAGGCCAACTGCAACACTTACATTAGCGTGGTTTTTACCGCTACAAGCAACTCTGTATCTCCTCAGCCATGGCACCATCAGAGTACTTAAACCATTTAACCTTCAGGGTTCAGAGTCAGGATGCCTCTCCTTTCAGATCACAGCTGGGCAAAGCTCTCCCTAATCGGGATTTTAAACGTCAATAAAGTGTTCTTAAGAACACATGGAATTTTCTGACCACCAGTGCAACCAGCTGGGTGGAAGTATCAAGAAGGTCACATTTCAAAATGAGGACGTTAAGTAGAATAAAAAACCTAAAAGAAATAATCCTGGAAGACTTGAGAAGAAGGTATAAAAATTATTGATTTTCTCTGTATTTTACCAATCACATTCAGAACCAAACATCTCCAAACTACATCTTTCCTTATATTTTTTTCCAGTCCACACAAGTGGAATGGAAACCACAAGAGTCATTAAAAACACAACACAGGAGCAAAACAACAAACCAGCTATTGAGAGGTTTTGTTGTTTGTTCTCTTTGAACAGCCACTCAAATAAGCCTACACCACCTACGCTGGAATGCCTTAACCCAACACACAGTCAACACCTGACTTTCAAGCTACTTCCTCTCTGTATGATGTTAGACTCCAAAAGCCAAGTACATCTGACATTGTTCAGCTCTATTGTAAGTGGATGCTTTTGCTGAAAAGCTTTGACCCGTGCCTAAGTGCTTAGAACTTTAAAGACAAATACTTCAAACCCAATCTTTTACTGAGCGAGTACACACTGGTATTTTAAGAGGCCTATACACATCCAAATTTCAAGAACTTTTTCTTAGGTGTCAAGACAGATACTTTTGGTACCAGAGTATCACCTTTAGCTCAACATCTGCCTTATTCCCATTCCCAATAAACCTGGGGTCCCTACTCTCATACACTGGAGCTTAGTAACTCAACAGATGCAAGGATTTGTTTGGTTCAGCTTCTTATTGAATTTGTTTTTCTTACAGTGAAAACAAGATTTTCTGCACTTTTCATTCTTGGAAGCCAGTAATCCATATCTGACCACAGCAGACACCTGGCAAGGAAAGCTGCCTGGAAAAATCACTTGTGAGCAGTGAACACAAGGTCACACACAGAGAAATTGTCAGGCTGCAGACATAACCAACCACCTGCACAACTCACCATTTGAAAAGTAAAGCAATGGAACTACTTTTGTCTACCACAAACACAAAGTTTTGGGGGATATGAGGAGGCAGAGGAGTGGGGACAGTAACAGAGGGGAGGGCATGTGAGCCAGAGGACACGTGCTTAGCTGTCTTCCAAGAAAGATATAATTAGATTGTGCAGCATAGTATGAAAGCATTTCATTAACCTATGAAAACAGTTTCCAACCCCGCAAAGTACCTCAGGACTGCATAACCATGGACTTGACAAGTTTCCTTAATGGTTTCTGAAGTTTAACATAGCTTAAGTTTCTGAAATACAGCCTTCAAAACTGTGTTTTCTGATATGTGTGACTTAGCTGTGAAATTTCTGCACTAACTTTTTAAGTGCCTATTTCTCAAGTCTGGTATTTCAGCCTTAAAAATAAAGTGTACAAGCTCAGTGCCACACATCACTGCATCAACGTGGATACAGAACATGGCACTTCCTCCTGCTTTACAAACCTCAACTCCATTGTGATAATGGGACACCCAAGGCACAGGTTGCATCAAGCTGCTTGCATTTGGAGAGGTAGAGACACACTGCCTCTTATATTAATTACTTCAGGGTAAGCAGGCTGTCCCCACTTGCCCCACAGGGCCATGCAGCATGTGCATGGCTCCATCCACCCCCAAGCAGCAAAAAGACCTTTCAGTGCTTTTCAGTCATGTCTCACTTTTAAGAGCCACCTCTCCAGTGTGATGAGATGGCTCAACCAACAACGCAATCTCAAAACAAGCCCAGAACTTTAAATAAGCAAAAGGACACAAACAGATTTCATTTCAGAGCCAGTAAACTAACTTGGAAAAGATTTAGCATTCTGCACTAAATTATTTCTTAGTCTATGCCATAAACAAAAAAGCCTCTCCAAGCTACCCAATGGGTACATCAGCAAAATCCCAAGAGAATGAGGTGCCATCTGAAACACTGCAAAACTGGAAAAGTTTCTTCTATCTTTAACTTCACACTTAAATCAGAAGCAATTAGCTCTTCTGTTCTCAACCTTGCTTTCATCACAGATCTGTTTCTTTTCCCCACTGGGAAAGGGAAGAAGGAAGTTTGCCAAGTAAATAATCATTGCTAATACACTAACAATTAAAATATGATTTGTTAATCATATGACATTCTTCTGAATACTCAACATGATTAAATCAACTTTAGTAGCACCCAGGTACCACCCACTTCTATATCACTACTTATTTTCAGTAGTTCCCTTTATTCTGAGACATTTAGATCTTTTCCAGCCTTCGCCCTCCACAGCTTAGTCAACTAACTTGTTTCTCAGCTGATGTGATCTGCTTCTCTTAGCCCAACTTCATAATGTCATCTAACATCAAAGGGTTGGGAGATATAAAATCTTGCTTGCAGCTTTCCTAAACACTGTATTCATAACACTATATTCATAATTTTCCAGAGTGCAGCATGAGGATATTTCAGTATCTCTTTTCCATCTCTGTGCTGCAATTAAGTATCTTTTCTACCCTATTCTGACATGATTAGGAGACATTGTCACAAAACTGACTTTAATTTTAACCCCAGCCTTTGCTCTAAGGCCTTGTAGCTGTTTGCCTCCCTCTGGCTGCACGGAAAGACCGTGAGTAACCGCACCCACCCCTAGGACTGGGACACACACTGAAAAATGGTATTTGAGTGCCATTCCTCAGTTTTCAGCCGATCACCTTCTTAGCTGTGAACAGCATACATGGTGCGGGGAGTGGCTTCACAATCAAACTGAAAAAAGTAAACTAGTATCAAATCTGTATTTAGTACAGGTCTAAGTACTGTAAAGAGAAGCCACATGTAAAAAACCCCCACTGTAGTTAAATATTAACATTTGTTATCATAAATAAGTTAACCCTTTGTGAACTGGTATTTTTCAGGCTGCCAAAGCACACACGCTCAACACATGCTGCAGCCTTGAGACGGCTGACATGGCAAAACCCAGCTTACTATCTTGTTGAGCCTTTTTAAAACTGGGGGTGGGGGGAAATGAAAATGTCAAGCATGGCATAAAACTCTGAAATGGAGAAGGGTGAAGCAGTAGACAAGAGGAGAAAGTCATTTCTCACGAGAAATACTTGCCACCATAGCTAAAAAGATCAGACACCTTAACTTTGACATGCAATTACTGCTGCCATGACCCTGCCCTCTCATCATTTGCAGACTACAGCTATTGCAACTCAGACAAGAAGAAAAGGAGAGGGGAAAAACCCCAACAACAGGGTCTGGCACTAATTCAGATGTAAATAAATATTAAGAGCAAGGAAAAAATAAGAAAAGTATTCCACTTGTTTTACAAACCAGAATATGAAACTGGTCTGTCAAGCTTGTATTGTTCAGGCAGATAATGTTTTACATGGCCCTGAAAGACACAGCAGTCTAATTTACTGTCCCTATCCTTAATAATAGTTGTAGGGTAGACATTGCAACACTGTCTAAATGCTCAAGGACCTTGGCCTGCAGGCCAGGGGGAGACCAGGCAGCTCCATAGCACTGCAGAGTAGCAGAGGGACAGTATTTGGGCCAAAAGGAATTCCTGCACCACTGTCTGGAGGCAAAGAACCTCTTCCAGGAAACCAGACCACCCTGCTCTGAAAACAACTCACAAGGGTAACTATAAATCACATGCTTCTGGAGAAGGAGAACATACCACTTCCCTGCATCTCACAAGTGGCATTCCTTATTCTCACAGCTTTGCTCCTTGTGAATCTAGATAGGCATCCCAGAAATGAGTATCAGGATACATTCACTTACTAATCTTTTTTCCTTGCATTTCAGTGTAACAACTGGCAATTGGGGCTCTCCCAGATTATAAGAAAAAAAAATCATAACAGTGCCTTGTACTACCCCTTGAATTTTCCTACCCAGCCCATCAGACCCACACATTTACCCTCACCTAATCAACTCATAGGATAGGCAGGAGTTTCCACCCCAAACACAGCAGTCACACCAAACACAGCACTGATCCATCTCCCACCATGTGGGAATAAAGACAGAGCTATTCCATGTTCCCAGCAGGCATGATTTGGCCCAGATCAGTGAGAACTACTCAACATACACATTAATCATTGCTACCTGCCATGTTTTACAGGCTGGTGGGGGCAGACTCCCACACTGGGCAAGGACTAGTGCAGCTCCAGTACAGTGCTGAGTGGTTCAGACACTGACGTGGGGTTTGCCTGGAGAACTCTGCGACACACCATGATGACATGGCTTGAAAGGGTGTTGAAGCTCCTTTCTCCTTCCTTCAGGTTCCTTTCTTCCCCCTTGACTTTAAAAGGGAATTCAGAATGCACAAAAAGTCACCTCCTGTCAAAAGTCCACTGGAAAAAATATAAAATCACATTATGAGAGTTAAGCACATATTTGAGTTGAAGTGACCAAAGCACAAGAGAATCTGCTTTGAGGGAATCCAGTGTAGGAACTAAACACTCTGCACTGTGGCAAAGCTGCAGCATATTCCTATGACAGGTTACTCTGATCTTCTACACATTGTCTGCAGCAAACTCCAGTCCTTTGTTCTGTAGCAAGATCTCAGGCTAATTAATTCCAGTTACTTGTGGGTGAGCCAGCGCCAGCCTGGCTGTGCTGCAGAAGAGCAGGAAGAGGAAGGAGTGTGAAAGAGAAGGAGTGAGAGCAACTGTCCTGAGCAGGGATGCCAGGTAGTGTGGAGGGAAAAGCAGACAGGAACAAATACTCTGACAGGGAAAACAAAAGACAAGTACACAAAGGCACTCTATCTCTTTCAGCATTTTCTAAATTTAGCAGCTCACTAGGTTTTATTTGGAAAGTTTTAATTTAAGACTTTTCACCGTTAGGACAGCCAAAAGTTTTACAGTTTAAGAAAACCATAAATCTCAGGCTATCCCAGCTGTTGTCTCATTAAAAAAATAACCCCTTCACGTTCGAGTGGCCTGTTGTCTTCATCTCAACGTTTGCCATTAGAACTGGCTCCAAATTACATGCCTTCCTAAGTGCCAGTTCCTCCTCTTTGACAAACGCTTTAAAAAAACATGAGGTCACCTTTTATAATTGCACCCTTGTAGCCAAGGTAAGAAGCAGTAAAAGTGCTAGTGCACTTTAGAAGTTTGGGTTAGACTGCCTGAACAGCTGGTAAATATTCCCTGTAGCCTGCAACTTCTGCCACAAGATGGGCAGGTTCGGTATATTTAAATTAAATGACTGCGATATGGAATATATTAGGGAGTGGAAGCAAAAACAAACAAACCCCCAACCATTTCAAACATCACATCCACCCAGGAGGAAAAAAAAATAAAAAATAGCAATTGTTTGACATACACACAGAAAATGACACATATGAAAGCCTCAATAGCAAGTCTCTGAAAGCTGAGAAAGTCTTCAAGAGATTTCGATATGGAATTCCTTCCCTGGACAATCATTGTTAGTTCCACCAATGCTACAAACTATTTACAGTAGGCTGAAATCAGATTCCTGTAAGTGAGATGCTTTATCTTAAGGGTGATAATGAACATGAACTCTATGTACATTCCCTCTAGCAAAAAGAACCTGTAGCAGACAGAAAACCTAAGACTACACGAGTCAATATTGTTCTTAATCCAGTCTGTGTTTTCTACACCAACTGCTTCAAAAGTTTTTGGCCAGTACAGAACATCCCCAAATATATAAAACCAGTATCTAGGCTCAGTAAACAAGCAGTCTGGCGATACCACACCTGGTTATCTCAGCCATCAGGTTATTTGTTGTTCTTAGGCAGCGGACAGTTCTTCAACACGGTGAAATTGCAGGTACTGTTCCCGAAAGAGCCATCCCCTTCCTTCATGCCACTCAGGCAGAAA
>JAOXXN010000395.1:65443437-65462437 GCA_026770055.1 Myrmophylax atrothorax | reverse complement strand
TAGCACAGGTTTAGGATAAGCAGGTCCTGTCTGACCAACTCAATCTCCTTTTATGGACAGGAGACTCCCCTTGGTGTGTGTGGGAAAGGCTGTGGATGTGTCTCTCTGGACTTCAGTAAAGCATTTGATATTGCCTCCCATGGCATTCTCCTGGAAAAACTGGCAGCCCATGTCTTAGACCATGCACTCTTTCCTGGGTTAAAAACTGGCTGGATGGCCAGGCCCCAGAGAGTGGTGGTGAATGGTGCCACATCCAGTTAGTGGATGGTCACTAGTAGGGCTCCCCAAGGCTCAGTACTGGGGCCAGTCCTGTTTCGCATCTTTATCAATGGTCTGGATGAGGGGATAGAGTGTACCCTAAATGAGTTTGAGGATGGCACCAAGATGGGTGGGAATGTTGATCTGTTGGAGAGTAGGAAGGCTCTGCAGTGGGATCTGGACAGGCTGGATCAATGGGTCAAGGCCAATTGTAGAAAGTTTACCAAAACCAAGTGCCAGGTCCTGCTGTTGGATCACAACAACCCCACGTAGTGCTACAGGCTTGGGGAAGAGTTCCTGGAAAGATGCCCAGTGGAAAAGTGCCCAGGGGTGCTGGTTGACAGAAGTTAAACACGAGCCAGCAGTGTGCCCAGGTTTCCAGGAAGGCCAGTGGCATCCTGGCCTGTATCAGCACTAGTGTGGCCAGCAGGACCAGGGCAGTGATTGTCCCCCCGTACTCGGCACTGGTGGGACCACACCTTGAGTGCTGTGTCCAGTTCTGGGCTCCTCAATACAAGAAAGACACTGAGGTGCTGGAGTGAGTCCAGAGAAGGGCAGTGGAGTTAGTTTCTTTCACCACTTGCTAAAGGTCACTAAAAGACCAAAAAAGTAACACACAGTCATCCATTTGCAGATGAAGGATGACTCCCTTCCTTTTTTGGAGTTTCACACTGGTTACACACGTTCAGCATAAGATCTGTGCAGGGAGTGGGTAGGGGAACTTGGGGCACAGCTCACCAAGTAAATCCCAGCAGCATTTCTGGTTCAGACAACTGCTGTCCCCACCTCCTACCTGCACAGGGAGTCACCACTGAGGAGTCCCTGAGCTGCACAGTGGAGGTGGCCGGGGGGAAACTGCCCAGATCAGCTGCAGTAAAACTGGCATGAGGTCAGGCCAAAGTATGGCCCAGGAGTGTTCAACAGGCTCACAGCTCAAGGCACACAAATACAATGCAATTAGTTAGCATATAGTTTTTATATAATTTTTTATATATTTTTTCATATCATATAGGCTTTTCCCCCCTCAATCTGTCCCCACTCAGTGAGGAACAGTTTTTAGACCCTCCTGCATTACCCCACCCTCCATGTCCTGTCACTCATCTGGCTTCCTACAGCAGAACTGGGCAAGTTCCAGAGGGCAGGATATGACCTGAAGGAACACAGGCTCTCATAATTCTTTGCAGTTAAGCAAATTTGCTCATCACTCCTGTGTATTATTCAGGTAGCTGCATTGGACACAGAGCACCAGATTCAGGAGGCACCACAAGCAGAACATTCATAGCCTGCTCTTCACTATAATGAAGCTGAAGAAAGAAGGTAGAATTACAAAAAAAAAAAAAAAAAAAAAGAAGGTAAGCTAGGCACAAGCAAAGCAATAGCCTATAGTAGTTAAAAAAAAAGGCAAAGCAAATAAATTCCCAATAAACACTCTGTTTGGAAAACACTTTGAATGCAAGTGGAGAAGACTGCAGCAATAACAATGGGTCATGGGGAGCAGCACATACACTGTACTTAATTCTGTGTCTCCTGAGCAGCCCCAGGCTCCCAAAGAGCATTGTATCTTCAGCACCTGGACCTGACGCTCCTGATAACAGTCTATGAAAAAGATATCATAACCTTGCTGGAAATGGTCCTTAAACTCCTTGCCAAGTAAAATGGTCAAGCACAAGCCATTAAGCTGCAATAGCTACCTACCCATTTTATTAGTGTGCACTGAATTTGTTTCATTTAAATGACTCTCAGGGGAACAAAGAGCGGAAATTGGCATTACACTTGTTGCATATTTACCACTGAACTCATTCAGCTCCATTACAAGCAGGGGAAGATTTCAAAGCCTTTGCTCACATGCTGGAACACTTACTGAGAAGACTATTCATAAATACAAGCTAGGTCAGCATTTCCTAACTTTTTGTTTTCTTTTTTTTCATTTTTTCCTTGTAAGTGGAAGAATTCTTTAAGGATCTGAAAAAAAAGTCTTAAATAGCAAGATCACATACTTTTCAGTAACAACCATATAACAGTTAACTTTAGTGTTCATTTATTTTGTTTCACCCTAATCCCTCAATTAAATCTTTTTGCTCACATGACTAAGAATATGTATGACGGTCTGGTCTTGATTTTCCCCTCCTCTTCATCTGCTAATATCTTACAAACCACAAGTGAAGGACTGCACTAAAAGGCATTCTCCCTGCCAACCAGATAAGCACAGCTTGGCAGAACAAAACAAAACCTAGCAGCTGCAATGCTCAGTGTGCATTTCCCACATAATATCAATGGATTGCTAAAGTGAGCATTTGAAAGGTCTGAACTTTCCCATTTTACCACAAACTCCTTATTTGCTATTGAAAATCCTGAACCTGGGCAATACAAGTCTGGTACCTGTTTACCTCATCTTCTGGACATTCAGAATACTCAAATTCATCCAGTCTGCAACACGACCTCATCTTGGATCTATCAAGCATGAACTAGAGGTTCAAATGCAGCAATGCTTTTAAAACCTTGCAAGGTGAAGAGGTTTAGCTGCTCCACAGGAAAATTAATAGCCAGGCTGCTGCAGTATCAAACCACAGTCAGTTTATGAGCAAAACAGATGTAACTGAAAGCCTGATACTCTAAAAGCTCTATTTTAAAGACAGTTTAATCCTCTCAGCACCTTCCTCTTGGATATGACACTGAAGTTACAGGGTCAACCTCCTGGCTTCTATTCAGCGGGCTTTTAGCTGTACTCGAGTAACCCTCAGCAGAGGACAAGCCCTTGGAGGCATCAGTGCCTGTGTGGATTTGCTGTGGGTTTTGTTCCAGTGGGAGAAGTAGCACTTGTGTATCACATCATCAGACATCTGTGTAGTTCAGGTAACTAAACAGGGACATTATAAACACATATTTAAATTTTAAATAAAGAAGGAAAACAGAACTCTTGAAAAAGCAGCAGTTGATTTCAATGACAGCATCTGCAAATTCATGGGTGATACTTTATGGCCTGAGCCTGCTCTAAGCAACACTAGGTTCATAAAAACTAGGGAAAGGGTAAATACTTGTGAGGGCAAAGAAGAAAAAAACAAGATCTTTGTTAAATAAGATCTTACCTATAAGTCAACAATAGCAGATTAACTGTGCAGAGCTCTTTATCCTAATTTTTATGTCATGAGAAAAGCCAAACCCAGGAATAAACCCCAAGTAAATATGAAAGTATGTGTTCATGTTTCCAGACTTACTGTTACTGGACTTTCCCCTTACCAAGAGTAAACAGAGCCTCTGAAAGACCATGAGCACATGGGGTAACTAATAATGATAATATCAGTGTCCCTGGGGGGGGCTGCCTGAACTTCTTTCTTTCAGCTACAGAAGAGCTCCATAGCAATTCTGCCAAACTGTCCCATTATTTTTCTTGACATCTTCAAGTAAGAGTATGGAAAACTTTGAAATACTGTCTGTATCTTTGGAAAAGTCATATTGTTAGCCAATAGGGTGGACAGAGAAAAAAAAAAGGAGCGTATTTGGTTTCATTTGTTTGTTTTGAAAGCATCACCCTTCCCCTAAGCCACTGCACCTCCCCTTGATCTCAGAAATAGCATTTCTACTTCTCTGGGGTTTACTCAAAGGCAAAAGGTAACCATCTTCCCTGGTGTGGCACAGGTACAGTGCAGCAACAGGTTTTTGTCCCTGTGTGCACAGGCAGCTGCCAGCTGCTGTGCATGTCCTCCTCAGAGCAGCCCTGAGAGACACTGATAAGATATTTTCCTTCTCCAGCAGTGACTATGAGCATCCATAAGGCAGAAGAAGCACCACAGATGTTGAAAAAAACCCAGAGAAAACAGAGCTAGAAGGGGTGATTTCCCCTCCCTGCTCTCACTCCCGAGCAGCATAAAAATATCACCTGACTTGATGGAACAAAGCCAGGTCTTCTGGTCCTATTATTTTCTACTGCTGAACAATGACCATTTATACTAAAGACACAAAGAAAACTCTGCAGTGAAGCTGATGAGACAGGGTAGGAACAACGAGGGCAGACTTGGAAGGATTCCATGGAGGAAAGTCCCCCAAAAGTGCCTGCAGTTGGTCTAGTTCCTTCCAGAAAGCTGAAGTAGGTGTGTACGACCATAAATAAACATAAAAGCAAAAAAATAAGAACAAAGATATGAAACCCACAAACATGTTTAATACAAATAAAACTACCTTTTTACTCAGAAGTGGGATTCCCCAGTTGCTGTTAAAAGCCAATGTTTTGGGTAACCGAGAAAACCAGATGAAAGCAAAATGATGATTTGGAAAGATTAAAAAGGTAAAGCAAACCAAAGTGCTCTTCACCCTCTCTGAATCAGTTTAAGGGGGTAAGGTGCACCACAGCACGTGTCTTATGCTGAATTGGCATTTTCATTGTGGATTAAAGGTGAGCATAAGTATTTTAAGGGCAGAGGGAAGCCACACATAGTGGGATATTGCTGGAAAATGTACTATCCTGAAAGCATTACTTTGTAATGGAGAGGCTGGAATACATCCCAAGTCTTTACCATCACCACGACCACCGCCTCACAGAGGACCAGAATTATTTAAAAACTGCTTCAGAAACTTCCTTCTTCTTACTTACTAGTAGTTCTGGACATTTGCTAAATAATTGCTTAAAGATATTTGCTAGAAGCCCTATTAGTGTGAGCCAGGTATTTGCAAGCAGGCAGTTTCCTTCTCTGGAGCACAGCAGCCCATTCCACCAGGGCTGGTGGTCAGCCACCTTCCCCACAGGAAGGAAAATCAGTAATCAGAGATAGACATTTTGAAGTGTAAATCCAGTATGTGACAGAGGGACTAGAAAACAGGCTTCATGCCCTACACATTTAAATTAGTTTTGTCTTGAACACTGAAGTCTCATTTTCCACTATGAGGGGGATTAGACAGGGTCTGTGATGTTCTGAAATCTGTTGAAAATTCAGTAAGAAATTTCAGACAGATAAGTAGGAAAGACTCATCTTTGCAACCAAAGAAAGCCTCTGGATGGTCTGAGAAAGCTGGTATTGCCAGCACTAAATGTTTCCTTTCAGGTCAAACATCATTTACCTTGCTTATTATTCATGATATAACTTCATAGAGAGGAAAGCCAGTTTTCTCAGACAAACCCTCCCCTGGGTACAGATAAACCCCCTGTACTCCATTTCCCCTTTTCAGAAGATGCCTTTGCAGCTCCAGAAGTGCCTGGTCGGGGTGGGGCCACCACAGATCTGCAGAGAATGGCTATTTTCCCCAATCCCTTTGGTGCCATCCTTTGCTCCTTGTCCTACAGAATGGCTTTCCAGTTCCCCACCCTCATGCCACAGTGCTGGGCCTGGCTGAACCACCCTGTGTTGGGTGTTACTACCCCACACAAGACCTGCCTCCGCTGATAGTTGCCCTTCATCACTCTGAGCTGCTGGGCATACGACAAAGAGATTAAAAAAGGAGCAGCTGCTGACAAACCTACTGGCCAGAGATTAACTGCAACTTCTCCAGGCCTGTGACAAGTGATGGAAAAGAGCCCTAAACAGGTAACACTTGTGTTGTAGAAGCACTGCATTGCTTTTTGTGAATTTGTCCTGCTGATATTACCTATGGCACACACACACGATTTAGCCTTGCCTCATTCAGCGTTCCTCAGCCATCCAGGTTTTAAGCAAAGCAGAGCTGCATCCCAACCTAAGAGCAGAAGCCATGGCAGGATCATAGGGGGAACAGCCCTTCCTGAGCCAGGTCCACCTCCTGCATTTGGTCCCTAACCCTAAAGCAAGGAACAGAGTGTTAATTCTCTCCCCCACAGCCCCCTGCTGCTTTTCCTACTGTATTACCCTTACAAAGCTATACAGAGGGAAAAGCAATCTGTTCAGAATCATTTGGGAGTGAAGGATTAAAAAAAAAAGAAATAAAATAGTGACACTGTTGCAGACGTACACAGAGAAGCCTTTGTGTGCCAGAGCAAGGGAGCCAGCAGAGATATCCCCATCAGTTTACAGCAACAGAGCAAGCTGGGATGGAATTAGCAACAAACTCATTAGGATGCAATTTAATCACAGTGCTGAAAGGCAGGCCTGTTAAACAATCTTGCTGGTGTGCTTTCAAACATCCTTGGGAGATATTTGATCACTTTACTTGAGGCAGGGTAGCTGTTTTTCCATCACTGCTTTGCTATGGGTTATCCCTGACAGTTTGGGATTAAAAAGGATTAAAAACTCTTTCCTACCAAATTGTGTAGCACAGCACCCACAGATACAGGGCAGCAGATTTACTGCAAATGTCACTCAGTTGTACCCTTGATAGTCCCACCACAGGCTGGTTCCTCTTCTTCCTTTCCACATGTTGTCCAGCCCTTCCTATCCAGTGTGGACTTTGACATTAGCCCTCAGGCCTGAAGAGCAAAACACAAACAGAAGAGCCAACCAGCACCCCTCCCACACACACTACAAGTCCAGGGGTCATCAGGTGGTGAGGCAAATGAGGTCCAACTGAGGTCAAGCCCTGTCTGGCCACAACGGGAAGCAGAGCAAGTCCTTGACCACAGCTTGTCTGATGGTGGTCAGATGTTTTTAACCAGGTTTTTGCAGCTCAAACAACTCCCGTCCCTCCTACAAATGAGATTATAAATACCTATTTCATCAGCTGTGCTATAGATACAAGTTCCTAAATTAGTGGAGAGAAAAATTAAAGTGTTTGAACAAGTCACTGAACTGTAATCAGATTGGTCTTTTATAGCAAGGAAGAGCTTGGCTTCCTCCAGGGCAAGAAAGGCATGTTGCAGACCCATGTAGCCAAATCTGAGACTGTCTGGCCTCATCTTGCTGCAAAAATGGTAGCATTTGCATTGGACATGCATGCACTGGTACCCTGTACCAGATGTCAACACTTATTTTTTATAGACTCATAGAGCAATTGATATCACAGGCCAAATAAAGAAAGGTTTCCTAAGGTTAGCTGTACACTTAACTGAGATTTATTATACTAATGACCCTGTTCTCATATTAGTCAGTGTAATCTGTGAAGCATTCAAAATAAAACTTTCAAGTGCCCTGGAAACCAAGATATATGATTAAGGCCAGATAAGGGCAGAAGCTTTTCAGTGATCTTCTGCCACTGTTGTATTCAGATCTCAAGCAGCCTATTAGGTTACTCTAATTAAAACATTTCTGCTGCCTTTCTTAGCAAGGCTTATTCATTGAAAATTGTGCATAAAATCTTTAAGGATGCACCTCAAAAGCACTGCAAAAGGCAGTGAAAAGAGGAGATTGCTGTTCTTATAGACCAGTGCTAGTCAGACCCTTCATTAGAAATGGGAGCAATTAACTAGAAAATGAAACAGACCGTGATGTAGATGTCAAGGTATACTCTGTGGAAAGACATACTTCACTGAGACACCTCAGGACTTGCTGAAAGTTTCTTGCTTTTGGCAGGAAAGCAATAGCAAAGCGCTCAGCCTGGGGAGCAGCAAGCCCTCAGCACAACCCCCATGCTGTGCAAATTACCACCAGCAGAATTCGGGTGTTTCATCCATTATTCACCAGCTGCTGCCAGCTCTCATTCACACAGATCACCGGGACATAAATAAGTAAAACACCATAGCTACAAACCCATGGCAGAGGAGAGCATTAAAAGGTAATGAGCAAGGAGGCTTCACTCATTTACTTGTACTGCTGTCGGACACTGACCATTTCACCAGCAACTCTTATGCCGAGATCCACATCTTGGACTCTTCTTATTCAGTTATACACCAGAGAAGCCTTTTCATCTTCTTTTTCAGCAATAATTATTTTCTTTTCACCTGGAAAAAGTTTCCACTCCAACCTATTCCAGTAAGTAATTTTAGAATGCTAAAATAGGCCTATAGTAATTTCCATTACAAGTGTTTCTATGGAGTATGGCATATTCCAGCCTCTCACTACTCTTGCAAGAATCCCCATAACTTAACTCAGCTTTAGCACTACTTCTTCTCTCAAGACCAACCCAACAAAAGGGAATCAAGTCTTTTCAATGTTGCTACACATTCAATGGAGATTTCTAGCCCAGCAGGCTTTCCCTGTAGCTTTGATTTGAAGCTAGGCTAAGTCCTGAAGTAGTAGATCCTTCTTGAGAACCTGCCTCATTAACCAAGGCAATAATCACAACTGGACTCCATGATCCTCATTCCTGACTGGCTTCCGGGATCACCACACTGTGCTGAGCAGATTAGACCACTCTGCATTCTCTCATGGCCAGCTAAGCCTGGGAAAGGCTTCTGGATGCTGCCTTATTCTGGAGGAAGATGTTGCAGAATGCTAACACATGCAGTTTGGTACATGGCAAAGTTCATGGTTTCTTTCTTCCTCTTTGCAGAATCAGTAGGTCCCAAGGTCATGCTACAAAGCTGCTGAATGAGTGTAGCCAAGCCACAGCCAAGATACCCAGAGTTCTTACATTAAATGCAAAAAGCAAACCCAACCCAAACAAGAACACACAGAGAGGTTTAATTATATACAACCACGATCAAATGGCATCATATTTGATCAAACAGGAAAATAAACCTTAAGGGAAAAAACCTCACCCAAACAAATAGGCTTTTCTTTCCACCAGGAGTAAAGATTGTCCCATGCCCACGCAGTATTACAAAGAAAAGAAAAAGAAGTAAGAAGTGGTCAGGAGGACTCAAAGCAGCTGGCCTTCTTTATCACCAAATTATGTAAGTAAAAATAAAGAAATTTGTATAACAAAGGCTTCTGGAAGAGAAATCTAGAACAAAAAGTAAATGATAACTACTATTGGTTGGCTTTTGGACATCTCAAAACTTAATAGCTATCTTGGTTTATTCATGCAGAAAGTAGCATATTTCAGATTTCTTTGTAGATTACTTTCTCCTAGACCCTAATAAAGTAACAGCTATCCAATGATTCTTAGTGTGCTGATGACACTGTCAAGCATAACAACATTTTGCCTGCCTGCTCTGCCCATATCTCTGTAAGGTGCACCAGGAAATTAAAGCATCTTGGAGTTTCACACAAGAGCATGATGTTTCTAAGGCAGCAGAGTAAAATGCAGATATTTCAGAACTTACTAGTTCAGCAAAACTGATCCAGCTATTTAATAGCTCATTATAGCACAGAGAAGTCAAGAAGAACCTTTGCTCAAACTATAAAGCCAGACTCACTTATCTAATTTTCAGCTTACTGTAAAGCAATAGAGATTTTTAAGAAGCAGTTTATAGCTGGGCTATACACATAGACACATTTCTATCAAGGCAAAGTAACTTTGAACTTGACTGCATGTGCAAATATATCCGAAGACCACTATTTCCCTGTAATGCTAACCATTTGGATAATGCAGTCTTCGAAATCAGGAGTAAAGTTAAAATCCCCTTCTTTTGGAAACAGGGTATGTTTCTGGATCCACACCTTAGCTGCTTTCCATCAGCACTTTCCTCCTAAACCAAGAAATTCCTTTCCATTTGTTTGATTGAGGGGGTATTTTCTATCATACCTTCAAAATTGCCTAAACTTCGGCTAAATTTTATAGATGATGATGTTATTTCTGAGACTTCTGCTTATCTGTGTTTTGAATACACTGATTTAGTAGAGGACTTCAGAGTCAGAAATTTACTGCTCATCATACAAGAGAGTAAGATCTTTCCATCAAATCTAATAGAAGATTATGAGCGTTGTGCTAATAACACCAAGGTTGTGGATTTGATCCCCATATGGGCCCTTCACTTAGGAGTTGGACTCAACAATCCTTATGGATCCATTCCAACTCTGAATATTCTATGAAATCTGTAGGTCAGTAGAGCCCTGGAAAGGGCACAACTTACATCTGCCCAGCATCTCCCTCACCTTCTCTCCATCCATCAGGATGTAACAGAGCAGGAAGCTCAGTCAACAGCTAAGGCAAAACTCTTCCCAAACACAAAGTCTAAGGACAGGCACCAGAAGCACTACATCCATCAGCGTGAGATCCAGCAGCATGGACTTTTCTACCCAGTTCAGGGAGGTGCCTGATAACAAACAACCACAATCAGCTGTCTAGCAAAGACTTAGCTGGTGAGGCATCACCAGGCATCAGATTTACCCTCAGGGTCACTTGTAACATGGCTTCACCTGACTGCTCCTTCAGCCTCTCCTGATCTCTGACAGCATCTTCACCTCCTCTTTAGAGCTCTTCCAGGAGTGAATGGTTCTCTCTCATTCCTTGCTTATACCTTCTTTCAGCAGAAAAGCCTCTTGCTTGAGTGTCCTGGCTCTTCTCTCAATGGTTTCTTTCCTGACCTGTGCAGGATTCATAGACCCCTACCAAGTCTTTTAATAACCATTCTCCTTTCTACCCTACAGATTTTTCTTCAGCCTATTCACAGACAGCACAGGCTGATCTGAGCCTGCTGCACACACAAAAGAGTACCAGCCTGGAACCTGCTCATTCCTTGGAAGCTTTGTGCCCAAGTCACAGGCAAAGGACAAAATGGCTCTTGCTGTGGATGACTGTTTATAAATACAGCAGTAAAGCTCATAGAAACCCATCTCACCATAAAAACACTGGTTCCACTGGGCAGCCTAGCTGCAAAAGTGCATCTGTCTCCAAGCATTTTAGAAGACAGGCAGTATTTTAACACTTGCCCAACCCTACTCTCCTTCACATTTCTGTCAGGAGCATCCCAGTTGCAGCCAATCCTGCCTCAGGCAGAAGAATAGAACAGCTGCGCTCTTGAGTTTCAGACTTTCCTAGGAATCTGTTTTGGTTGTGGACTAGATTGACCAAGTTGCAAGGAGTGTTCTAAAGGCATGGACAGAAACCTCATCAGGACAACTTCCTTCCCAGCTCTTTGCTCTCACTCCATTTTTGTATAACATTTCCACTCCCTGCTGAGAATGAAAGTAGTCCTGGGTGATCAGAAATCCTGTCCTAAAAGGAAAGCTCTGGAAAAGCCAGCAGAACCACACCAGAGTTAAATCATTGAAGAATTTTAACCCAGTGAATATTGCTTACCATAAGCCAAGGCTTCTAGAACTAGAGGTCACTGCTTGGACTGCACAAAAATACCCCCCAAAAACAACAACAAAAAACTACAAATGGCTAAAATTTATGCCCTGGAAACTCTTTATATTAAGTTGAAATTGTTCATTTTCTTTAGGTTAAATTAAAAAGATATATTCCCAGATGAAAGGACAGGACATGTCAGGGTAAACAAGGTCAGCTCAGCTGGCAAGGCCCAGTGTCTCAGAAATGCCTGCTCACCAGTGAACTACAACAATTCACTGCACAGGCACATGCCAAGGTCTGTCAAGAGATAATAAAGCCAGACTGGAAATTAGTTCATCCTATAAAAAAAAAAATAGTCTGTATATACACCACAAAGCTTTCATTCATCCTCATGGAAAGTCTATAGGTCTGTTACTCATTCCAAAAGAATTCTCCATCCTGCTCTTGCAATGAGTCTGTTCACCCTGCCAGGGCACAGCCCATGTAGGAAATGGCACAGATCTGCCCTACCCACACGAACCTCCCTGAAGCAGCTCCCTTGCAGCTTCACAGGATCATTTCCCAGGAACATCCACTGGGTATCTGCTTATCCTGCCACAGGGGCAGAGAAACAGCAATAAAAAATGTCAGAAAGAGCTTGTCAGGGCTTGTCAGCTCAGGAAGGGGTTTGTTATTTCTCTTGGGCATAAATGGTCTGCACCTCATTGTTTGAATGGTGTGACCATGGACAAGAAGGGGAGACAATTGCCATTGTTATTGCCTTAAGAAAACTCTCCAAACAGTTGATACATTTACAGTTTGGCTGTGGGTAAAATATCAGGTTTGTTGGCTTGACAGAAGTCAAAAAGAAAAGCTGTACCAAGAAGGAATCCATAACATCAAACCACAGCTAGCACTACTTGGCACCTTGGCTGGTCAGAAAAGAGAAACAAGTAAAGATGTGAAGAGGAAGGACAGGCTCCTCCTGGGAAGTTGAGTTTACTGGGTTTAGTTTGATTCTGCATTTTATACAATACTTCATAAGAACTGGATTTTAGTACTGTCTGTAGTGAGATCATACCCAAGCTTAACTTTTAGAGCATCAGAGAGAAATGCCACTTATTTATCTGCAAGGGATGTATTTCCTTTGTGAAGTGTAAGGAAGGCAGCTAATTAGAAAAATCAAGAAATTAGACCTACTATGATCTGGTTTTTGTGAGATAACCAAAACAACAGGAAGCTACATAGATAAGGCAAGATACTTGATTTGAACACAGCCTTCAGTTTTAGTTTTCTAAGATGTTATTAATGTTACATGAAGACTAAAAGGAGATTGGAAAATGAGTATTTAAAGTAGGCCACTCACTCTTTGTTATGGCCAGTCAAGATAAGGTACAGCTGCAATACAGAAAATCGGAAAGGAGGATGCATTTTAAGAAGAAATTAGTCTTATGTTCAGGAATGCAAAGTAGGAGCCAGGGCTCCATCAAACACCAGCCTCTTGCCTGAAACATGGTCTCTGCATATTGTCAATAAAGATCTCTTTCCCAGCTTTCAGACCACATCCTGTATCACTTATTGCTAATTAATCCCTGAGGGGTTTAGATATTTAATATTGCAACATGAGAAGATGTCTTGGAAGCCAAAAAACTAAAGCAAAGGCACCTAGGCTTTAATCAAAGAATTAATCACAAAGGGCCAGATTGCCTCTGGAAAGAGAGCTCTGCTCAGTACAAGAGCAAATGGATATCACCTCCAGATGCACTGGAAAGCTCAGCCCAAGCATGGAAAGAGGATAAGCAGTCCAGGGAGTGCTTTCATTTATGACATTAGTCTTAACTCCTGCAAGGATACTACTGGCAGGAGATCAACCAAGCCCACAGCATTTACTAGCTCACAAGAAGAAAACAAATGGGGAACGGGTCCAGGATTTTGCCAGAAGTAGTTTCAGGTTAGCAAGAGATTTACGACCAGTCACTTAAAACTCAAAACTAGTTCATGGTCTCCATGAGGAGCAAGTGCTTTTAGAAAAGATGCCACAACATAATGATTATTAAAATGTTATTAAAAAGAAAACCAAAGAGCACTTTTGCCTCTCTACAAGGTTTTATTACCCTGGCAACAACTCTGCATGTCTATGGAACAGCTTTACACAGGATGAGTGCACAAAACCTTAGTGGGCAGCCTAAGATTTGCCTGTTTGGAGAAAGGCAGCATGTTGTATTTGTAACACCTGAACTGCCCCATGAGCTTTGTGTGGGCTTGAGGGGATGAAAAGATAACCACCCTTGTGGTCAGATCCAGTCCCCCTGCCTGGAGCACTGAAGTGCCAAAAAGTAGCTCCTGCATTCAGAACAGCTGCAGTTTTTGCATCCATAGACCCAGACTCACAGTCAAGATACAGATGGCATCATTATCTGCTGCTTTTTGGGTTCCTGAAGAAGCACACATTTAAGCAGCATTAGGATGAGGGCTTATCATGCCATGGTTTGTCTGAAACTGTCGTTATCTCTAAAGCACATGTCACAATCTCAAGATGGAAATAAATTTAGCAGCACCTTACCCAGTCGACAGAACAGGATACCATCTATGAAGGTTGACAGAAAAAGTAGATAAGACAGAAAAGTGATCCAAGATGGAGTAAGGGAAATGTCATAATAGCAGCAAACAAAACTTTGGGAATGCTGTTTGCCTCGTGTTCCCATTCCAACAGGATGGTGTGGAACAGTTTATATGCAAGGTAAAGGGCATCCACATGTCTTGCTGCTATTCGTTTGAGGTCCTTGACTTCACAAGGTGCATCAGGCTGTCTTTGACTGTAAAGAAAGTCACTGATAATTATAGAACATGAGCAGGTACCACCTGTTTCTCTTAGGCCATACAGTGGGCTGGATCTCAGAGCAGTTTCCATTAGTCAGGCCAGTGTCAGATGACATACCAGATTAACACCACCAGGAACAGAGATCCCCATTTGCCTTGCCAGCTCTGAGAGCCTAATGGCAAACTCTGAAGTTAGGAGCTATTTTAATGGAAGCACACAAGCACAGGAAGTAGTAAAACTGTCCCAAAGTATCCAGTGGAGAAGAGCTCTCTCTCCTGCCTGTGGATGCTACAAGTAATAATGACCACATTTTAGTTAATAATTGCCAGGTACACCAGATCACACTGACCAGGACAAAGAAACAGGATATTTCCACAGTGTCAGACAGCTGCTCCATCTGCTGGATTAAGCCTTCAGCTAAAGCAGTTTAGCTCTACCCATGTATTGTGACTATGGTTCTCTGTGCCAGTCAATCTGTGAATCGTAACCACGAATAGTTTCAGCAGGACTCAGGAGGTCATGAGTACTATGGAGATCCTAATGTTGTGGGCAAGTTGAGTCACTGGAATGAGGAATAAAAATGGTAAGGCCATGGGCAGGTTGGCTGGTCTCCAGTTATTCTCTGTTCAGACAGGCACTTGAAAATTAATTTGTGAAATAACGTGACCAAAGTCAAACCGTAAATGAAGTTTCTTAAAATACATAAACAAATAAGCATTGATGCCGCTGTTTCTGGGTTTCTAGGGTACACAGAATGTCAAGTGACTGATGATGCATACAGAAAGCCTTGCAACAAAGGAGATCAGTATTTGCTGAAACAGAGCACATCATGGAGTTTTGCTTTTGACAGAGCTGAATGCCCGTGTGTTCAGTCTTCCACACTGATAGACCTCATCAGCGTGAAGGAAAAAAAAATCTGTATCACTCCATACTTTGTGTGGTCACTTTTGTCAGGGTGATACAGAAGGGTTCCTTTTCCTTTTTTTTTTTTTAAGTATACTCGCTTTGCATAGCTTTAAATGGGTGCAGAGAAATGTGAAATAAAGAGCCTAACTATCACTGAAAAATAAAAAAGTAAAAAGGGGGTAGAAAATGATATAATGTGTCCATCCTTCTTGGATACTAGGTAGGGTATTTCAGACTATTTATACACTGTGAAGATTATTTTTCATTTGTTTATTTTTTTAAGGAAAATCACATTTATTCTTATAAAACCTAAAAAAATCTGAAGTGTGATATAAATGAAGGATTAGCAACAAAAACTATGTCAGAGTACAGTGCACCTGATTCAGAATCTCATCTATAAAAAAACCTCATCTATAAAAAAAAAAAGACTACATAGAACACAGCTACTATTGCACAAAGCTGTACAAAGGCTGTTAGTCATGTCACAGTTATGAAATGATTTCTTGTTGAGAAGGATCTTGTTTTGGGAACCAAGGACCAACAAATTGTTATTTTCTTCCCAGCTGTGCCAGAGAGATTGTGTGTGACATTGGGTTAGCTGTCATGTCCCTATCTGTGTGATGGTTACTGTAAGTACAATGTCTGTATCACAGCAAGGTCACTTTCATCCCAAGATGGAATTTTCAGCATAAACATAATATATCATTATTCTTAAATGAAATTATTTAGAACTAAACTATTGTCTTTATCCACCAGAATCAACGTCATACTGTGAGAGGTGTCACTGAAAGGAAATCTCAACATATGAAAGAAGAAAATGTGGCCTTCCTAATAATTGCTGTGATAGGAATTATCTTTTTGTACCCTGGATATCAGTGCAGCTGTTTCATCTGCTGCTTTCCCAGTCTGGTGGAATCTGCTGAGAACAAGCAGCTCCTATCCTCTTTTATATTCTTTGGGTTCCAAGCTGGGACAGAGGACTAAGGGCAGGGTTGGGTCCTTGCTCACTGACTTCTGTTTTGATGATCGGAGAACACAACTGCTCACTGAGCACAAGAGGCCTGAACTGGCTGCCTGCATTTGCATCCTCATTCCTAACCCCTGAATCACGGTGGGAGAAATGAGGTTGGCCAAAGGAGGGCATGAGGTGACTCACGCAGCACACATACCTGCAGGGGCTTACAGCCAGCACCCCTTTCCCTTAAGGGTCCCACCCTTGTCCTTCTGCCCCAGATCTCCCTCATATTTTCAGTATGTATTTATTGTTTCTGGTCCAAGCACTTCACTAATGCCAGTACTCTACGAGTGGTTGTGAACCTCTGTGTCACGACACACGATAACAGACTCTCACAGTAGCACAGCCCTTTCATGGCAAGGAAAAACCCTCCCAAACCTGACTAGAGAAGAACAGTTTGGAGCACTGCCCAGCTGGGAATTCAAGTCAAATCAAGACACTCGGTACTGTGCTAAATGTCCTGGCAGATTTTACTCCTACTGCCTCACAATGACTGGCAGAGATGTCTGTCAGAAGATATTTGAGAGACAGCTACATCAAAACTCAAGGGTGACACATGCACAGAGCCTTTTTTGATATAAATAGGATGTCATTAAAATTCTTTGTTACACTCAATGATAAACACACCACTTCAGATTATTAACTTTGCAGTACCACCAGTGGTACAGGAGAAAAACACAGGGCATTTCCACTTAAAACACAAGTTGCTGATGGTGTTCTGTAGCCAGGGATTGTTTTGTATTTCTTGTGGATTTTAAAATTAAAATAAGAAGAAAATGGAGGACTATCCTTTGATGCTTGCAAGCTCCTAATGAGCTTGGTTCTGTGGTGAGAGTTAGTGGAGCCTGATGCCTCTCTTGAACAGTCTCTGTCTGTTCAATGTGTACACAGCTCAGTGAATTTACTAAGGGTGAACTGGGAGCACATCATAGTGCTTCCTACCCTCCATTACTAACTCCTCAGAAACTGATGCCCACCCTGTCATCTGTTAATTTAGGAAAATGGTCCAGGCCAACATACCCTGATCAAGGGTATGATATCTTTTACTTATTTTAGTGAAGTTAATCCTGCTCATGGTTATGGTTTAATTGTAAAAAAAAAAAACAACCAACCAATCACCAAAACAACAAAACCAAAAAAGGACAAGAAGACTCCAACCCCTTGCAACATAGACAGAATGGGGGTGACTTGTCCAAATTGTCTCTTACTCCTTCTCTGACCCAATTGAAGTTAATCTTCATGCCCAACCCATCACTAAGCCCTCTGCCAAGAGGGTTCTCAAAGGTGCCAGAGAGTACTGATCAAATAATGAACATCTCATGATCAAATATAAACATCTCACAATCTAAAAGAATTCATGGCATTTTGTGGTAGCTGAGGTAACAGCAAACTCAGCTTCAGGTATGCAGGTGGTGTAGAGCCCCAAGCCTGAGGTGCAGGAACCAGGCCCACAGAGCCACATTTTGGGTCTACCCATATACAGCACCAAGTGTGGGGACAAAGCGAGTCTGGGCTTGGGTACACAGGCCAGGCTCAGCTGGAGCTGCCCTAGGAGCTTGAATCTGGTGGGGGAGGTTGGGTTGCTCTTTGCAAACAGATGATTTTGTGCTCATTAAACCACACCTTGTTTACACTTGAACATGCTAGTGAACAGCTGCTCCCATAACTATCAATATTCAAGATGGAGCTCTGAACCCGGTCCATCTGGGTGCCTGAGGGCTACACTCTCCAAAGGCACTACAGATTTTGTGGTCTGTGCTCTCACTGCCACTGCCTTAAAATGTTTGCTTACCTTTTCTGCCCATACACAGCAGGATCATTGAGGACATTTTTCTTTCATCACTGAGTTGAAACTTCCTTTGAAATACTGTTCTCTTTCAAAGGAAACAACCCCAGTATGTGTGTGGCACAACCTACACAATCTCAGCCAGGGAACAGTGCAGTAGTAAAATGCAAACGCTGCCAGCTATTTCTTATGTTAGGATCTAAAAGTCAGTAATACTGAATCCATGCTCAGAGCAAATCTGACACAGGTTAGACATGCTCACACAAACGCTTTTCTGTCAGAAGGAACTGGTGCACATAATGCAGAATTTATACACTTCACAGGATAACCGTATAAATAGATCCCAAAGCATCTCTCAATGACATAGATAAGCAATAAGTCATCTACCAGAGCCTGCCAAAAAACAGGTGTTACATTGATGTGGTTTTAGGAATCTGGAAGCAACAGAGCATAACTATCCTGTACTAGCTATTTGTGTCACTTGGTTGTAAACATTTTTGACCTGTTTCTAGGAAGATCTTTGTGCCTTCCTAATAACAGCAAAAGAAATGATGGTTTGCTGACATACAGAGATCGCCTTGCAAAGCAGATCTATGTGTTAAGCTCCACAGTTGTTGAATGTTTCTCCCCAGGTGCTGCTGTGCAACTCTTCACCTGATTTGCTGTGAAACCTCCCAGTCCCATGGACTGGTTTACACAAAGTAGTTCTCACCGGTTCAACTACAATCAGCTACTGATCCAGTTAATCCTTCAGAAACTCCTCTGGGAACACATTTGCATTCATTTATAACAGTTATGGCTTAGAGCAATTTACCTTTCAGTTGGTGAGCTGTCATATGAATTTAAAACTTCCTTTCAGGTTCATAAACTGCCAAGTTAAGATATAATTGCTATCAGCCAAAATATTGTGTTTCCAAGTAATGTTTTCCATTACTGATTACAGTTAAATCAGTTCAGCTATTTGTACAGATCAGCCCCAAATCCCCTGCTCCAATTACATGGTCTTTGGTTTCAAATGTTGAGCAATGCACAAGTGAATGATCCATCTGTCCCTGTGGTAAACAAAAGGGTAAGGCAGGCAGCACTTGACCCTGCTTTTAAAACAACAGCTCAACAACTCTGGAATCCAGTTGGGGGTAGGCATGTGTGGAAAAGCTGATAGAATGAGTGTTTCCCCACAATTTGAAGGAAATTCAAGGGATGTGTTTTAGCAAATGTCTTTCATTGCAGGTTTTAATCCAGGTAGGTGCCTATTTCCCAAGACATGCAGACTGTCTGC
>JAOXXN010000395.1:65401481-65437178 GCA_026770055.1 Myrmophylax atrothorax | reverse complement strand
GTTCCTGCATTTGGGCTCCCGGGTTTGATCCAGTCCCACCGCCGCCTGCAGTGTCGTGACCTGCCTGCCCTGCCTGCCCTGCCTGCGAGGGAGAGGTTACAGCTGCTTGGTTTTTTCTGGGATACGCTGCAGGTCTCCGTTTCCAGCTTTTTTCCTTCTTCGGTTGGGACAGAGGACACAGAGGGGGGAGAGGGCCCATCTGGGAGCTCCCTGCAGCCAGCCGGACTGTGACACAGACATTGCCTATGGGTATAACTTTTTTTTTCTTCAGGAGGAAACCTGCTGGTTTAGGGGTTGTTGTGTTTTGGGTTTAATTGTGTTGGGGAGGCAGTTTGCTCTGGTCTGTTTACAGTTATAACTATAGCTACACGTATATATATATATCAGTTAAGAACAGTTATCCTTCTTGTATCCATTTTCTTTTCTGATTAAAGTGCCCTTTCTTAAATTTGATAAAGGGTGGTGTGATTGTTGTGGAGGAATTCTCCTCCCCCGTTTCTGGGTAAACAATTTGATTTTCCCCTCAAACTAAGACAACTGCTCAAATATATTAATGTATAGCTCAGCACTGCTTCTAACACTAGCTCTGTGCATTGATCTTTGAATGAGAGCTATAGATGATATCATTAAATACAGCAATGACATCTCAAGCAACAAAGTAGTGAAACATAATATACACAAAGTAAATATATCTTAATTTTGTTGAACAGGAAGACACTGCAGGTATTTGACTTCCTCCATGGTAATCACCTCCCTGAGAACATCTATTCTTTCCCACTGATTAGACAGGGTTTGGAAGTACCTAACTTTGGCCCTCTCCACTGTCTTGTTAAACACCCAAAACAGGCAGTTTAACACATCCACCAAGAATCCAGCTTCCTCACAGTCAGAGAGGGTATTTATGAATTGAAAGAAAGGTGCTTTTCAACTTTCCCTATGTCCAAAAGATCCAACTGGTCTGCTTCAGAGACTGCAGCAGCAGCAGGAGCCCTCATGGAGGTCAGCAGCTGGACATGGTCTCTGTAGCTGTGCTCTTAATATATGAGGAATTTAATCTTGAATGGAGCTTTGTTCAAAAACAGTCTATGACAATTTTTCTATCCTTTCTTCTTTTGTCAACCTGCCAGTCAGTAGGGAACAGCAAACAAGAACAAGTAAGTGGAAAAGACAGCTGTGAAAGGATTTAGGAAATTCAGAAGTGTATCAGGAAATTACAGTTTCAGTGTTTATATGTAATATTTTTCTTAGTGCAATAAGTGTAAAATAGTGAAGATGTAGAAAATGTCAGTTAATCTTTGGAAACCTGTATTCCAAATGATACTTTAGGAATTTGGCAGTTATGATGATGTCCTGGCCAAGAGGAAGGACTGGCTGGTATTAGCTTTAGAGCAATGTGATGGTTTTTGCCTCCAAGATGCTCAATGAGTCATTAAATTATTGAACAGACAGGCTACCAAAAAAACCCCAAACAAACAAAGAACACCAAAAACACACCACCACAACAACAAAAAACACTAAACCACAGGGAAAGGGACTTACTTGGTTTTGGTTTTGACAATCAGTGCAGTAAATGAGAAATACCTGGTCAACATTAGTAGCAAATACTCTTTTGCCTGCATGAAGTAAAACTGCTGGCAAGATTAAGAAAGAAAACTGTTCCTAAGGAAGGGTTGTTCAGGCTTTATCCAATGAGGAGGGTGGATGCAAACCAGAACACAAGATTCATTCCCATGCATCCCTTCCCCACTTTCAGGCCAATTGCTTCTGGGACAAGGAAGTGGTCACAGATCCCAGTACACTGAGGCTGCCACTGACTTCTCTGCCTGGAGAGGTGGAAGCAGACTTCCAAGGACATATCCCCCTTTTTGCTCACTTTTGCATCATCTCATGCCCATTCGACTTTATTGGAGACTCTAAACCTCTTTTAATCACCCTGTTTGATCTTTGTTGTGATTCAAATTATTTTTAGCACCAAAGCGCTTGTCCTGATCAGTGTAAAAACACACTTTCTGCAAGTGAAAGTGGCTATAACCTGCCACCCCAAGTCAGCTATTGCATGGGGACATCAAACTTTGGAGTGCACCAGTAATCAACATAACAAGCAAAGATGCTGCCTGAATAATGCCCACAAAAAAACCTCTTTCTGGTAGATCAGGGAGAGGCTGAAGTCATATTTATGACTGAAATAGCTGGAATGAAAAGGATGATTTCATTGATTACTTCAATCAACAAGATGATTGCTTTTCCTCTTACAGCTGCCACTACATTCACAGACTCCTAAAGCCATCACAAAGGCCAATTCCTTTCATACTAACAACATTACCAGTCTAAACTAATAAAGAGCCATCAGCCAGCAGAGAACTATAGAAATAGGCTTGTTTCTTGATGAAAGGCTACAATTTTTCTATAAATTTGTCTGTTAAATCCCAGCCTACTGGGATTGATGAGAGGCAGAAAGCAACAGAAAAACGTCTAGAACTACTGCAGTGATTCACCTGAAGTTTCTAAACAAACTCCAATGCACAGACACAGAGCAGATAGTTTTCCTCCTGTGAGACTGAGCATGATTCACCACTACCTCCTTTACAGCTGTGCTCCCATCACTGCCCAGAGTACCTGGTGATGAGGCAGCAGCAGTAGTGCCACATGATGGTCATGAAAATCACTTCTCTGACAGACTATACTCTTACAGAAGCCCAAACCTCTTGCAAGCAAATGAGATTAAATCAGCCCATGCATTTCGAACCTGGACAGTCATATAGAAACTCATGAAGTACCACCTATCCCCTTCATTAATCACCTGCTAACAGGTGATTCAAGCCTCAAGGACTTGTAGGGCATTCTCAGAGCCAAGCTATGTTAGAGATTTCTTAATTCTCCTGACAGGCCTTCATGGTTCTGAACTCGGCCAGAAGAGCTTGGTCCAGGTAAGTGCCTTAGTGCATATTGCTGCTGCCACACATGAAAGCACAAACACTGTCAGTAAAAGCAATAACTTAGAGAAATTCCATCAATTCCATGCCTCATATTTGAAATAACAGGTGTTTTGGTTGAGTCTTATGCTCCCTTCAACAGGGATGAATGCAAAGTGAGAAGAAGCCAAGAAAACGTAATGGTTGGGACAGAGTTAATTAAATGAACTAATTTTAATTCTGGCCCAGTACTTAGATCCAAATTTTAAAACCCTTCCTTTAAAGTGTAAAGCTTCTTCAGCATATGGAAATGTTGGTGAATATTCAAATACACATGTAGATACACAAATATACATATATGCCTGTGTATATACATTTAACTCAATATTTACATCTGACTCTGTTAAGAATTTAACTCCTTTAATCACACTAGATAAGGGCAACCCTAAACACAAACTTTCCCTAGTAACAGCACTACAGTGATAAGAATAACATGGTGGACTCTTTCCAGATTGCCATATTGTAACTGTTAGGGTATAATTGCAAACAGGAACAATGTGCAATCACAATATTGAGTATATCACCTAAAATGCTTAAAACTATACTCCTTACACAGCTGAGATAATGCATTAGCTAGGAAGTCATTCAATATGACAGGAGTCCTCTCTTATGACAAGGAAAATTACACCATAGCTACAATAAAAATTGGAAAATAGAACTCAAGAACCAGCCCAGCAGTTCTTGTCCTGCCTGAGCTCAGTTTGTACCTCTTCAGCTGGAAGTACAGGAGACACAGAAGACAAATACAGCTGCAGTGAGTCGGATGAGCCTCTTACCATGTAACAGTTCCCCCCTTACTGAAGGGCACCAGAAAAGTGGGTGCACTGGAGGCAGGTTGGGGCCAAGGGCAGTGGGAAGGCTCAGAGCAGGGCACACACCTGGGCACACACACAGGTTGTAACACACTCCTTTGGCACTCCAGGGAGGTGTCTTCACTGAGCCTCTTTAACAGAGCTGCCTGCAAGGCTCAGCAACACCTCCCCACTCCACAGGAACCATGTCCTTGAACAAAACAAGTCTTGTTTTAAGTCTCATTCAGTTTTGGCAACACATAAGTGTATGTTGGAAGCAATCAAGAGCTAGGCTTACAAGCAAAGAAAAGAGCTATCAAAAACATGGGTCACTCACTTAAGAAGTGGACTTTATGATCTTTGTGAGTCCCTTCCAACTCAGAATATTCTACGATTTTGTGATTCTAACCACTAAGATCACAAAAATCAGCTCCCTGCAATCACAAGCCATCAGGACATAGATGAATTTAGATCACATCCACTTGCCTCTGAAATGCCACAGTCTGTAGACCTTCCCCTAAAGTCCTAAACCCTCATTTCAGGTGAAAATAGCTGTTCTCTTTCTCTGCCAGCTAGAGGTGCTTGCTATGCCCAAACCATCTCTAACACATTTTGGGAAGGTGAACAGAATCTTTCTGGGGATGCTGCAAGGGCAGACAGCTGTATTTTGCAAAAACCCAAAGGGACACAGGAGGATTAAAGTCTCAGAGCATCTTGCTAACCCAAATATGGCAGCCCAGCACATCTTACTTGGAGGCAGTGATCCATCTGTGTGCTTGTACTTCTGCCAGGATGAGGAGCTTTAGGGCAGATGGGGCTGTGAGGTTGTTGCTGGCATTGCAGGAGAAAAGGGGAGAACTTGAGCAAGAGCCCTGGCTCTCAAAGAATGGACACAGAAACAGAGCTGGGGGACAAGCTAGAATGGGGAATACAGCTACTCAATAAACAAATCAAGGAAATGATGGTAATGTTTATTTTATATTTATTTAATAAGCTGCTGTCCTGAAAACTGATGTGTCAATTTTTGAAAGTGAGATCATAGATCAGATTTGGAATTTCTCACTCTCACAAGTGACCAAAGAGTGACCATTTACAAGATGAACTTTACATTTTTCTTACTAGGAAGCCACAGTAGAGTCAAACCCATTCAACCTAAGAAATGAAGATTGTAATATTCTTATTTCGTAGGTTTTAATAGAAGGCTGTCTTGCATGAATGTGGAAGACATTAATATTTATACCTAACTGAAAGAAGGCTGCTTGTCACTAATTGCCATTCATCTACTGAACACCTTAATCTCTCTAGTCACTACTGCTCATATTGCTTTCCTTTAAATTTAACTGCCTTTCTTGCTGTGACCTATTTTCTAGAGAACATATACTCAGATAATGCTGGTAGGTCAAATCAAAACTGTGGCTATGCTTCCTTTGAACACAGACACATCCTTTGCACACAAAATACAACACATCAGGCTTTTTCTGGCATTTATTTCTATAAATGGAAACATTAGATCTGATGAGATGCCTGGTTTGAACTGAGACTCAGTAATGCTTATTACCAAAAATCTTTTGGGCTTACAGTGACAAAAGCTCATTATTTTTCTCAAAACCAAGTTGGAATACCTCTACAAGTAACTCAATTGCTGTCTCTTACACAGTAGTCACACCTTCCACAATACTCAAAAACCAGATGGGAATAACTCTTCCCACATTTTCCTTGTCACCCCAAAAAGGGCACTGTTGTTAGCCTGTGAACTGCTCACATTAGAAGACAAAGTTATTACATGGACAGAGAAATCAGAACAAACCTAACTACTAAAAAAGGCTCATTAAAATCATCTATTGCAGGCCATGAGTCCCTTCTGAAGCTCTTCTCACATTAATGGACATCTTTCCTCTTGCTGCACTAAGAGCTGAATCAGGACCTTGGCTTTTGCCCAAGAGCCCCTACACTGAAAACTGCATAGAACTTTTTATCTGTTGCAGCAGGTAAAAGGCTGAATTGACCCTACAAAGATTTGTAGCCAAGCTTCAGGGGAGAAAGGTGGGCACATTGATGGAACAAGAGCAGTCATGCATTCATGTTCTCTTTCTATCAGCTCAATTAGGAAAAAGGAATTTGTGGGGTTTGGGGGGCTTTTACTCTTGATTGTGACAACTTTCAGCTTGCACACATTTATGTAAAACTTCAGTGTTTGAAAAAAACCCAAAAAATCTGTCAAAAAGCCATTTAAAGCACTCTTCAAAATTAGCCTTTTTTTCTCTGCCAGAGAAGAAAGTCAGAACCTTTGTGCTAGGCCAGCTGGATATGGTGCAGCTCCTTCTTGTTTTTACAAATCAGAATTCATGTTTTCTAATGCAGCATTATGTTCAAAATCATGACTGTACATGTACCTATTTTCCATGGACTTCCTTCCACTCGATGTTGGATCTGTAAAATTAAAATATGGAGCTTTTTCCTCTTTCTATTCAACCTCCAGTGCAGACCAGACCACAGCTTGACAGCCTTGAAGAATTTGATGCAATGGGTTTATATCTGCAGACAGCCATTATAACCTTGATCTTCTGGTGCTTCAGTCTTTCAAATCAGTTTTAAGTGCCCTCATATTCAGAGTCATGGAATGGGTGAGGTTGGAAAGAACCACAGTGGGTCATCTGGTCCAACCTCCCTGTTCAAGCACAATTCAAAATCTAGTGGCAAATAGGACCAAGGGTAAAAAAGAATGACAAATGAAGGGATGAAAAAATATACACCTGTCCTTACCATGTTCTGCAGACTTGTCCTTAGGCAACCAGAAGACCTTCTAACAACAGGGATGTGGCAGTGCAGCTGATGAGTGAGAAACTCAAATAGTGCAGGTTCATTTGGGTGGATATTCTTGAAAGGAGAGAGCTTTGATTTTGCTTCAGTGACTCAGTTTTCAAGTGCAGTACTTTTACAGAATAGTCATCAACGTTTCAGAGGAGAGATCATGCCAGAAAAAAAGGATGGATAGCCAAAGGAATCCCATCACATTACCCCACTGACAACCAAACTCACTACAGCAGATTTAACAAACTTAAGCCAATCAACAGTTCCAGTGCAGCCAGGTCTGTGTTCCAGTTCAAAAAACTAGTCACTGCTACTGCTGTTTGCGTGACATTTCAGTCCAGTGAGAAGCTTCTCTGCCTCTAAGATGCTTTTGGAAAAGCAGATGCAAGATCCTCAGTCACTTAGATATTACAGAAAAGTCTACCCTGCTTATATTAATTGAAAGGAGAATAACACTCCTTACAGATCCTAATTAGCACTAGATTCAGCAGAGGTTTCCATATCATATGTGTGTGATATTCAGTGAGCATGTGGCAGATGTTAGTCATCTCATTTAATACACAGCTGGCAGAGCTTCCTCTCACAAGAGTATTATGGTGCAAAAGACCCAGCCACAAATACTCCTTGGACCTAAACTGTCCTTTGCAGAAGTATTTCTGGGTCACTAGTTGACCTGGTTTGGGTTTTTTGTACCCTCCATCACCAATTCCTAGAGGACCACCTAAGGACTGCTGAATGACTCTCAAAGATGAAGTGTAAAAGGTTATTTTTGTGGAGTAAAAGGGATAAAACCCCACAGAGCCAGCCAATTGCTAGTTGACAGAGGCACACCCACAATTACTACTGGATATCTCAGAGTAGCCCTAATTCTCCCCAAATTCAGTCTGACTGGAGCTGTGCTATGGCTGCCAGCAGCATTAATGAGTGACCACCACAGACCCCTCTGCCAGCTGGTGAAGAACACCAATAAACGTCTGCCAAAACTTCTCCCCATCAAGGGGCTGTTGCCTTGTCAGGAGAGCCCCATGGCTGGCAGGTGGCTGGCATGGACCAGCACCAGCCAACACTCATCCATCACAGCAAATAGTTCCTTAACTCTTCAGCACTGGCAGCATTACAAGAGCACTCTATTAAATATGAATATCTTATGGTGTTAAGCTGCCACCCTCTATAAATAGTGAGGCATTCATTTTAATCATTTTATTGGAATATGGAAGCCTGGAAATACCTTGCTTTGGGATTTGAATATTTATGGCCATTTGCAATGTTCTGCTGCTCAGTAAGCTCCCCTAAATGGGTAGCTGCTTCTTCCATCAAAAACTCATTTTATTTTACTTGAGCACTGCAGAGCTGTACTCTAGAAGTTGCAAACAAAAAGACATCTGCAACTTGGGCTTCATAAGGCAAATAAAATTAAAAATGGGGTGAATTTTTGCATGTGTTTAGCCAAAAGGCTCATTTCTGACTGTAGCTAATGAAGGATTTATAATAATTGATGAAAATAAAGAAAATTTGAGTAAATCCCTTGATAGTCTTGCCTGGAACATCAGTTACTCCCCTGAGTGTCTTTATCAACATCCATGAAATGTAGCTGCACTCACCTTGCAATTTGTGTTGATGCTTGCTCAGATAACCAGTTTTGTGTTAAAGTGGTAAAGAATTAGAGCTAAACTCTGTGGAGGAAGAGAACACGACAAGGCACCAATTTTATTTTCTAATGTAGGATTTTGCTTCCTTTATTGGTTTTAGTTTCCCCTTTCTCTTCACTACCAGCAGGACTTGCAGATGAGCATTAACCAAAGTTACCTGATGGGCAATTCACTCCAGAATAAAAAGGTTTTGTAAAGGGTGGCTTCTTTATCCCCTAGCTCCTCTCTCCAGGATACAAATGCTTCTTCAAAACACAGCTTCTTCATAAGATTTCTGTACAGGCCCTGCACCCCTGTAGATGTGTCCAACATTACTCCTGGGTTCAATGAACCAAGTGCTGGTCAGAGGCTCAAATATTTACCAATGCTACCAAGGAGTGCAAAGACAAGGAGAGAACCACCACATCTCTCCCAAAACTCCAGCCTTTTCCTCCATTTTATTTGGAGGAAAAAACAAGATTAAAGTGTACAATTCTGAGTAAGAGAGAGAAAGCCCTTTTCTTTCTTACACAAGAAAACTGTCCAACTTGGTTTTGTAGCATATTTTGCAACATAACCCGTTTCCTGTCCTTTAATACTCAAGAGACCACAGAAATCAGAGTGTTTTCAGCAATCTAAAAAAACCTCATGGTAATGGAGAGCACTACATCTCACAGCAAGACAAGGGGGTTAAGAATAACATCTATTTTTCCAGTTTCATATCAGCTTTTACCTAGGGCAGAATGCCCATTATGGATACAAAGCACATTTACCCTGACCCAGATGTGCTGGGTTTGTATTTGCTCTCTGCAGATTTCCCACTCCAGGAGCAGCCGTATCCTCGTAACCATGGCAACCACTCATGGTAGATACCCTCAAAAGGCAAAAGCAGAAGGATGTAAAGGAATAAACATTTTAAGAAGGCTGTACACAGAGAAAAAGACAGCATCTTATCTTCATAAGTGCAAGCCAGGGGAAAGATGCAGTATCTTCACGCTGAAGGATTAACTCTCAGGCTGGTTACCCTTCTCACTGGGCAGTTCACACTAGACAAAGTCCTCTGTTTTAGGAGGAAATGACAACCTTGCATCATGCCTAGGACAGATGTGCTTTGAATTCAAAAGAGTGATTTAGATTTTTGTCTTCAAAAATAAAAGTAAATGTAGGCTCCTGAGTAACATCATACCAAAAGTAGAGTCATATCTGAGCAGACCTTCACCTACCTGGTTCAGTTTTCTTCTTCCAACAGTGCCTGTAACTGAGGAAAAAACAAAGTACCACTGGAAGACGCTTACACCCTTATATTCTCCCCAGCCTCTCCCTGAGCCTGTTGTGGTTTATCTAGAGAGTAAAGCTCAAAGAAGCTCTACCCCAAACACTTTTCCAGGCTCCCTTCAAAACCATCCTTTGGCAGGCAGCACAAGCTTCATTCACTCCATGTGAGCAATCACCTTGTGCTACCCACTACTACTGTCACTTGATGGGTCCCTGTTCTCGTGTGAGAGGGAATAACAATCTCTATTCCCCCCTCCTCCATCACTCATGATTTTGTAGATCTCTGTCATATCATTTACCCATCCCTGGAAAAGGGCAATATAAATTTTAGCCTACTTAACTGTCCCTTGAAAAGTATCATGTCCCACCTTTGCTCACATGTTACCTTTCTTCAGAATTTCTCCTTCTGTAACACATCTTGAGATGAGAGGATCATAAGTGCCTGGAGGGCATGAGCCTTGGAAACAGGTAGTAGCTTTTTAATCTCCGATTTCTTTCCACAAAGTAGTCATTTTTAATCTTTTATTCCTTTGCTACTGAGCACTAAGCTGATGGTTTCATGGAACTATTATAAACCCACAGTTTCACTCTTAAGCAACAATAATAAAGTCTTAGCTCAGAATACTATACGTGAAGCCAAATTACTTTTACCCAAGACTTACCTTTACTTGCTCTGAATTTAATCTGCTATCTTACTGTACATCTCTCAAATTCAGCAGATCATTCTTCAGTCTACCCTTGAGCTCGTCCAGAGCACTTGGGTGATCAGTACCAGCCCTGGCAATCAGTTAATTTTCCATTTTTTTATTTGTACCTCAACCTGTTCCATAATTAATTCAAATTTTAAGCTGATCATTTGCTGAATCACTAGAAGCATAAAATTGCAAAAAATAATGGCATAGGAAATCTCCCCAACTTCTTCTACAGTAAGCAGACACTAATAATTATAATCTCTGCAGTACTCTTCTCCATATGGCTAACAGCTGGCTCCATCAACCTTCTGGAGGGCTCTTTGTTCTTGGTGTCAGGCTCTGCAGCATCTTCTCCCCCTCCCAGGGCCCCTGTCCCAGGCCAGCTCTGAGTTGGTGCAGCTGTGTGACCTTGGATCTGAGTGCTGGGAGCAGAGCTGGGGGAAACCTTGCTGGGGGCCTCTGCTCCTTCCAGGGTTTTAAGCTCAAGCCCATGCTCTTGGTCCCTGCCCAAGCTAAGCTGTAGGTGGCCCAATGTCCACCCTTGCCCCTCACAAATACAAACCCTGACCCAGTACCTTAACTTCTCAGCCTTGGACCTGCTTGTCACAATGGGCTCATCTGGCAAGCTGGACTCTTGGCTGCCCCTGGTCACCATCACCCAACCCACGCTGCTCTCTCTGCCTGTGACCCAGCATAAGGACACTGACCTACCTACTCCACCTTCTCTCCTGGCTCCCCATCCCTGAGGAGCAGCCTCTGCTACCTGGCAGACAGGCTGGAAGGAGGACCAATTCATTTTCCTATCTGATTCTCATATTTGTATTATATTACAATAATAAACTTCAAATCCATGATGACTAAACCTGAGGAATGGTTTTGGAGAGAGATGTGGAGAGGAGGGAAAAAGGGATGTCCAGTTTATTCTGGTGTTAGTGGAGGAGGCTCAGCACATTCCCTGTGCATGACCCTGATCTGGTCACTTAACTGCTCCCTGTCAGTCTCTCTTGCTCTAAAAGGGGATTAAACTTTTCTCCTGAGAAGAAAAGAATGCTCCTTCCTCCCTCCCTGTAACAAACATCAACAGCCACAGCTCTGACTGGAGCTGGGAAAACTTGGAAGTTTGCCATTAACTTTAGCAAGTTAAGAACGAGGCTTCATTTACAGAGCAGAAACAACACGACCTTTTCTGTAAAAAGCTTCTACAGAAAAGAATATAATCCTTCTCCGTGTTCAACATGTATAAACACACTAACACATGGTTGGGCATCAGATGCCACCCCTAAGCCTTGTAAAGATACACTTAAACGTGCAGAACACAGCTTTTCACTCTGAAGTACCAAAAATTTGCTAGTGAATATAATACATTAAATGGCTTGTGTCAACGTAGGCAGCTTGTAGCCTCAGCTAGCAAGTTTTCCTTTTTTAAAAACATCTGTATTTAGCAATAATTTTACTATGCCAAGCTACAAAGGAGATGGACTGGGGTCTTCCACCGACTGTGCTTTAGAAAATTCTCTCCTACAGTACCAATTATCAAACAACCATCAAAAAGAATGCTAATGCAGTTTTGATAACTGTGTGTTGAGGTACACATAGAGGCATCAAAAGTTAAAAAAAAGTCAATGTAAGCTCTGTAGTCATGTTTCAGCAAGCTGTAAGTGAACATCTGCAAGAGGAGCAGAAGTGGGAGGGCAGCTTGGAAAGTCAGGTCGCCAAAACACCAGGTTTTATTGGCATTAAACCCATCTGTGATATCAAAATACCTTGCGATTTTTCTTGTCTCTACTTAAGAAAACAAATGAAGTTTTCCAGTTCTCTGCATTTAAAATTATATGGTTTTGCCATTTCTCTCTTTTCTTTCTCTTTTGTTGTAACTTTCTCAGTGGTAAAGTGACAAGACAGGAGCAGGGAGAAAAATAATGATACAAGTATCAGAGGGAAAAACAAAAAATTGGAATATGTCTTCTTTTAATTAAACTATTCAGGATGCAAATTGCTTTAAGAAAAGCTTTGCCATGATAATATGTATAGAAACATATGGAAAACCAGGCCTAGAGGCTGAAACACTATTTGTGAGTTGTTTTGTTTTGAACCAATATTGTTGGTAATGATTTTAGGAAAACAAAAAGATTATGAAGGAAGTCTGTACCTGAAAGCTTCATCTTTTCTCCCCCACTTTCCCCCATTTGTATCAGTTGCTCTTAATACAACAATTCCCTGCATCATTTGCCCCTTACAAAAGCTGGCATTACCACATTCATGTCTATTAATGTTTAGCTCACCTGCCTAAAATATTTACCTTAACTTAGATTCCAGTGTCATCTCTAAGATGCACTGGCATTAACAAGGTAAAATGAGAACAAGCATGGTAATTTTCTTACTTTCAAACTTTAACATTCGACTTGGCTTCTGAATAGGGAATTTCATACAGATTCTACCCAGAGTATGGGAAAGGTAGTTGATAATAATAATTACAATGTGTTACAAGATGGTCCTTGGTTCTGCAGATTAAAAAATAGAGTAAGGACTTGGAATTCTGGTCCAAAGGACTCCCAGAAAGGGCTTAATATTTACTACAGAAACCCTAAGCAATGTGGCAGTCAAAGGAAGAGGCCCTAAGGAATCAGGATTTTTCATTGCATGTCATATCTTTTCTCTCAGGGTCTTGCAATTCCAAAGGTTTAAATTGTCGTGCTGGATCTAAAGGGAGACAAACAAGCCTCACCTTAAATCTGCATCCACACTGGGGGACTGAGCAGCAGATCCTGCTACAAACTTCTGCTGACACTAATGTAGAGGTGAGTTGTTTGGGAATAGCTTGGTATATAAATACCACACAGGAGTGTGCAGAGCAGAGATATCTTGAGCCCTGATCTAAGCAGAAATTCAATTTCACCACTTTTTGAAGTGTGGCAACAGCCAGGTGAGAAGCTGCATTTCCCACCTGGGGAAATCATTCCCATGCTCTAGAAAGCTCACTACAGGTAATTGCTCAGAGTATCACTTCTTCAAAACGTGTGCCACATACACTTCCTTTTACCACCAAGAATTCAGCATTCACAAGTGCTAGAGGTGTCCATGTTTCCAGTCTGTAGCCGTGCCCTCTGCTGCAGTCATGAGCTGTGGGCAGCTATTTTTAGCACAGCTGCCTGGAGTCCCATTTGATGTGTGTCATGTTGGAGGCTGCTTCACTGACCAGAATGAGAACAGCACAACACACAGGGAGCATAATTTCCCTCTTCAGACTAATTAAATCTGTTAGGGGAGGTTTTGAGAGCATCTAGCTGCATATAAAATGAAAGACATCCATCTTCCTTTGCAGCTATTAATGAATCACCATTTAGACACCTAATAAACTTGCACATTAAATTCTAATCTCACCCTGCTTCCTTCATTAACCTGAAGCACTCTACTGGTGAAAAACCCTATTCTTCTAATAGGCACTACAGTGCTTGATACTCCCAGATCAGGCTAAAACCCTGAATCTGGATCTGCAATCTCAGAGCTGCCTTAAGTGGTAATTCCACCTTTTCTATTTATCATGGCTATGCAACTGCTCTGCAACTCTGTTCTTACTCACCGAGATAAATAATTCTCTACCCTGTTGCTTGTTTCATAAAAATCCTGTCTGGTACGGTAGCTTTCTGGAAAACAATGTCTCTTCTCCATGTAAATGTCTCAGACATCTCACGCCTAAGTCCTGCAGGTTCATTATCTATTGCTACAGTACTTGTTACTGTATCCCTCGACTGGCATTATTGCTCCTTTTGCACTAACAGCCGCTTACATCCATTAGCAGCCAGCTTTTCTCCCTCAGTTATGCACCTAATCACCCATCCTCCACTGCTGGCTTGCCACCTTTATCATTTCTCAGCCTGTTAAGCACAAAGGAGTCTTCTCACAGCTCAGAAACTGCAGTTTCAGTGCAGAGTGGTTAAATGTCCCTGTTGTCTCCTCAGCTTGAGCAGTGGGACTCCCAACCCTCTTAACCAGTTCACAAATAAACCCCAGGACATTATGAGTTTCCCACCTGCACTTCAGTAGTGATTAAGAAGAAAGAAGATAAAAATTGGTCTTTCTGCGAAATCCACTGCTTGCACACTCAATGTGACCAGCACCAGTGATTGTGCAGGCTCCATAGTATTGTCCCACATATCAAAGCCCTGACCTTTATGGATCTCCTGCCAGGGAACACCTCCACTCTGTCTCCAGCAATGATTGGATTTACCACCTGGAGTCACAGGCCAATACAGGCTCAAATCTGTGATTACTATGTCACCTTGTTTGCTGGATTAGATATTTGCCAAGTCTACAGAGAGAAGATGTCACTAAGGTGCTTCAAGTGAACTTCCCATTGATAAAATTTCTACTACAGGCTGGAATCAGAAAAAAACCACAAACCAAACAAAAACCACAAACAAATCTCCCAGTCATCAATGCCTATAAATTGATTCTTTTTGGAAGCTACACATGAACAGACGTTGTCCTTTTATTCTAAAACTCAAGGCAACATTAATTTATCATAAATATCAATGTCACATCAGTGTTTTCTAGCAGCTGAGTCATCAAGCAGCTAAACTCTCCAGAACAACTATCAATACAATTTACTCATATATTGATCAAAGAGTATGTTCCCAGGCATGGAACCTCTGTAGACATATCTGGGAAGTGCTTCCCTATAACAGGAAAAATCTTGCTCATATCAGGACACACTTGCAAAGACAAGGTTTGTCACAGTAAGCAGAAGAGGGAAATTCACTGTGAATGTAGCAGGGTGGTGACAACAACAGCACCCAACAGTCACCTAGTGAGCATCAGGCACTCACCATGTCAAAGGGCAGCCCAGGAAACCTCCACAACACCTCAGGAGCAAGACCAGGGGCAGCCACTCTTGCAGTCCATCTTAAGAACCTTTAGGCCCTGGGCTGAGCTGAAGGAGAGCTCCTGGTGAGAGGGTGTGGGGGAGGTCCCAGGTGAGGTAGGTGATCAAGGCAATCAAGCCTGTAAGTGCCCTCACCTGCAGCCACCTGCATTTTTAATCCTCCACACATGGACATGCACTGTCAGGTGCATGGGGAATTAATTGAAACAGAAGCTGAATTGCTAAACCTTCTACATGATCTGTGTAGTGCTTTAAAATGGCTATCATAATAAATTTTGTTGCTCCAAAAAGTTCAGCCCACTCATGTTACACAAAGGCACCTGATCAGACAAAGACATCTCCTTTCAAAAAAACCAGTTGTTGCTTGTAGAATAGTGGGTGAAGAACTGTAGGATTCAGCACCTGGACACTGCCAGTGCAAGGGCACACAGGCCCACCCTCACTCTGACAAAGAAGAGTAATTGCAGCTTCAAGACTGAAATTATTCCTGGAGATCTCCTCTGTTTGTATTACAACCCTTCCCTTATTTCTCAATCCCTCTCCTTCCAAGCCATCCCTGCACCTCCTGCCCTCCATTCCACATACACCCACTGCTTGTTTTTCCTTCTGAAGGTCACTTCAAGAAGGCTGGATGCAGCATGTGGTATCACTGTGCTAAAATGCTGAAACAAGCTCCCATGAGACAAAAGGGAACTTGGCAAAATTCGGGAAATTCCTCTCCTGAAATGAGCACATGTTCATTCAGAAGTCATGGAATCTGTTCAACTTAATTTTAATGGCTACAAAGGAAAATAATGGACAATAGTTGTTTTGCTGGTGATGGTGCTGATGGTTTTTTTTTCTATTTTACATAACAAAGCTGGCTTCTGGTGCATGTAATTATTTCTATTTCCAGCTTGCCCCGGGACAAGGTGATACAGCTAAACAAGATTACTTGCAGATGGTTTCCAAACTACAATGCTAAATGAAGCTAACTTACTAGTGGAAATTATTAAAGCTTCTTGGAGTCCCCTAGAATGCTGGAGGCATTTTAAGGTTACTGCAGAGAGATTTGTAGAGAGGAGCAGTGAGTGCCTCCAAGGAGTTGAGAGCCTCCTGGGAGACATCAGGGGAGCAAAAGGAGTCTCAGTGGCTCACAGAGCCTTATAAACACATACGTTGCAACTGTGGCCAAATGTTTAATTTTGCCAGGTTGTGTCAGAAATGTCTGTACCAGAGGGACATGCAAGGTCTTACATGGAGCACCAACACATGATGTAAAAGATTTTAATGAAGAATCTCCTATTTTTTAAAGTTCACTTGAAAACACACACACAGAGCTGATGCTGGGATGCTTTCAATCAAGAGTCAGCATTCACATTTGGATTTTCTTCTCACCAGTGTATCAGCTGTCATTTCTAGCTAAAGGTTTCTGTAAATTGTTTATCAGAATTTGAGGACTGGAAGGTGGGTGTTGAAGGCATCTCTGCAGCCCAGGCTGAGGTTGGGCTCTAATCCAGGATTTGCTGGCAGCAGTGGGCCCTTGAGCAGCTGAGAGACAAAGTCATACCAGCCAGATCTCCAGTTCAGACATGTAGGTAGCCTCACAAGACAACAGAAAATTAATTTTATTGCTTAGCAAAGCCAGACAAGGCATCTTTAGAGATTAAGGAGCTTTTCTCTAAATCCTTACCTGGGCAGATTTCCTTAACAGCAGCCTCTTCAGTGAAGAACAACAATCAAGTCTTGTCACAACTCCTGCCCTCTGGTGCAAGGCATCTGCCTCCCAGATGTCCTGCTAGGACAGAAGCTAATCCCTGAAAAATTTATCTCAGTCACCTCTTGGAGTCCCATCTCCCCTTCTGTGATACCAAAGTTCAAGTTGTTCTTTCAACAGAGCATGGGGGGGTTATATACACACCAATTGTAGGACACACAGACATGGCAACAGGGATTGGGAAAGCCCAGAAAGTTTGGATTCATACAGTTCCAAGAGTAAATTCATCCCAACAATTTCCACATCTTCACTATGGACTTTCAGGTAAATGCAAATTCTCCATTTGTTGAATCTAGATACATTATGCATATTACCTTGGTATTTTGCCCGTCCCTGAATCCCCCACTGTATGCATTACTAACAAAGTTAATTACAATGAGAACGCTTTCAGAGCTAGAAAAAAATTACCTGACAGCACTGAAAATGAGAATGCTCTGTGTGCTATAAAGCTTGGGAACTGCACTTCAGGGTGTGCATATTTCCATAAGAAAGCAATTACATTGATGAAAGATGATCAGTAAAATAGCCTGAATAATTTGTGTATGTGTGGGGAAGGGAGTTCAGAGATAGGTGACTGGAACAGGAATGGATATTATTATAGGAAGCAATTAGAAAATGTTCTTTTTTTCTTTTTTTTTTTTTAAGAGTTTGATGCTGAGCTACAGATTATTGCTGTTATGTGGCCTTGGATTCCAAGATTGAGTTTTTAACAGGTAGTTGATGTAGCAAAAACAAAACAAGACTGGTGGACAAAATATAGCATAGTGTGATACACTTTCTCTTCCCTGACTCCCATAAGATTTGGTGACATTATTACACAGGAGGTATTTTTGCATTGTGGGGAGGGGCTTGGGGATGAAATTCTTCTGCCACTCATTTCCATTAGAACAATCAATAGGTTAACCAATGAAAAATGCTGAAAATGAACATTAATTGTTACGTTTCTGAGGAACCACACATGCCAACCACCCAGTCAGATGGCAGCACTTTGCAACCCCCAAAGTATTTTTTCACAGGGCTCTGAAGACCTGGGCATGGAGGATTTTACCAGCTGCAATGGGTGAATAGGGGAGAGGTCTTGTTTAGAAATCCAAGATGTGAAATTTTATTACATTTTTGTTAAATAATGAAAGACTGCCTGGCTGTGCCCCAGCAGCACCACGGGAGCTTCCCTGCTTCTGACATTCCACTTGGGAAACATGAAATGCATGTAGATTAACTGCTTTTCATATGAGAAATTTGGTTGTACATTTTAAAAATTAGCAATACTTCTCTATTTATTTTTAATACATGTATCCTAAAGTGCTTTAAAAGAGTAGTTATCCTGTGTTTAATAATTCATAGCAAAATTCCAGTGACTCAGGGGACATTATTGCACCAAAAGCCAATGATGCTGATTTTCAAAACATTACTCAAGGACAACTCAGTGACAAGGAGATGAAGTAGAATTATCCAATGCGACATGGGTGGCTGACAGCAAGGTCAAGAATTGAAATAAAATACTCCAGTACCCCATCCAGTGCACATGTCTACTAGATGCTATTTCAGCTTTGTCATGATTAACTAAAAGCACTGACAGAAGAGTTAAAACTCACCAGAGTAAAACAAATAAACAAACAAAACTATTCCAAATTCTGATTCAAAAGGCTGCTCTCTGTGTGAGTGATAACATATCCCTTTCTATTCTAGAAATTTACCTTATACGAATCTACTTTATTTTCAAAAATAATAATTGCCAAATTTGATTTCACTGATGGTCTTGAAAATGCAGAATTCCTCCACTAAACTTAGTGGCATTAAACCACATCACCTAGACACAAGATCAACAGCTAGAGAGAGAGGTTTCATGTGGGTTCACATCATGTCTATAGTATGAGTAACATATGGAGCACAGAAATTGCCAAAACTCAGCATGTTTCCAAAACTACAAGAAAGAGGATCTGGCATGTCTGGGAAAACATCCTCAAATGAAAACAAAAAAAAATGAAGCCACTGTTTTAAGCTGCAGAAGTGTACTGAAGGTAAGTTATATTTTATTTCATTAAAATATATTTTTAAAACATACTGTGTAAAAGAATTAGGATCCTCAATAATTTATTATTTACATTAACAAATTCTGTTTGACTGTTACTCCATGGATAGAAATAAAAAGTCTGCAGAAGGGAGTTGTATCAGCTTCTCCAGGACCAAGCAAGCCTCTTTTCCAAAATGCCTTCCTTCCCATTTCAATCCCTTTGAATTCATATTTGCAAACGGCTCACAAAAAACTCAATGAAAGATCAGGTTGGCAAGTGTTGAGCACTCACAGTGAGCGCCAGGAATCCAGAGTGCTCTGCAAGAGAGACCCTGAGGACACTTTAATGCTGCACCAGTCAAGAGGCTGCAGAGTCCAATCCCACTCTTGCTCCCACTGTCCTGTCTCTGCTGAAATCCATGGCATTACACAATAACAAGGTCTGCACCTGACCCCTCCAGGCAGATCTTGCAAAGCTACACAGACTCCTTGAGAAAGGTTGGCAGTGGAGAGAGTGTTTTTCCTCCCCCTGTAGACACACTACAGCTTATCAGTCTTTTTCAGTCCAAATACAACATAAATCTTACTGTCTTCCTTCCCAGCCCCTGGGAAGAAATCTGCATAGGGAATTATCTCACTGATGTAAACAACTTTAAGCACCATTCACATATGCTGGTCCACATGAAAAAAAAATTGCATCCAAGTGCCTGCCATAGCCTTGACCCTTCTTAGCAGAGCAGCTCAGCTTTCCCATCAGCTTTCCAGACTTCGGAAATCATACAGGTACCCAAACATCATACACAGTCCATTGCAATGCCAGCTGCTGTCTGCTTTACTATTCCAGGAAGGAGCAGTTGCCCTTTCAGTGATTATACAAAAGCCCATGATTAAAAGAAGTAAAGCCATCAGCACATGTGTTCTGTTTCCTGGAGGCACTCAATGGTATTTCTGACATCTCGTGTAAGGCACCAATCATCCGGTAGCTGAGCAAAAAGCGACCCACAAGACCTCCATTAAGCAACCACAGAGGGAACTGACAGAGTTCAGCTGGTTTGCTTGTCTTCTTGCTTACACAGCACAAAAAGCGTGGTCAAGCCATCTGGGGAAGTTTCTGTTGGTATCCTAAAAGAGGAAGCCTCAAGTGGCGCTGCAAGTCAAGAAGCACAAGTGACAGGGTACTACAGCACAAGCTTCCCATGGCTGCAGCAGAGTGGCAATTCCCACAGACATGGCAGAGATTTCCTTGAGCCCCAAGAAGCCTCTGTTGCTTTGCTTTCCCAGAAAACGAGTTTGTTGTCCACAGAGAAGCAGCTGTCTCCTCATAAGCTGTCTCCATAGCACACAGTGGAGGAGCACACTACAAATCCAACTTTGTGGTGCACTTGCTGCAGCTTCTCTGCTGTTGGTCTTGTCTGCACAGCCTTATTCACAGAGATGCAATGCCAGAGAAAGCAGAGCCTATGGATGAAGACGTTGGCTGGATGCTGGCTGACTGTATCACTGAGCACCCTCAGTCCAGAATGTCAGTCTCAAATGGGACCAGATGGTAGTATGTCAAATTGGTGACATAAGCTGTTGGATCATCACTGTCTTCTAGCTCTGAGGTAAAGTCACTAACACTTTCAAACCTAAGGAGAAATGAAAAAAGAAAAAAAACAAACACCAAAAGGCATTAAGGCATTAATGTTCATTTAGAAAATCAAAGTCAAAAGAACTGGAAGAAAAGTACTGAGGGAGAAGTACTTAAAGCTGATTCCATCTACATCTCTTCCTCCTCACACACATGTGTACATGAGTAAACCGTAGGCCAATGAGAATCATGGTGCATGCAAGCAAATAATCTTGTCACTCCTGACTTTTAAAGCTACTAATGAGGAAGGAAGGAAGCAGCAAGTGAGCCTTGGAAGAGTGTGAGTCATGCAGCTCAAGTCCACATCCTTCTATTTTTCTCCCCCTGCATGTGGCAGCAACACCAAATGACTCAGTTCTCACTCAAAAGTGGAAAGGGAACTGCCTTTGTTTCCCATCTGAATTTGCACTCTCACCCTTTCACTTCACAGGTACCTTCTTTGGATTTGGCTTCCGTAAGAGGCTAAATGTCTAACACAAGTAGGAAACTATGACTACAGTGTCCTTCATCCAGAGCCTTGCTGTACTCCCCATGGCACAAGACTTAGGTTTTGACAAGCAGAGAAATCCCAGACATAAAGAGATTTTCAAATTTAGTTTTACCTTTTTTTGGTATTTTTCTTCCCACTTCCCAACTCTTGTGTCATAACCTGGACTTCTGCAAGGATTACCCACTGTCTCGCATCTACTCTCAACCAGAAGGCATCAGCTTGCTAAAACATACACTGTCCTCAGTTATAGACATTTCCTTTCCAAGAAGGTTTGAACTTCTGCAGTAAGAAACATTATCTTCTTCCTAGATAGTCTAGTAGTTAAAGGCAGTCACTGCAGACCAAGGATTAAATTTCATCTCACTTCTAGAAAGGGATTTGAAGAACTGTCCAGTTTCTTTTCCTCACACTCTCTCTTTAATATTTTGAAAGAACTTCCATTCACTCTGATAGAGTGAAAAAGAAAGTGAAATAGAAACTGAAAAACTGCACAAAATGGAAAAAGAAATCCTAACCTAGCTCTGACTATAGCACATGTGTCTAACACCTTTTTAGGTGGCATACTACAGCTCTCTGAATGGTAGATAAACAGAGGAGCTTTAAAGTAATTCATGTTTAAAACTGCATCTCACTAACACATGAACTTGTCAGACTCTTTAGCTAAGTGAAGCAACTGCAGACATCCCTCTCATGACCTCCTAAAGGGTGACCTAAGACTCGGGTGTTTCAGGGGACCTGAAGAAGAGTGATAGGATAAACAAACAGATAAATCTCCCGCTCCCATCTCTTCCTGAAACTTTATTTAGAAGCATTGTGGGTTATTGGATAGCCTGGTCTATACATCCTGCAATGTATGACCAAAGTTCTGTCTTTTCCATACTCCTACCTGGTCTTTCTCATCTCCTCTTTTCAACTATGAGAGCCACAACATTTTTTTGAGCAGAAACTTATGGATTTCTCCTGCAGTGCTGTTGCTATGCTCTTTACTTTAAATGAAACAGAAATGAGATTGAACTTTGAATGTTTATTGCCCTCATTCCTCTACTCCCTCCAGGCTGTTTGCTTCCCTGCATGTGTGGGAACATGTGCAGAAGGGAGTTGACTTGATATCTTGCAAGCAGTTCACAGATCACATTGTGCTATCTTATGCACTGCTAGTGATCCAGAAACAACAGATTATGAAATACCAGTGGGGCAGACAGAGTGAAGAAAGCGGAAGAGGAGTCAAGAAGGCTACTCAGATTCCACTCTCTTTCGCCTGCTGATAGCATAAAACTAGATTATTACAACTGAGAGTTCCCACAGATTTTGTGGTTCTTCAGGATCACTGGTAGGTTACTACAAGCAGGATGTGAGGTACAAAGCAGTGGCATTCAGGTGCTGTGGTTAAGCTTTCCCTGCCACTGAAAGGGAAGTATGGGCCCAGAAGTCTGCAAAGCACCATTCTAGAATGCTCATAAAATCCAAATCCAGTGAAGCAGGACTATATTTAGCCTTGTATAGGGCATTCAACAAGCAAAATACATTTGTGCTGTTATCAACAGGTCTTCTTCTCAAGATGGACTCTGCAACCTACCACAGACCTGCAGATTCCTAAATGACAAAACTGCTGCCCTTGCAATTTTTTCCTCGAAGTACCTTGACAGACTCACTGTCTTTCAAAAGAGCCTACTTGTGCTTTAAGACAAACCTCTTTTATTATTTAAACTCTGTTAATGCATTAGAGTTGCTACTTGGATTCACCAGAAGAAGAGGGAAACAAGCTACACAGAAGCTAATAGCTTGGACAGGCATACTCTGCTAGGTAAAAAACTGGTTGGGTGGCCAGGCTTAAAGAGTGAGTGGTGGTGAATGGAGTTAAATCCTTTTGATGGCCAGTCACTAGTAGTGTTCCCTGGACTCAGTTTTGGGGCTAGTTTTGTTTTCTTCTTTAATATTTTATTAACAGTCTGGATGAGGGGATTGAGTGCACCCTCAGTTGGTTTGCAGATGAAACCAGGTGAGGTGGGAGTGTCAATGTACTGAAGTGTAGGAAGGCTCTACAGGGGTATCTAGATAGGCTGGATTGATGGGCCAAGGCCAATTGTATGAAGTACAACAAGGCCAAGTGCTGCCTCCTGCACTTGAATCACAACAACCCCAGGCACCACTGAAGGCTGGGGGCAGAGTGCCTGGCAAGCTGCCTGGCAGAAAAGGGCCTGGAGCTGTCGGTTGACAATGGCTGAAGATGAGCCAGCATGACAATGGCATCATGGCCTTTACCAGCAATAGTGTGATCAGCAGCACCAGGGCAGTGATTGTGCCTCTGTACTTGGCACTGGTGAGGCCACACCTCCAGTACTGTGCTCAGTTTTGGGCCCCCCTCTACAAGAAAGACACTGAGATGCTGGAGCGAGTCCAGAGAAAGGGCAGTGGAGCTGGTGAAGCACCTGGAGCACAAGTTTCATGAGGAGCAGCTGAGGGAGCTGAGGATCTTTAGGCTGAAGAAAAAGAGGACTCAGAGGGGTCCTTATCCCTCTATTAGAAGTACCCAAAAGCAGGCTGTGGCAAGATGGGGATGGTCTCTTTGCCAAGGTAACAAGTGACAGGACAAGAAGAAATGGCTTCAAGTTGCACCAGGGGAAGTTTAGATTAGGTATTAGAAAAAATTTCTGGACTGAAATCAAATATTGGAACAGGCTGCCCAAGGAAATGGCTGAGCCACTATCCTTGGAAGTCTTTAAAAGATGTACAGATCATAGAATCATAGAATAGTTTGGGTTGGAAGGGACCTTAAAGATCACTTAGTTCCAACCTGCCTGCGAAGGGCTGGGACACCTTCCGCTAGACCAGGTTCCTCAGAGCTCTATCCACCCTGGTCCTGAATGCCTCCAGGGATGGGGCGTCCACAGTCTCAGCAACCTGTCCCGGTGCTTCACCAGCCAAAAGGTAAAAAGTTCACAGGAGGAAGATGTTTTACTTCATCCCTAAAGGCCCCCAAAGACCATTACCCTGAACTACCAGGAGGAACAGAGCAAGTGTAAGAAGGAGTGGCTTGAGGCGGAGAAAATGGAAATCAGTTCCTGAGACTCATTATAATAACCCTGCCTTCTGTAAGAAAATAATGTTTATGCATGAAAGAAAAATAAATATGTATAACTTACTTGCATATAAACCCTTTGTTAGCTCAACCAGGTGTGCATGTTTTTGGAGGAGTTATCCCCCATGCGTCCTGGGCCAGAATAAATGTACCTCTCTACAACCTCACTGGATTACAGGGTTTTTCTTCTGCAAAACATTATCTAAAACAAAAAGCCTTGTACCACTTTGTTCGTTTCCTGATTGTGTTTTTAGCAACTTCCACAAACAGAAGTAAGGAAAACAAAACAAGAATGAAACATATCCTGAGACAGAAGTCATTAACACACAATTAAGTTATGAAGTTGTCTAACTCCTCCCACTAAAATCCCTAGTATGTACCGTATATATTTCTATCTTAGTCATTATTATTCCCCTTTCTGTCTCAGGTTATTTGCAGAAATAATGTGGGTCTCATCAGCAAAGAAAATTCATGCTGACCTAAAAATAACTGGACTGGGCAGAGGAGAAGGATGGGTGATTCCCTGCTGTTGACTCATGTCTGCACCGGGGATGGGGAACAGACTCCCAGCCCCTGCACCGGCAATGAGGGGGAGATGAATTAAGGGTGGTTTTAAACATCAGGGTTTTCACCACGTATGAAAGAAAAACTAGCAGGTTATAGATACATCCTCCTCCTTTGTTTCTCTTTCGCTTCTTCTGGGGCAAGGCGAAGGGAGAGAGAGGACAAAGAGCAAATTGGTTTCTGCTCCTGTGCAACCCCACCCAGGTCCAGATACTCATCTCCTTTGGATTGGAAAAAAAACCAACCCTTCCTGGCCTCCACACCCAGGGCCCTGGGAAATAACATCCAACAGCTGCACTAATCTCTCCCACTTGCTGTAGATGAGTGATGGAAAAGCAGTAGTGCTGCAAACCCTGCTCCTGCCTCCCTCCCCAGGGATCCCTGTGGGTCGTCCTACTGTCCTGCAATGACCATTCCTGCCTCCTTCCACCGCAGGATCACAGCGCGTCTGACCCCGAAGGACCTGCTGCTCTCCCATCTCGACCTCGCCCAGCGCTATGGGGTCTGTGCTGAAACCGCAAGCGGCACAGCAGCATCGGGAGCCAACTCCCTGCCAGGCGCGACGGGATGGAGAGGCTCCCTCCCCTGCCCTCCCCTTCCCTTGTGCACAAGGGGACGGACACAGCTCGCCAGAAGTTCAGTGCACGCTGGTTCGCATACACAACAAAGGCGGGACTTTCCTTTTGACTTTCCCCCCAGCCACCTCCCCACTGGCTGCCTGACTTTGCTGCCATTGTGTTCTGTCGCTATTTCTAATCCTCTCCCTCAAAGAAGCCACCCTTGGGTGCAGCAACGGCTGAACCCCTGCACCAACCCTGCTATTAATAGAGGGATGCACAGCGTTATGTGCATTCCTACAGCTGCACTGTGGTCCAGGCGAGAAAAGTATCGCCAGGACAGCCCCGATATAAACCAGGGTGATGTCGTGCTTCAGAAATTTGTCACCGTGCTGCAGAGCCAGGGTCCCTACCAGTGCATCCTGACTCCCACAGTCAGAGCAACTTGAGTGAAACTGATGGCTATAAAGTTTAATAAAAAAGCACAAGCCATCCTGTGTCAGGTTTTAACTTTCTTTGTGTGTGAGCAAAGAAAAATAAGGCAAAAAGATTTCACTTCTTCCCAACGCTGTAATGAATTGCATTTACCAGCGACACTTCAACAGTGCCAGATTTACACACCACTGCCCCAGTGGAATGGTAACTTACTTTACCATTCACTTCAACAGAACTAACATGCAACTAATTAAAAATAGAGGGGAAATGGGAGATGGCCTGCAGACACTTGCAGAAAGTAATCATTTTCTCATCATGATTTTTCACAGATAGCATAATTGGAAGCAGCACAGCATCCAGAATAACAGTGACTATTTGTGCACACAAACTCAAGTGAACCTTCTGGTATTCTTTCAGTGTAAGAAATGGAGAGCTCTTCCCACCTTCCAATACCTTTCAAATACAGGAGCCAAGTACTTGGGCAATTTTAAAATTAAATTTTAAAATTAAGAGTTAAAAAAAATCTATGAGCCTACCATGGTAAAAATCCACCACTATTTTTCACAAGTAACATAAGAAGAACTACATCTACAGGTGCTTCTCTATCCTATAACCACACACTGATCATAACAGGGCTCAGAAGCAGGTGCAGCTGAATCTGGACTGCACACCCTTGCCCTTACCTACATGCACAGGTAAGATATGCTCAGCATGCAGAAATGACCACTAACACAGTTTGAGAGAGCCTGTGTATAAACCAATCCTGGTCCTTAGATCAGGCAGGCATGCTAATAACCTCTTTTGGCTCGGCCCTTTTCCCTCCTGTATGCCCTTTTACAAGCAGCTTTCCTCTACAGTCAGCTTTGCATTTAACCCACTTTCTATTCTTGCAGCCGAGCTAAGATATTCAACACCATGTGACACACCACAGAGTTCCACATGAGAGCATCACTCCCTGTGTCCATTCACTATCTGATATTTTTATCTGGCTGCTCTGGATTCCCAGTCTCTTCACACAATGAGCTCCCTGATGTGAGCTGACCACTTCTAGGCCAGGGTTGGACTTGCACTGCTCTTCAGATGTTTCACATCTCTCTTTTCCGAACAGAAACTTCAGAAAGCACTTCAAGTGCAGTTCTGCTCTGCTTCTGCAAGCCAGCACACAGACAGATGCTCAACCCACTGATTCTACTTCTCCATTTGCTCAGTAAAAGGATGCATTCACCAGTTTGCTTGCATACCCTCTCCTCTGCCTTAACAAGAGTTGCATTGTACCACAGCATAATTTTGGTCATAGCATTTACCAGAGCTGGATTTCATCATCATCAGCTGTCTCATGGAATTGCTCCTGCACTAAAACTACTGCCAACAGGGGACTGGGATTTGGTTCCTAGTTCCTATCAGCACGATACTGAGCAAAGAGCTTGAGAGCAGAGCAGAACAGGAGGGTCAGCCAAATCAGCAGCGCCAAACAACTGACCCTTGTCATCTCCGCCCTTGGCTGCAACAAGTTTTGTAGCACTGACTCTGTTAGTGACTCCAGCACAGTTCCTGCCGGAGCTATCCTTGCTGGTACAATCTCAAAAAATGACTAAGAAGGGAAGTATCAGGGTGAAAGCATAATATACAAAACCAGAGGTCAAGGAGGTCCATGAACATGTCTTTCCTGGAGTCCTCTCCATCTCTCTCAACAATTGCGTAGGATAGAACCTCCAGAATTATCCAGATCATTAAAATAGCTCAGTGTTTCTTATTTTGAAGTGCTAACAAGGAATGAGGCTATGTGCACACCAACAGCTGTGACAGAGATGGAAAAGCAGTATATAATTTCACAATGCTGAAGGAAGATGACTTGTCATTCGTGCTTCAAGTAGCTTCCAGTAACAGCAGCGTCAACTACCAGGAAAAACCCTCCTCTTCCCACCCTGAACCAGCAGTTTTGTCTTACACTAATGTAAATTGCAAACAACATCTTGTTTTCAAACACCTTCACTCTTTTAAGTTTACAATGTTACTAACACCCTATTCCCACAAAAGGCTGGCCACATGTAGAAAGCAGTATGTTTCACAGAAATGAAAACAGCAGGATTATTCCCTACTAGGTAAGGAGAGAAAAGGTAGAAAGTGAATTTACTAAACATGCTTGAACAGCCATTAGCAAAAACATCAATGAAACTTAAGGGTCTACTTCTGGTTGTTTCCTTTTTCTTTTAACATCCTCTACAATGTACTTTTAGTCAGTCACACTGCTGGATTCCTAAACAACTTAATCTTGTACTAGTCTTTTCGACAGGTGCTAATGACTGAAATCATCTCCATTCATTTTAAATTTACATTCATTTCTTTTCTTGGCTATTTTATCTCCTCAAAACCAGTGTGTGGAACAGCTCTGAAGAACAGTAACAGGGCAATAAATATTCAATATTCTAAGTAGCTGGAATAATTTTCACTCAAGATCCACCTTCTTTTGTCTTCACTTAAATGGTCCTGCTCATGTGCATTGGTTGAAATGATTTAAGATTGGAACCTTCGCCCAGGTGCTTGGCAGCCTCCCACCACCTGCCACAATACACAGAAGAATGCGGATGTGCTGGCAAAGAGGGAAATCTGGTGACCCGCCCGACTGAATTGGAAGCCACATGTGACATCTTGTGAAACAATTTACCCAGAGAGTCCAGCAGACCATTCCTAGGCCATTTAAGTTGTCCATTCCATCTTGGTGAAGCCAGGTAACTAAGGCACATTTTCCACCTGTGAGTGTTTTCAGAAACAAAGATCTCACAGTGGTTACCCTGGTAAAACTAGATACCAATGGTCACAGTGTCCTGACACTTTCTCTTCCAGGGCTTGAGATCTTCTGTTGCTGTGCCCGTTTCCGATCTAGCTGTTCAAAACAAGAGCTTTCCATGGTGGTGTTCAACCTCTAGAACATTCACAAAACTTGGGTAGGCTCTTTTGAAGAGCTGTGAATGGCTTTTGGTTTTCTTTGTTTGGAGGTTTTACAGAAGTACATTACCCTGGGGGAAGAGAGCTGCTTTTGCTGTCCCTGTGAAAAAGTGCCTGGGATTTTGCAAGTTACAAACCTTAATACATTATATCACTGTTTGGACATGCTTTGTAAAAGGTCAAAAAACTTAATCTACCCTGAATGCATTCATGGCAACAGGCACCCACTGGTTATGGTCACCAGGTCAGCTCAATGACTTAGGCAGACAGTGTCTTTCACATTCTGCAATGTCTGTTTACTTCTCATCTCCTATAAAAATACAGCAAAACCAAATCCTGTAACTGAAGGCAAAGCTACAATGAACCAAATGTGATCAGAGTCTCCATAATGTTCGTTAAGAGCCAGACTTTTACCACCTTCAAACTGCACAACTATCCTTGCTAAGAACTGATGTCCAAACACGAACATAATTTCTAAGAAAGGAGGTTACTGCAACACTATCACCACCTCTCCCACTGATCTTCTCAGGAAGATACACAGGCATGAGGCAGCATAAATGTCTCCTTTGCTGTGAGGAAGTAAAAATTAAAAACCCTTTAGCTCTTGTACAGAGTACTGTATAAAACTTCCTAGAGGAGAAGGAAAGGAAATGTAAAGGGTATGCTCTGGCTACAGCAAAACACAACAGAGCAATTTTATAGTGCACATAATTTTTTGTTTTAAAAGCGACACGTTTTACTTTAAGCCTGTTCCACTGTACTTGCCAAAGGAAAGAGGAGAATGTTGCTCAGAGCTGTCAGTCAGGTGACCTGTACAAGCACATCACCACGTTTGACGGCAACGCTCCGCCAGAAAACTTTCCAGGGAACTTACCCTGCTCCGCGAGCTTTCTCATTTTCCCTATTGGCTGCACAGCGTTTCAGCGCTCTGCTAATTATATCAGCACTCAGACACAAACCCACCAAAACAGACGGTGTCCTAAGGGCCCAGCTGCAGGGAAACAGATTTCTTTAAACAATCCAGGTAGAAAGGCCAAGGAGGTCAGAAAGCACCCCTGGGCCACCTCCCACTGCTAACCGGGACGGCAGGAATCTTGCAGGGGCCAGCTCATGTCACTAATTAGGGTGCAGGTCCCAGGGCTTCAAAGGGACAGAGACTGACCAGGGGGTGTAATGCCATGAAGGAGATGCAGTGCCACAGCTCATTGTCAGTGGGACAAAGGGCCCTATTATTGCTCCCAAGAGCAGGGCAGTTCTTACTGTAATTAGGAGACAAAGATGCACGATTTAGGATTTTACATAATCAAGAGATACTCTCCCCAAGCGGGAGCCCCTCTCACACAATCAGTGGATTAAGTATTGTTTATTTTGGTGCAAGTAACAATGAGGTGCTCCCTGCTCTGGGTTTTACATGAAAAAGCAGTAGAAGGGAAGACAACACAGAGTTTCTTTTCATCTGACTTTGAACAGCTAACCCTGTGATTTAAAGTTGTTCATTTGACAGTATGTGGAAGGGTATTGGCCCACCCTGTAAATTAGCTGCTCACATACTGATCCCGAGTCTACCAGACAGTCTTTCCTTTTCTGTTACTTAGCAGAGGGGGGTCGGGACAGACAGACTCAGACAGCTCTGGGGGCAAGAGGCTGTATTTACACAACAGCTCTATAATGGCCGGATTAAAGGACCACAAGGAAGCCAGGCAGAAGCTCCTGCCCATCCCGGCACTTTGCCGCTGCTGAGGATGCATCCCTGAAGGGAGGCGGGTACCACCATCTCGGCAGCGCACACTGGTGCACTGCTTAGAGCCGCTCTGCAATCGTTCCCGTAGGAATGACTGGGGGAGCAAAGAGGATTCGAATGTTTGCCCTGTGCCCTTACAACGAAAGGCATGGCTAGGCAAATTAAACATCACTTACTTTTGGTCATGACAAAACAGTCTGTGCTGGACTACCTATTGCAGCAGCTCCAAACCAACCACCAGCCCCCAAAGCATCTGGCTCTGGGATACACATGCAATACCTGCCTCACAGGTCCTCAGCAAGTGACTCCACTTTTACAATATGGGCAATAAAAAGAGGCTGAGGGTGTTATGCTCCCTGCCCTTTGCTCATAACACAGTTACTGTGCTTTTTCGTTCGTTTGAACTTTAACAAGAGTTCTTTCCCCTTCTACACTAAGGCAACAACAGGATTTGATGAACTCCTTCAGCATTTTGCAGTCTGCTCCCCCACCACAAGCATACCCATACACACATGCCTCCTGCTCTGATACTCTAGCAAAATACTCTCTTTTCTTCACCTCTTTCACTCAAAAAACCCCACCCTTAAGCCTCACCGAAAAGATTTCAATCACATGAACTCAGGACTGAGAATGGCATGCCACGTTCTGCTTATCTTGTTGAATCCTACAGCTAGTCTTGCACAACCCTGGGAGCCAGGGGATTACAGCTCCTGTCTGCCAAGGATTTTAACCCATTTCCTTTGGGATGAAAGCGTCACTTTAAGAGCAACCCCAACTGCTCTGCTTACCAGAGGATTTTCTGTTAGGCTGGGCCAAGCAGACAATGTCATTTGACTTTTCTAGACTAGGACAAAAGGTGTGTTTTAAATCAGATGGGCAAGATAAGTTGCACTTGAATTCTGCAGCTGCCCAGGGAGAACCACAGCTCCCTTGTGCTGTCCTATCTCCACTAACATGTCTAAAATTACTGAAGAAAATACGTGACAAACCCCCCTTACACCACCTAGACAATTCCATAAAGACCAACAACTCAGCACCACCCTTAAATCATGCCCACAGAGCTTGACAACTGTGGCTTTGATTTAGAGATGCATTCTAATCTCTGTCGTTCAATGCAATCGAGGGTAGCAAAATCCATTTCAGAAGAATATTATCCAAAAGCAAGTCTCCTAATACTCGAGGAGGAGGTCCAGCATGTTTGCACAGCCAGTGTGTCCCTCTGCCTTGCTGCAGCAGACTGCAAAGCTGCCAAACCAGAACAGTATCTATTCCCTTATCTTTTATCCATCACTCAAAGCAAGCGAATCCACCTCTCCCTCTGGTCCATCTTTGTAAAGACGAGGTATCTTCGCAGAAGATTCAAATTAAGAATAATGCAGGATAAGCCTAATATGACAGACACCTTCTCTAAGGCATGAAGGCAAAATTGTCTCAGACTCCATTTTGTGTGGGTTGCAGAGCTTTTACCAGAGAACGACTGTTTCAGTTTTGATCTATAATGAAGATTTACTTCATTTACCTCAGAAACAGCAAAGTACATTTAATTAACTACTATTTGATGGATGAAGCTTTCCAACTCCTTTCCCCAATAATTGTCTTTAAAAACATGTTACATGGATTTACCAAGCTTTCCTAAAAAAAAAAAAAAAAAGAAATAGAAAAGAAAGATTTAATAGCATTAATCCCATTTAATAGAATGGGATGTCTCTGCTCCATGCCATTCTATTAAGAACTTGTATTCAGGAGTGCATGTTGATACTTCAAAATGCTGAATTAGAGTCGAGTGTCCCAAAATAAGCTTAGAACACTGACAAGCTTCTGCAAACAAACACTCTCCTTTTCTAAAATAGCAGCTTTTCTACATATTTAAACTAGACTTTAAATATCTCTTTCACATCTTCATGTATCTGGCTCTACATTTTTCTATGGCAAAAAACAGGAAATAAAAAAGTACCAGGAGTCCCAGGGGCAATTACTTGAACTACAACACAGTATCCAAGCACCTTTCCAAATAGTTAATAACTAATTTTTCCTTGTTAAGAGGAGTTGATTTAAGCCAAAATCCACATCATTTGCTAACCTCAACAGGCAGAAAAGCATAAAACATTTCACTGAATGTCTGAACCAGAAACTCGTCTATCTTCACTCCCAGAACTAACAAAAAATCTCTTAATATCCAGCTGCCTTCTCCCCAAAACAGAATAAGCTCGTAAGTTGATACCTAAATACTTTTATCAAGTTTTTCTTCATGTTTTAAGCATTCTCAGTTTAACTTGTTAAAATTTTGGACTGTTGGCGTTTCACAGTTTTATGTAACAACAGTGATGGGTTTCAAGGGGAGGGAGGGGGTCTCTAATTTTTTCTAAAATATTTCCAGCTATTAATTGCCAAGATTTCCTGTATATGCAAAAGATGATAGAATTAAACCCTACAGCACCCTGGTAACACAAGATGAAGCAGAACATTTAAAAACCTGCTCAAAATTACAAAGTGGGGCAGTTAACAGTGCAGGGGGATGAAGGGCTCCTGCCCCTCCCCAGAAGGCTCCCTCAGGCCATCTGGTGATGAGAGACACTCTTAGTATTATTTCTTACCTCAGTGAATTATCTGGATGTGTTTCCATATGGGACTCCAGCCCGTACTTGCAAAAAAAGTCTTTGAAACACACTGGACAATGATAAACTTCATCGTCAGCCTTCTTATCCCCTTCACCAGAGTGGCCATCCTCAACAACCTGCAGAAAAAAGGAAAAAAACCTCACTGGACCAAATTTTAAGCAACACACCAAACTTGCAATCCATTCAAAGTCTTTCTTTTAAAAACAAAGTAGCGGGCTTCGACCATAACCTTGTTGCAAGCAAACAGAAATGACTCATTGCTCAGCAGAGAGGGTATGTACAGTGTGCACACATGTAAGAACATGCATGACAGAAAAGGACGCTCAGTAGGAAGGAGATAAGGTGTGCAGCTGAGTCACAGATAGCTCAGTTCCAGTGAGAAACTGTGATTTGAACAATTTACAAGCCCGTCTGTTTATATACCACTGAACTCACATTCTTCCCCCTTCAGAAAGCCAGGGAAGCTGTCAGCCTGCATTATTTATGCCACTGAGATACTGCCAAGTCAAGTGGTTCAGGGAAAAGCAATGAACTTGTCCATGTTTTCTATAGTTCTCCACTGACTACAGGGAGAAAGGTGTGCACAGAACAAGGGATACTGAGGTAAATGGAACTGTACTAGGTTGTCATTTAGAGATAGTAAATGGAAAGAGTCAAGTTTGGCAGACACCATACATTGTGTACAAATAACTGAAATGTGCTAAAATATTTAATAAACAAAACCCTAATGGAAATGTATAGCCTTCAAATAAGTATTTTCTGGTTGCTCTTGTAACTCCCAATAATGCAGGATTATGCTACTGTAAAAGGGAAATGTACTGCAGACTTTTTTTGCCTCCAGATCAAGACAAAACCAGACTTAAGCTGTTGGTGCTTTTGAAGTAAACATTGTATTTTTAAAAGTTTTAATCACCATCCTGTAAGATTACAAAGAATTAAATGTGAAGAAAAAAAGAAGTGAGGGGAAAAGCTGCAGCAGCCAAAGAGTAGTTCATCCTCTTGTCATCCAACATCAAATTATTTATAAATCATAAGCAGATCCAAAAAATTAAACAAGAATTTAAAAAAATGGAATTATTTCTGTCTCAGACAACTGTGTTGGCTGCACAGGATGAGCATTGCAACTCAGGGCTGTAACAAGACCACATTTTAATATTTCTACACTGACTGCATGAACTCAACAGCTGACAGTTTAGGAGGTAGTCAGGAACATCTTTTGCTTCATGCCCCATAAAGAACCTTTTTTGCAGGTGTCCTCTCCTCTCTGTCCAAATCAGCATCGTGACTAAACTTCCGTTTCGAGGATAATCGCCGGCGCTTCAGCGGCGAGGGGGGAGTTGTGGTCGCTGTGCTGTTCGGATCCTTCTCATGAATCTTCATGTGCCTGAGCAGGAGGGGGAAGAAGACACTGTCAGCAGGCAAATCAGGGAGGGAAGTCCATGTAAATTTAAATGCCAACACCACTTTTTTCCTTTAAAGGATACCATCAGAGATCCCATAAACCAGACTGAACTTTTGAAAAAAGCAGGGTATGATCCAGCCCAGGCCCTCTGCAGCGCCTGGGACTCTGTGGGGCTGCAGCAGGAAGCCCAGAAGGTCCCCTCCATGTCCCAACTCACAGCACAGCAGCTGCCCTGCTACCATCCAGCTTCATGAGCACTGTGCCCATTCCCCATCATCAGAGAGGCCCTGGTCCTCCCTAATACTGCAGAGCAATCTTATACATCCTGGTCCTCCCTAATCCTGCAGAGCAGTCTACACACCCAGCCTCCCAGCCTTGTGGCCATCAGCTGTCTCAGTGCAAAAAGCACCCCATCTTCAGTGGCTCTCCTTTTAGAGTTTGAGAGTACCTCAAATGGGTCTGCATATGCCAATATCAGAGCAACACTTCTTAAATATATTTTTTCCTTCTCATCCTTTACACAATGGTGCACCCCAACATCGCATTTCAGCTGCAGCTTTGAAGTCAAGATACATCTGGTCACACTGTTAAACTGCAACAGGTATAACTTGCAAAACTCCAGACTGCCAAGGCATGTTCACAAACCTGCTTTCCCAGGAAAACAACTATTTCCTGTCACGAAGACATGGGGAAAAGGAGAGGGACAAAATGGCTCAGGAAGCACTCTCATGAATTATACCTGACCTGACTGCCTATTGGTTTCCCATATTTGCAACCTGAGGAAGACACTGTTGTCTAGTTCCCTTCAGTCAGATGAAAGGTATTGCTCCTATGCTTCTTTTTCTGAGAACTCAAAGCTCAAATTTGAGTTTTTTTTAAATGTAGGTCCTTTAGCTTCACCTCAAATCTACAGTGCTTTTGGGAAAAAAAAATCAAACATAACCTCCCAGATACAATGGGAATTTTGGCTTCTAATAGCTAGAAATGTGAGTGCAGGAGAGAGTTGGCCATTTGACCATACGACTGACTTCAAAGAAATAGGAGGGAGACAATGTTAACAGCATTTGGGCACATCTTTCAGAAGTCACATCCACATCTCAGCTCAGGACTGTACCATTTTACATGACTGCACGCTATCATGTCCTGACATGACAGAATGTTGTAACCAAGATGAGTCTTGCATGCCCTCATAACTGCTTGGGTGTTAGGACATAAAATCCGTTTTAGTTTTGGATGCCAAGGGCATGATGCTTCAAGATAACACATTGGACCAAACTGACCCACGAGCAGACTCCACTGGAGCTGCTGGGAAGACTGTCTTGTAACACAAGATGTAATCAGGCCTTGGAATGGGCTGCCCAGAGAGGGGGTGGATTCCCCATCCCTGGAGGTTTTTAAACTGAGATTGGCCGTG
>JAOXXN010000395.1:65381911-65394024 GCA_026770055.1 Myrmophylax atrothorax | reverse complement strand
AGGGATTAAAATGTAAATTTTACTGTCCAGTGTCCAGAATGATTGATTACAATGCAACTTTGAATTGCTCAGCATGGTGATCTTCAACTGTAATACTGTATTTTGTATGTATAACCTGCAGGACACCTGCAACTTCCCCCTCCTCTAGCAGGTTAAGGGAAATATAATATAGGTTATATGCATTTACAGGGAATATGTGGAGAAGTAAATCCCAAAATCTCATCCCTTTAGTGGCCCTTTTATTTCTGATATTTGCAACTGCTTTTTTCTAACCCAATCATTAGCCTCTACATTTGTGCATCTTTTCCAAGGAGCAGAATATACACGTGAAAATGAAGTATCTAAGAGAAGTTATGAAATTCAACAAGCCACACCAAACAAACAAACAAAAAAACCCAACAAAACGCTGGGGCAGGAAAAGATGCAATAAATCAATCAAAACTAAAAATCTGCAAAGCAATCTGTGAGAAAGCACCTCAATGCATTAAAACTGTGTTAAACTTAAGTGCATCTCCCTGCCCCTATTCAAAAGACAAACATACAGGAAGAACCATGAAATATGCACAGTGTGGGAACATCCAGTTTCAGTCTCCATCAGTCCTTGTTGTTTGCTACCAACGACACATAATCCCATAGAAACTTTCCAGACAAAAGTGTGACTTTGAAGCTGTCAGCTCTCCTCCAGTTACAGCTCTAAATAAAACAGAGATTGTCTCCAAAGCAACTGGGTTTACTTGATGGTTGTCCCACAAAAGTAGCCTGTTTGTATAAGCCTTTCTATTGCTCAACAGGCCTTCATTTTGCCAGTTTTTTCAGCATTGCTATCACCTCACCCTGGTACAACTTGTACCCTCTCCTGACAGCAGAGCAATGCATACCTGCAGGTGTATAAGGAAAGCAGTGTGTTCTACTTTGAATGGTTACACTACAATTGGGCAGCTTTGCATAGAAATTCTCTGAGAGGCTGTAAATGAGAATAAACTCCTCTTCATGGGTCCACAGGCTGCCTATTAGCTGGGCTGTGCTTGACACTACAGACCTGAATTGCAGACCAGCACCCTTCATCTTCATAACTACTGGGTGTGAGCAGGCCTGGGTGGATCTGCTTCACCCCTCACAAATATGTTCCCATCCCACACCTGAAAGAAGTTCAAACCTTTCAATACAAGTGGTTTATTCACCCTTAAAATAAAATAAAAAAAAAAAGGCTGCCAATGGTCCCATGGCTCAGACACCGACCTATGATGTTAGAAACATGCTCTTGCCCTGCTGCAGCTTAAATCAGAGAAACCAGGGCCAGCCATCGTGGTACCAGCTACCATGGGGTATCTCCACTTCTCCTGCTGGTCTTGATCCACTCTGCATAAATCCTGATACAGTCAGAGCAGAGGCTCCCACCTCGCAGGTGAACATCTCATCATCGACCCACCTGGGATCCATCATTCAACTGCTCTCTCTCCAATCTGCCCTCAATCTTGGACCCTTTCCCAGATAAGCAATTACTGTTGAAACTAGTATTTGACCAGGAAGAGAGATACTTTCAAATAAATGAAGATATTCAGATGAAGAGGGGGAGAAAAAGGAAAAAAAACCCACAAACAAAAAACAACACCTCCCCAACAACCCTGAGCATTCATCCTGTGAGGAAAACCAGCCAAGCAGTTAGGACTTTCTCTCATTAGTAATCAGGGAAAGCATCTGCAGCTCCACACGGCCTTTTTATGCTTCACCAAGAAGTCAGGCAAGGCTATCAGCCTGTTGCACTGCCACTGATTGTCCCGTGGGAGGTTTCACAGTTTGTTGCATTCACCAGGAATTTCCAGCCCTGCTATATTTCCTCCCTCCAGCTCCTGGAAACACACCAGCCATGCAAACCCACACTCCAGCCTGGAAACTGGCACAGATGACTTGTAACATCTGACACAATAAAAAAAAAACCATTTCTTACTGAAGCTTTTAGTAATATCCAAACCAAAAAGCAGACAGTGTAGGAAGGAGAGTAAATGATACATCTTCCTGGACAGCTTCCTATATATGTCTTTAATGATTGCAGACACACAGCTTTGGGGTCTAAGCTGCTGACCTTAAATGAATTCCCCACACAGGCAATTCAGTTTGGCCAGGCTAAAGCCTTCCTTTTTATACATCTACAGCCCAAATACACAGAAACCACTTGACTGGCTATATATATATCTACAGAAACCTGTAATTTCTTCTGCAATTGCCATGAAGTTTGTAAGGCCCTCATTTATCTTCATTCTGCAAGTCTGTTTTTAAGAGTTAACAGCTGCTCTTGTGGTTTTCCATGAATCATAGCAGATGATCCCACAACCCCAGGGACTGCTCCCAACCCCAAAACCATGCCAACCAGAGCAAGGCACTGGCTGCCCAAGCAGCTGGGAGGGGTGGAGGTCCTGATCCCCCTGTTTGATTCCTTTCAGCACTCGCTAACTGGCTGCTGTCATTAACCACAGCACATACGTGCATGGGGAACACTGTGGTTTCTTAAGGTGAAGTCTCTGGTGTTGACACTGGTTTAAGGTGCTCTCACCCTCCCCTGAACCTCATTTCCTCTCCCACACCACACCACAGGGCTGTCTCTGCTTTGCCAGCACAATTAGGTGAGCAGCAGGGAATACCTCAAACCCCTCTTGTCAAAGGCTTCACCTCAGAAAATCCCAGACTTGACAGAAGCAGCAAGAAACTGCAGGCTAGGATGCCCCATTCAAGCTCCTTTCTCACTCAGGCACTATTCTAAGTTTGAGCAGGAATTAGGATTTGTGTAAAGAAGGGTCACAGAACTGTATCCAAGTTTCTCCCCTGTCTGCCTTCCTGTTTGGAAGATTCGATGAGGCAGAAGGAAAAGGGGAAAAAAAGTGCCAGAGACTGAGGTAGGATCTCCAGACACTGGACAAACAGACACACACACATGCCAGCTGACTCTGCAGACAGAGCCCAGCACCCCCACCATTCATTAACCCTGACACAAATGCACCACAGGCTGGATGCATCTGGAGTGCATGGGACCCACGGGTCACAGATGAAGCATCACTACAGCAGCTACAGCATGTCCCAAGGCTGTTGTCTCTGCCCACAGACCATAAACATGTGCCTAGCCTGTATTTCCATCTGGGGCTTTTACAAACCAAGGGCCCTTATTCCAGTTGGTATAAAATAAAAATGAGATACTAGTAAAGCAACCAGTATCCTGGAACCCGTTGGGTTTTCTCCACTTGTTCAGTCATGCAACAGAGCTGAGTTCAGAGCTGGGAAATTTGTTAGTGAGGTCATGGTGAAAGGCTGTTCTCATGCCTTTTTCTCTGCCCTGGCCCTTGTCTGACTGCTAATGGAAAACATGCACAAACTCCTCCCAGGAAAACTTTGCTGTCTGTCTTGTTACCCACACTGTGCTTGGACAATTAGCTATTATTTCAAGTGATTTAAATGCTATAAACACCTACCTTTATAGGGCTTGAGGTAAACTGGATCCCTCGACTCCTTTTTTTAAACACAACCCCCCCCTGCCAAATACCACAAATTTCTAAGATTCCTTCACCCTGCACAGAAGGGAGCCCACAGGCTGGGTGACAGGAAGGATGACACAGTCACACCACCCGTACCTGGGAGATTGCTTTTAACAGGGTTCTGCTGTGTGCACAGCCCCCACAACCGGTGGCCTCATTCAATTCCTTTGACATTTTCTCTTTTCAGACTGAGAGCCTCAGGCAGAGTCCTTAAGACTCAGTGAAAAGTATTTGCTTGCAGTTTGAGACCAAGCGTAGGTAGCAACTTGAGGCAGAGCAACATGTGTCTGGAAAAGCACTGCACCAACGGCACCAGAGAACTGCAGCATCCTCCCTGCTCTGGGAGCCTGTGCTGGAGCAGCTGCAGGAGGTGGGGAGCAGGCCAGCAGCTGAGTACCTGCTATGCTGGCTGACTGCGTGGGAGAGGGCTCAGAGCTGCAAACAGGCAGGAAACGAGCTCAGCACCACAGGAAAGCAAACTGAGAGCCAGGTCCTGATGTAAACACACAAGCCTTGGTAGTGCTGCCATGTGAGCCACCAAATCTGCAACTAATGACACTCTGAAAACCGCAGATAATGCACCCCATGCTTCTACCACAGGAAGCTGGACAGGACTCACAGCATGTGTTTCATGGCTCATAATGAAATCACAGAGCTGTCCTGATGGTCAGCGCCCACAATGAGCGCGTTGTCTCAAAAATCCTCTAGTGGCTTCCACGCAAGAGTAAGCTCATGCCTAAGTCAAGTGAGCCTCCTATGTCACCTCTCAGTGATAACACACAGAAGTCTGTTTTTTCTGGGGATGTGTTGCTATGTACAAGTCACTAAGTATACATCATCTCAAACCGTGGGCAAACCCTATTTCTCCAATTTGAAGGACTACACTTCATGTTTGTGGTCAGGACAGGAACAAAGAATACCCAAGAGATACCCTTCTTTCTCAAAATCAGTTCAATATGTATGGGAGGCCGGGGAAGAGCAGAAGCCAAGGTGTCCTTTCTGAAGATGTGTGCAAGGTGGAATGCCAATAATCCTAAATGCTCTGTATCTTAGTAAGTACATGAAGACACTGAGCCTCTCTCATCTAATCCTCTCTTCATTCCCTACAGGAAGACTGCAGAGCAGGTATGAAAGGGAGAAAAGGAGTAACAACTACATCTGGAGAGAAATCTTACTATCATCTGCTAATCTACCCTGCAAGGAAGATTTAAAGCCTACAGATTCAGATCTTGAGTCCACCATTCTCTCTTTGCACAAACCTGGGAGCAGCAGTTAGGGACTTTAGGGAAGACATATATAAGTTGTCTTGCACAGGAACTGCTACTCTGCTCCCTCTCCTGAACAGATTGTGGCTTCAAAAGGATATAAACCCCTTTTCCCCATTTACAGTATTCACTAACACTGCAGTGCTCAATATTTTTTATCCTTTTCCCTCATTCCTCCTTTCCCTCAGATATGTGCTAACCCATGTGCACACACACAATCCAATGGAGCAACAGGAAGAAAGTCCCAGCCATGAGAGGGATATACAAAATTACAGATTAATATTCAGTAATGTTCAGTAAAAGAGTCTGATTTGATTCCTCCAAAGAAGGGCCAAATGCAAAGTCAGATCAGGCTGCTGGGGACCAAATACAGTTGACTTCTGAACAGACTCACAGACAGATATTCCACAGAAACATGCAGGAACTGAAGCCACTCAGCTGGCACATGGATCAGGGCTGAAAGGTGGCAATTCAGACCAGTGTTTCCTGCTACTGTGCTCCTTTGTACTGCTTCCTATTCCCTCCTTCTACTGCACTGGGCTCTTCTCAATACCACCTCAGCTGTCACTTTTCCCTGCTTCATGGCCATGATCCCTCACTCCTCCTGGCAGCTGCCTGAGTAGCATCCCTCCTCCCCACACACGTTCCCTCAGTCTCTCCACCTGGGACCCACGGCATTGGCCACCTCACACTGGATTCTGAAAAGACCAAACCAGCTCCCACTAACAGCTGACTCCTCTCTGATGAAGGAGAACAGGATAAAAGGTTGTCAGAAGGGGTATAGAATACTCAGGGGTATGTAAAGGCAGGAAATTAAAAAAAAAACAGCAGATGGGAAAGCTTGTTTCACACAACTTTTCTGCAGTAACTCTGCAGAAATAAGACCAGAGGAATCCCTTACGTACAAAAACTTGATAAGAACCAGAGAAGGGCAGATAATTACAGGCAATCAGGGATAACAGATTGCCAGTTACTAGAGACCAGGACTGTCAATTTTCTGTTCTCAGCCCATTATTTATGCTGTCTTCTGCAGCATCTGGTTCTCATCACCAGGGACAGGATCCTACAGCACTGGCCTGACTTAAGTCTGGCAGCTCCAGCAACTCCTCTTTGATGCCTCTTGCCTAATTCTGCAACACCCCTCTCTGGGGCAGACACACTTGCCCCTTTCTCTTGTGGGGAAATTCATCCATCTCACATGACAACAGTCACTACAGTCTCCAAAGTCTCTGCAAAGGGTTTTATATTTATGAAGTATTACTGACAAGATGCAACTTGGTGGCATTACTGAGAGAGCAGCTAAAAGGATATGGTGGAGAGAGGTATCAGGACATGGACTTTTGATATTTATCACATGTTGTGCTGCCCCTCTTAAAACTTGATGTTGAGGAACAATTTTTTATTTTTTTAAAGAGGTACCAATACACAAAATCACTCCATACCTTTAGAAGTTTCAGTAGGAAGTAACAAGCATATTGAAGAACCTGAGATAAATCTGTTTGATGCAGAGAGAGCTTTCAAAACCCTGCCCACACCTAGCTCTAACACAGGCCATTTCTTCTTTTGTAGTTCATATGAAGCATATGTAGGATAGGGAAAACTCCTGCCCAAGTAACTCTCTGACTGAAATCCCCCAGAGCAGAAGTTGTCACCAAGACCACCTGAGGACCCTGGCACACTCAATACCAGTGCAAAGCAAGGAGGCAAGTTGAAAGTTGAGAAGTCCAGACCCTGAAGATGATGGATTGTATTATTTGTTATGGGGTCTCCCAGGATCTGTGGAGGGGGGTGGCACCTCTTGGTGGCAGAACTCAGCAGAAAGGCTTTCCCCACAGAACTCTCTGTCTTGATGCCTGATGAGTCACAAGAAAGAAGATGATGTACAGGAAGCATGAGATAAAAGTGAATAAAGCAGGCAAAGCCTGATGAAAAATTACTGCTGATTTCTTATCAGGTGAAAACTGTCATGAAAAACACACCTCATTTCCATTCCTTTCCATCAAAATCTTCCCCCATACATTGCCTTGGTTCACCACAAAAAAGCAACTTTGTCTAGCTTTGTAACAACGCAGAGACAGCTTCATTTATCTCCATCTTGACCAATGAATTATGAAATTCAGCTAATAAAAAAACAAACCCAGAAGCCACAAACTTCATTTTGGTTATACAGTTCTGCTAGAGCCCGATAACCAAGAGCTGAATCCTTTGTCTGCCAGACAGAATCTCTGAGCAAGCTCCACTAATGAACTGTTGACAATGTCAACAATGGAAAGAGCACAATAGATGCAGTGTATCTGTATTGTCACAGCCCCGAAACAGCTGCTGTCTGTGGAAACCACTGTGCTGCTTCTGTAGAGCTCCCTCTTCTCATAAATCACACTCCCAGATGGTCTTGTAAACAACAACAACAATGCAGCACATAGAAAACTATGATATGAATATGACATTTCCAAGCAAACATAACATTCCTGGGCTGGTTCTTCAGGAAATGCCTTCTGCTTTGTGCCATCCTTCCAACACCACCCTGGAGGAGTTTCCTCTGTGCTTCCCAGTGCACAGCCACTCGGACACAGAAAACAGCCGATCATCGGCCTCCTGCATGAGGCAACTGCACCAAAGGCAGGGACAAAGCTCAGAGCTCAGCACGAGTAACCAGAGAAGGACTGCACAGGGTCTGCTGCATGTTAAGTGACCACCTCTGTGCTATGAGGCAAATTAAAGGTGCAAAGTTTCTATAGGAAATCTCCACCACTACTGGAAAACTTCTATGGATGGTCAGAAGTTGAGTGCCAGCAAGGCAGAAGGGAACAGGAAAGTTCTGGAGAGCCACACATAACTATGGATGGCAGCACACCAGGGAGGGAAACTTGGAGGCAAAGAAAACGAACAGAAATCAGCTCAGGGAAAGCAATTTGGAAGGGCAGAGAGGAAACAACAGAAAGGAGAGCAAGGGGAAGAAACGCCACAACAGAGCAGAGTGAATCAGAGGAGGCATGGAAAGGAGGAAAATTAGCACTTTGGGAAAAGAGGCCTGTCTAGTAATAAAAGAAACCTGTTAGAGAGTTTCTGATTTGGCAGCTCAGAGTATCAGAGCAGGACCAGGTGCAACATGTAGGCACAATAAGAACAGTGACATTTGAAAAGCAAAAAAGCCTCTGTTCTGATGACAAAGGCAACAATCAAGTGCAGAGGAGGATTGTCAGAAACCACCCTGCCACTCCAAGGGCAAAACAAATCCCAACTCTGAAAGGCTGGCAAGTGCTCTTTCGGCTTCCTGGTTCTGCACTTGAGGGATTGATTCTGCCCACTCTGAAGTCAGAGGCAAGGGAGGTGTCTGCACTGAAGCTGGACCATCTTAGATGAGAATCCCTCACAAGCAGTATTTAGAGAAAATAAAGGGGGCAAGGAAAGAGTACTTTTCCAGATTTATACCTCACTTTTGGTTTCTATTGGCTCTGCTGCAACTATTTCTAAATTATCAAATTTAAATCAGCTTCTAAGTCCATAGTTCTGCCTTTCTCATAAAAACCGATTTAAATACAAAAGTTGTTTACTTTGCATATAGAAACAGACAGTTTAGTATCATTAGGCTGTGTTCACTGCAAGAGTGAACTAGCCTGTGTTTTCCTGTGATCCTCTTTCCTGTGTTTGCCTAGAGCAAGGGACAGGCACATTTCAAAGACAAATAAAATACTAGCAAGTTACAGGTAACATCACAGTGAATCATATTTAGTCACCCTGCAGGTATGCACATAAATAACCTTGTTTACCAGCTTACTAGTGAGATGCCTTGTGTTGTTGAACGTCCTTGGCCTTTAGCATCATAGTACACTCCAGATGCAGAGAGTGCACTTTGCCACATGTTCTTACTGGTTCTCAAAGACAAGACCAGATTGTGTGAATGCCATACTCCCCTCTAGGACCTCCCCTCTTCTCATATCAAAGAAAGGGTAAGATGAACAGCCACTGCAGAAAACTATACCTCCCATCCTCTCCTCTGCAATCTCAAAGCATTCAGCAGTTCCAACAGATACAGAGGGGGAGAGCATTGTGGAAGTCAGTCCAAGAGGATGAGGTGTGAAGAAAGGATCGGAGAGGATGGTTTGCTGCTGCTGAGCAAGAGAAGGAGCACACTCCTGTTCAGTGTGAGCTGTTTTCTGAAGCCAGCAATAGTTAACAAGCAGCTTCTTCTAATATGCTGACTTTTTTTTTAAAAAAACTTCTATCAAAAAGTTAATAACATCAAATAGCACAAACTTTCCCCCCTCAACCATATCCCTTAAATGTAACATACTGCAGCTTGACTGAGCTGTAGGATAATGCTAGTCCTTTTAATGCTCCTTAGGCAAATCTGTAGGGACTTTGGAGTCCTTCAATGTAATGCAAATTTGGTTTGCAACACTTCACCACTTCCTTCCTCCAGATAAAAGGCACAGCTGATATTCACCTTCTTTCAGAAAGCCCAAGATAAACACACACAAATAATACAAACTCACATATGCATGTATATAGATCTGTAAGTATACAAAAACACACACAAATGTATATAACTAAATGCTAACACACACAAGAGTGGGCTTTGGTCAGCTGTTTTTGTTGCAATAAGTATACTGAACTACACTGTAGGGAGCAGGAGATCTGCTTTTAAACAGGACATTAAGAAAGTGTGCTCACCCCATGGATTTTGTACAGATTGGATGTGCCCTATGCAATCTCTTCTTACATCCAAAGCTTTGCATCAGTGTCACTTAGTTAAATGAGATTTTTATGTTTCAACTTAGTCAAGTCACACAAGGCTGTGGCCAGTCAATTTAAAATGTTGACAAAGTGTTCTCTAGGCAGAAAGCAGACTCTGCAAAGTAATTTTCTGTAGAGCAGGAGCAGAATAATTTTAAACAGAGTATTACTGAAATTGTGACGCATGCTGTGACTGCTTAGAAACTACTCCTGATTTTTATTCTGTCTCTGTTGCAAAGTTAACCCTCACCCTCTCAACAAGCTGAACAGCTCATGTGCTCATATTGGGTTTCGATTTTTCAAATCCCAGATCAATGCGTTGCTCATTCCCAATGCTACTGAAGCCAGTATGCCTGTTCCTGAGATCAAGTCAAGGTTGTTGGTTCTAGGTCTTAGGCAGGGATTGAGCAATGCAGGCTGAGGATGGTTAATCTTTCCCAGCTGTTCATGCACTAACGGTGTGTGCTACCTGGGACTGTCAAGTAAGGCCAGTGCAAGGGCCTATAATCCCATCTGGCTCGAACTGCACAAATAATGCCTTGGAGAGATGTGAAAACAGCTTAATATTTTGCAAAAGCTGTGGCAGGCCTTGAGAAAGGAGAGGAACCACACTCACTTGAGAGAGGTGCTGAGGAATGAGAAGGGCTTTAGGACAAGCAGTAGCTCCTGTGCATAATGGCTGGGGAAGGAGTAGACTGGTAGGGACAGGAGGCCAGGGCCGGCAAAGATCGAGCCCACTGGTGGCCAGACCCAGCCCAGCTGCCAAGCTATTCTTCAGAGCCCCAGACAGCCAACAAGAAGGACTACTGGCACTCTGGAAGGTCAAATCTTAGTCAGTGACTCTGACAGGTGCTGTGCCCTGCAGGCCACAGGTGGGCTTGTTCCAGACCTACCCAGCATCTTCAAAAGCCAGGACCCAGGTGCCATAAACACTTAAAAAGGCTGTGTTCCTTAGAATTTACTGCCATTCAGTGCTACTAAAAATCACACTCGGAGTACTTTACATAAGGCACATACAAAGGGTAACAACTTTTCACAGTACTTTAGATCCCTGGTCAGCAACCTAATTGCATAAGACACTGTACACGCCAGGCACACACCAGGGCTGAGAGGTGGGGGGAACAGCCAAAGGGCTCCCTCACTCCCAGCCTGCGCCCAAGCAGGGGAGACAGTCCCACTCCAGCCCCCAGCCCCCACCAGCATCTCTCAGCTCGCAGTCCGGAGCGGGCAGCAAGGGGGATGCAGGGCTGCCAGCGCCCCGACTGCCTTGCGTCCATCGCCGGCGTCTGCAGAGGGCACTCCGGGCCCGCGAGTGGCGGCGGAGCTCCCGGGGCCGATCTGCCACCTCCGGCAGCGGGAATGGGAAAGCCCAGCACTGGGGAGCACCCGCTGGGACGCGGGCTGCGGCTCCCGCGACCGAAAGGAGCTAAGGAGAGGGAAAGGTACAAGCATTTTTATGTAAGGTGCATGAAAAACCTTCACCACTCCAGGTTAAGGATCTGTCAGGACAATAGAAAAAGACCTGTCTCACTTTAAACACTCGTCAGAAAACATCCTTGGGGAGTCAGTCCGGGAGAGACGATCCCCACTCGCAGGGAACAGAGCCCACTGTCACACAGGGAGGGCCCAGAAATTAAGCCCGGCGGGTTTACATCGGTATGCGCTGTGGAAAGCCAGCCCCGAGAATGGCAAAACGCAGAGTCTCTGCAAGGGGGTCACACTAGCAAGGCAAGAGTCGAAGTGAGAGCTGAGGAAAACTTCCCCATCCTCTCACAGAGGAAAACATGCACAGAATATGGGCTCCTCCCCGTTCTTGTTCAATCAAATCATCTACGTGGTAACTCAACAACTGGGGAGACTGGAAGTGCAAGGCATACATGCATTTTCAGATGACCGGATGCTCCGCATCACTCTACACACTTGAAATGGGTTAGAGCAAAATACATAATTCTATCTAAATAGTATCTCAGACATTAAACAAATTAAAACCAAGCTCGAAGACAGCTTAACAGCTACATCTTGCTTCTGTACAAAGAGACCTGATCATGGGCAACATCCCCCGCGTTGGTTAATCCACTTCAGGAAACTGGAAGGGAACACACGTCCCTAACCGCTGGTGCAATTCCCATTTCGCAGAAGTTATGCGAAGAATTACGCCAGCTCCCAGAGTCGCTCAGTGCACTGGCAAGCGCCACAGCCTCTCTCTTTTTTTCGCCCTCTCCGTGTGGCAAACAACATACCAACATGCAGAGATTTTTCAGCTACACCCTTTCTCCTGCCAGCCTCCCCTCCCCGGTCCTTCCTCGGGGAGACAGAGGCGCTGTAAAGGGACGAACGGGAACTCTCTGTTCCCACAGCCCAGCCCAGCCCGGAGCCACGCAGCGGGACAGAGTCGATACTGGGGTCTCCCTCCTGTGGGATTCCCCTGCTGCCATCCAGGGTGTCCATGAAGTTGTATGGAAGTGTTGTGCTGAAGCCCCTCTTGTTGTCACTTTTGGGTGGTTAATCCTCTGTCCCAGTGGTAGACCTCCTTAAAATATTTGTGTGGGAAGTGGCTGTGGGGAGTGGGAAAACCCCTCAAATTTCT
>JAOXXN010000395.1:65349910-65374135 GCA_026770055.1 Myrmophylax atrothorax | reverse complement strand
TTTCTTTCTTTCTTTCTTTCTTTCTTTCTTTCTTTCTTTCTTTCTTTCTTTCTCTCTTTCTTTCTTCCTTTCTTCCTTTCTCTCTCTCTTTCTTCCTTTCTTTCTTTCTCTCTCTCTTTCTTCCTTTCTTCTTTTCTTCCTTTCTTCTCTAATGTCCTTCCTTTTTTTTTTCATTACTCTGAAGCAGAATCACTCAGTTTAAACATGGTAGGCGGCAAATATAATAACTTCAAGCTGGGTATTTTTTTGCTACTGGTTTTAGTAATTGAAACAAGTTCTTCATTTGCTCTTGCTACAATCCCCAAGGAGATGCAGTTGTCTGTGTTTTAGATGCTGAGAACTCCGGCTGTTTCCTACCCAGTGGTATCTCTCCCTTAGAACACACAATCAGTCCAGCTGACCTACAGGAGGCTATTCATGCTCTTAAAATTAAGGGCATGCAAAGTGCTCGGCTTTGTGGAGTCCTTCGACAACTGCTTAAGGCAAGGAGAAGTTCTCAATGAAAGAAACACATAAGGAGTCCCAGCAACAGGAATGCTGAGCATGACAGACATGCAGGATTGGACCCTGAGCCTGATGAACGGGTATGACCGAATTGCGTTCACTCCCAGAGCAGCATCCGTACGATACAGCTCATCGGTGTTTGCTGCCTCAAATACTTCAAGGCAAAACAAGCGTGAGTGATTTGATGTGTCTACACAGCATAATTAGAGATGTAAACAATGACTGCCATTGCAGAAACTAGAGCAATATGCTAAGTAATTACCTGAGTTATTTTGGCCTGGCTATGTTCTGCATCATTAGTATAATTATGGGAATGGAATTCAAACCCATCGTACCTTTGGTAGTTCAGTCTGTGCACAACAACCTCCTGCTCAATTTTTATGATGTTTCCTTGATCACCAGGGGTGGCCCATGCTCTCCCCCATTTTTCATCATCTGAGCCACAAAGGAAAGACCCATTAATGAAAACAAGGTTAATTATGCTTTCATCAGAATGGCTTCAGAAGACATTCCTTCTGAGAAACAGCAGAGTGGGGAGTCCATTCGTTCTCTTGCCTTCCTCCTCAAAAAATAAAGTAAAACCACACAATGAATGTCTCTATTTACATTTCAGAGTTCTTTTCATGTCTAATATGCCTGTGTGAATGTACCAAACACAAGTGAAGCATGAATAATGGGTGACTATTTTTCCTTTTTTCCCTATATTGCTTAGCAATCCATTTTTTTTAACTCTTCCTGAGAGCAAGAAGGTAACCATTTCCCTGCCCCCTTCCTCTTTGTTTCTTTTTCTTGTTATTCAGGACAGGACTTGTAGTGAATCTGTTAGGACTATTGTGCTACATTCTTCAGTTCTACTTGGCGCAGCTCATGTGTGAATCAAGGCTCTTTTCTCTATGAGAAAAGATATTTTCCTTTACAGCATGCTAAGTCAGTTCCTGTGTTGGCCTTATTTATTTTTTCCCTTCCAACCAAACATATGATAAGTATTTTCCCTAAAGCCCTTTATATTATTTGTCAAATTATAGAGACCAGAGTACCTCAAACACACATATGGTTTAGTTCTTGCACACTTACAACACACTGAAAAAGGTCATGAAAGGTAGCATAGCATCTTCTTCTTACAAATAAAAAGAAGATCTGATGGACAACTGTTGTCACTTTCAATATAATGAGGCTAATAACAAACCCACAAAATTGTGTTTGCTTTTTCCCTGAAGCAAGTCAGTCTGTCAGTCACATCAACCGAGGGTCGACTCACCAGAACACACTGTGAAGCCTCAGATAAACATGAAGAGTGAAGCAAAAGACATAGACTCATTGTACTACAAATTGCTGAAATAACCTCTACCCATGTTAAAAATCCTCTGGGCTTGATTGCATAGATGCTTCAAGTACAAAACTCCGATGGGATTGGCATTAACAATGTGTTGTTTGTTTTATCTGGGAGAAGATGGGATGCAAAGCCAGTGTCTGGTTCTTGACTCCATACCATGCAGGCAAAAGGTCGTTGTATTCCAGTGCTAATCCCGCTGGACACCAGCTTAATTTTCAAGTGCAGTGAGGCCCAAATTAAATCAGCTAAAAAAAGTGTCGTGTTCCATGGGTCAGAGCCAACCAACACTGTGACAGGGTGCACCAACCCAGTTCATCTTGTGGCAGAGGGACAGTCTTTACAGTCAATGTCAAAACTACAAATCCTCATTTTCTGCTGCAAGTGGAGGCTGTGCAGCAGGAATTGCTGCAATATCCTACTGCAAGATTAGTGTAAATTAATGCAATGCATGTTTTCTTTAGGCCTCCCCAGCAAAGATTTACCCCTAGTTGTCACTATAGGAGCCCAATACAGCCCTAAGTCCAAGTCTCTTCTGCTCCTTCATGAAACAATACAAATAGAAATTAATTGTATTAGAATGTGGCAGTTGTGCATATAATCAGTGGCCCCAGAAAACAACTGGACACTAAAAGAGTTAAAGGCACCCTCACCTAGAAGAACTAGGTTTTAACAGGAATAGTTAAAACCAATATGACTTAAATAAATTAAAGGTGCAATGCAATGAGTAAGCAAAGAATGATGTAATACAGACTTCTTATGGAAAATGTCTAACTGGAACCAAAAGTTAACAAAAGAAGATAACTTAAGTATCTAAATATAAAAGAAAAAGGTTTCTGAAGAACTCTTACAGGGAATTTACCAGTAAGAGTTGAAAACCTTACTTAACTTCAATTCAGGGCCTAACTGTCAAAGAGATTTTCACAAACTATAGAAAAAGGGAACCTCTGCATGAACAGGGGGTTCACTGTGGCAGGAACACCATTTTTGGTTTATAAAAAAATATAGCAGGTTTTGTGAATATCTGTGGGTTTTGCTTTTCATTTGCTTTCTTTTAACATTTGTGACCAAAACCTCATAATGCTGCTCATACAGTGAAGTTTCTGAATAAAAAGATCAGGAATTCACTGCACTATTAGTATTATAAAGACACTGACATTTCACAGGGTCCCAAATGTGTAGCATTTTGTTAGCTGCTACAAGAAATTTCTAATAATTCAGCTTGCAGGACTGGATTGGAATAGAGGGGGAACAGTCTTTGTGAGGACTAAAGACAGTGTGGAGCACTTTCTCACTCAGCCCTAAAGATATTCCCCATAAACTTGGAAGTTTTTCTGAAGATTTTGGAGTGATGTAACTACACGAACACAGCTTCATTGGCCCTAATCACTAGGGAGCTCTGGTCACTCCCATGTGCAACTATGTGTCAGCACAATTAAACACAGATGCCAATTAAGCCCATGCAGAATTAAGCACAGAATTGGAGCTTTATAACAAAATGCTTCAATGGGACAAGAATTTCAGTTTTCTATTCCTTCCTGAAAGGAGTCATGAGGAAGGATCTAGAGAAGACAGAGACATCTGTATAGATGAAAAAGAGATGAGAGACCCTGGGAAGACCTACAGGGAATAAGAAAATTGACAGTATAAACCTTCAAAAGCACAGCAGCTTTCATGTCTTTTTAGCTGCACAGAAAAATCAATACTAGGGCCTTGTATCCTCCTATCCTGAAAGGAAACAAGAAATACAAAGGGAAACAGCCTAAGTATGAGCCATCTGCTTGGGGGGAGCTGCCAGTCATGTGGTTTCCAATAGGTGATGGATGGGTGCAAGCCTGTCCTTCTGGCAGGTGGGGCAGCAGCAAGCTTTTGTTCCTGCCTTGCCTCAGCTCACAAATGCCACCTTCTTTCAAGCAAGAGGTTGAGCAGCTTCTCCCTGTAGAGTGGCTTGATTACACCACATGCCAGAAACCCCCTGTCTGCAAAGTGCTTAAGAACATAACCATGTTATGTAGGGACAGTCCCCTGCACAGCAGCTGAGTAAAACAAGCGAAACTCTTTTGACTTCCTCTTCTCCACAGTTTGCATTTTTAAAAAGTGTATGTGTGTATGGGAAGAGATCCAACTGCCTCCTGATTGTTCCCCAGCTTCCCGTAGAAAGATCTGGACCTAAATCCCAGGAAACTTCTTACTCCCTGTCTGAGGCAGGACTGGGGAGAACAATGGTTGGCTGCAATCAATGGTGTTGCAGCGGAGACTTGTTAAAATACATGTTCGCATTGCTGTCTTCTACTGAGAAGTGCCAGTATGTAATAGCAGAAAAGTATTAGTAATTCTAAGTGCTGAAAATCACCCACTAATTTATCTTTATCTTCTCTGACAATTGCTAGCAAGATTTATCTCCCATTAAAAAGAAAACCAGATGGATGGAGGCCTACAAAAATTTACCACATTACAACCCAAAAGCAGGACACAGTGTGCTTTAAAATGGAAGAGCTCATTTTTCTCCAACGCCTTATTTTTTCATCCTTGTTTTGATTCCAAGGATTGGTGATGCCATAATACCCAAGATGGCAAAACAGACTGGCCCTAGATTCATCATTCTTCACATCCTTCCCATGCCATATTGCAACCTTCAAAACCAATAAGCCCTTTTTCCAGTGTAAGCCCAAAAGCTATTTATCCTGCAGTAGTTTTCCAAAGCCATATCTGGTGCTCAAATGAGTTGGAAGACAGAGACTGAGCAGCTGCCTCTACACATGGTGGCCACTACCAGACAAAAGACACCAGCACGTGACTGAGGGAAATAAATAATCAGAATACAAAAAACATATAAAGTTGTCTCCAGCTTACTTCCCACCATTGTCAGTATAAAACTGTTAAAAATACATAATGCTTTCCAGATTGCTTCGATACATATGATAAGATCTTCCCTATAAAGGTCTTCCTCTTTAAATCATGCTCAGGTTTCCTCAGATAGCAGCAGACATAAAAAAAAAAAAAAGAGTAGATGTGGGGGTGACCTCTTTGAGAAGCTGAATTGTCATCTTTTATTTTTCTCTCACCCTGTTGACACTTGATTGAGTCTCCCACTCAGGACTGGAGTTGTCTAAGACACCAGCTGTTTCCACTGATTCAGAAATTTGAAAAACCAATTTGGGAAACAGCGAACAGGACTGGAGGCCCAAATCCTGTTTGGTTTTAAGGCAGAGCCAGACGTTGAATCAGTCCTTTTCTGTAAGAATGCATGAAGCACAGATGTGGTTGCGTGAGCATCAGCTGCTCACTTGGGGACATCCGGTCAGGTGGCAGCACATCAGATAAACTCAGAGGCCTCTATCCTGTTGGGAGGTTTGATGATCAAACTCTCTCAAAATCTTACTGGAAGCATCCCTGCATATGCATGTCTGGTGCATTCCCACAGGCACTCAAGCTTGACCAAGTCACACAGCCTAAAAATGTCAAGATCACCAAGGAAATTCTGTGAAGAAACAGCAATAAAACCCTTATTGTCCCATCACCACAAGGCTTGCTTTCTTCCTTTGTCACAGTAATTCATTTTGTACAGATTTAACAAGCTAAATCTTAAAGTCCTTCCTAAAACAGATTTGGATCCAAGCTGCCCTGCATACTGGCTGGCGTAACTGAGGTCAGAATTCAGACTTTCTTTCTTCTTTATTCCTTTTCAGGCAGCCTTCCTGCTCCTTCAGAATAAGCCACAGACAGCAGAATTAAAAGTTCATCTCTGCGTAACTAATTGAAGTACATTTTTTGCTGTACTTTTTGCCTTATTAATAGCACTATGGTATTTCTGAAAAGTAACTGTGGCTTTAACAACTAATGATCATTTTAGAAGTAGAAGTAATGCTTTGCTTTGCTTTGCTTTCTCTAATAGGATTCAAGAAACACAGTGTGCAGTAGCAATCCCTGTTGTGCACATCAGTCTCCCACGGAGATCATTACTGGGGTGCACGTGTTTAACAGAAGCACCATCACCAACTTTCTGTTCCCAAGGAGAGGAAAGACAACTGGAAGGAATTCATCACAGTTATTAGCTCACAGGCTTCTTGTGTTCACAAAGGATCCCTGAGCTTTTAACTCCTTAAAGAGGTGGTCTTCAGAAAGCTCAAAGGGACGAACAGTCTGAGCACCAACCCCTGGCTGCAGTGCTGGCTGGGGAGCAGTGCTGCTGAGAAGGACCTCAGGGTGGTGGTCAGCAGTGACCTGGGCACCAGCCACAGCCTGCCTGGAAGCCAGGAAGGCCAGAAGCATCCTTGGCAGCAGGCCAAGGGCAGCAATTATTTCCTCTTAGTTGGCATTCATGAGACGGCACCCAGAATGTGGCATCCAGTTCTGGCCACATGACAGGCAGACAGGACAAGTCCAGAGAGGAGGGCAGGGCTAGCACACAGGCCCGTGAGGAGACACTGGTGGCTTCCTCAGCCTCAAGAAGGGACAACTCTGGGGTCCTGACAGGAGGCATCCCACACCTCCAAGAAGAGATAAGGAGGGAGGTGCACAGCAGAGAGGAAATGGCCACAGAACGAAACAGGGATAGAAGGGGGAAAACTCCCCTTAGGGACAGTCAGGCAGTGTCTCAGGTTGCCAAGAGAGGTTATGCAACCTCAGCCCTTAGAGGATTTCAGGACCAAACTGGATAAAGCCTTGAGCAACCTGGTCTGATCTCATCACTAATCCTGCTTTGGGAAGGAGACTGAACTAGAGACCTCCTAAGGTCCCTTCTATCCTAAGTGCTTTTGTAAAAAAATAAAAAGTACAAAAATTTACAAAAGATCTACACAAAAAGTTTAAAAAAATAGTCCACCCCTTGTCACAAAAGAACTACAAATTTTTAGGAAGGATTTTTCAGATGAAATGTATAAAAACAAAACCAACCCTCCCCCATCTTCCTCAACAACATGTAATATTGAGCCATTACACTAAAATCTACTCCACATATCATTATCTGACACTTAAACTTTGTCCTGACCACTCACTTAAGAGATTAATGTGCTTGGGATTCAGAAGAAAGAAATCCTTTCTTCTGGCAGGTATTCATAGCAAAACTAAGAAGGGAGTGTCTTATCAAAGCTTAACTGCTGTTGAAGCTTTTGAAATAGGACTTTTGCCTGTTTCTTCCAAAAAAATCCCTGCTCCCCTGCTCTACAAACATAAACCCAGACTAAATCCACTAGTGTCATCCAGGGAGATTCTTATCCTGTTTACACTGGCCTGAGCCGGAACAACTCCCCAAGAAAGACATTCCTCTCAGTCTGAACCACGGGGATTGAGAAATGCATGTCCTGCTGAGTTTGGGCATAAATGACTGTACAAAGGAAAAAACCCAATCAAGGTAGAAATTGCTTAAAATAATGAAAAACCATCAAAAGAAAGCTGGTAGTGCATATCACATTTGTTGGCACAGGTAGTAAATGGTATAACAGTCTCAGCTCCTAAATTTATTTGTCCCATAAACTGGCCAAAGAGGTCCTTGTACCCAGAGCAGGGAAGGCTGCTCTCCACCATCTGCACAAGGACTTTTAAAGTCCTCTCAGCTCTATGGGGATATGCATTAAATATCCAGAGTGCTTATTGGATGTCCCTTCAAAGAGCCAGACATGGCACTGCCTTCTCACCCAAATGAAAGGAGTCAGAAACCACTTGCAGCTCATTCTGCTGCATTACATCTTTGAACATCAAACCCCCATGGGCCTGGCTTTGTTTTTCATGACGGCCTAGATTGTTGATGACCAAGTTGAGAAAGATGTGCAGGATCAGCTTCCACACAAAGAAGAGTTTTTAATTAGATCCTGGGTGTATTTTGATCTGGAAAGACCATCTATATGGCAACTTCCTGAGTGAAGAGTAACCTCCACGCTGAAAACTTACCTCATTCCAGGCTTTGAAACGCTACACTCTGTTGTCAAATTAACTCCCATTCCTGCTTGGGTAATGCAAGTTTAAATACTCCTTCATACACATCTGTATTTTAAAAAGCATTCCAGAATGAACTCCCTCCACCCCGCAAGAAAAATGCTTTGGGGAATTTGTAGGAGGATTAGAGCTTTAACTGCAACATGCAGAATAAAATATTAAAGTATTATAATGCCTTTTCAGAAACCAGCCTTTCAAAAAGTGGCATTTTCTTCAGAAGTTCTGTGGTAGAAAGCCCTGCCCATGAATTTTCTCTGCTTTGAAGTCTTAGCACTTTTGCAAAACAGGAAAAATTGAATGTGGAGCACAGGGACTGTAATTATACTCCATCATTCAAAAGAAGGGGCAATAAAAAGCACGAGATTCCGTGAGTCTTAAAGCTGAAATGGTCATGACCATGAAGGAGATGGTGAAGCTTCAGAATAAAATTGCATCTTTGCTAAAGTTGGCAAGCTCTGCCATAAGGTTGCACACTTGGAATTTTACTCCATGGGCTTGAACCTGTCCTGATACAGGTGTAGGTCTCATTTCAGTGTTGGTGTTCAATTATACACAACTCCCACATTTCAAAGGGAAAATCTCTGTGTGCAAAATTCTTCTTTCCCTTTGTTCCACACACACTTAAAGAAGCATTCAAGTCTTTAGTTTAGTAAACAATTCAGGAATTTTCAATAAACAGAAAGTAATTTTTTCTATGTCCAGTAAAAACAAATTTCAATGCTAGGTAATATTAGCAGCCTGTATTTACAAGAGGTTTACAAAGCTTTTTCTTGCAAAACAGAAACATAATTGAACTTTTCCCTTCAGAACAAATACTATAATATTCACTATACCAAAGTTATAAATGGGGCTAACGGAGAATTTATTACGTGTATGGACTGCCTGCTTTTCAGAATGCTGTGTGTCTCCAACATATCCCTTTAGACAGGGAAAGTTGTGACAGACCTAACGTTTATAATGGGGAAGAAGGCAAATGATCACAAACAATGGTGTAATACAAAAATTAAAAATAATATTTTTAGTGTATATACATCCTCACAAATATAAGAAGGAACTATCAGCACTTGAAGGATTTAAGTCTTCCTTTTCTGGTAATATTTCCAGTGTGAATTTTTGGTGTTCTTAGTAACAATCAGTAACAGAAAGGAAAATAAATAATAACATTTTAAGAACAAAACGCCATTGCTCAGTTTTGTTTCTCTGCAAAAAATCACATCACACACAAAGGAAGGCAAAGGAAGTCAAAAGAGGAAGCGACAGTTTTCTTGTCATGGTGGGAAGTTAAAAGTCTACAACTAGCAACCCCTTTTCCAAAAAGTGATATAATGGCAGCTCACAGCTTTATTTAGGAGCAAATGCACTTTTCTATCCTTGAAGTGAAAACTTCCACAGGCAATGCCTCATCACAATGTATTGTCATGCCTGTGCAGCATCGTATGTCAGGCTGTGTAGATCAGTGATACAGGTCAGGCATGATAAATATTTACCACTTGGTTCAAAAGGAAGCTTATTTTAATGCTACCACTATCTAGTCTTATCACATGTATTTTAATAAGCATTCATACCTCGCTTGCAAATTCTGTTTTGCATCATGCCTGTAACCCTGTAATTCTGGTTGGATCAGGTCATCTGCCATGGATTGTTACCAAGACCTGCCCAAAAGTAATACAGTTCTGGAAAAGCTTTTTTAGAAGTCTCCCAGGTCATTCCTTCTTCTTTCTCATCACTTCTGCTACAGGACTGTATCTACAACCCAAAAACAACAGCTAATACAGTACATTGCATTGGCATGTAATTTACATACTCCTTTGCAACGGGCAGTATTATGTTGTTGTTATGTTCAGTTGTGCCTTGGGTAAATCTCAGCAAGACTTTGCAAACACTTCCATTCTAGATTTATTCCTCCTGTGTAGTTCTCATGCCCCAAAATTTACCTCCATTTTTGTCTTTCTAGGAATCTACTTTCAGGGATAAGACCTAAAATAGCCTTGTTGTAGCCAAAGAGAATTAAACATACCAGAAATGCTAAATCATCTGCAATATCATAATCTCTTCTTCTGCCATGTTTATGGTATTTCCCTGTGCTGTGGTCCACAATGGAGTCATTCTCTTGAAAGCCAGAATGGGAGAGTATGAGAAGGAAACAGGTTCTGTTAAACTATTGCCATGGTTCAAATGATGGTAATTCACTGGGAGTAGCAAATGATTGACACTCATTTATGTGTCAATCAGTCCTAGTTTTGGACTAGGTTAACTCTTCCAGGTAAATTTGGACTAATAAATGAAGTAAGATAATTTCTTGACATCTATTTCACTCCCTGCACTTTCCCACCTCCCCCCACCCCCCCCCAAAAAGAGATCAAATTATTTCAGACAAGCAAAATAGAATATTATTACAGTATGTTGCACTGGATCACCTAACACTTCCAGATACATCCTGACCTCTCCCTTTGCTGCTGCAGTTCCCTCAGAAGCAGAGACCAAAAAGCTTAAGTGCAAGATACTGCCATGTAGAATATATCCACAAAGTCTTACAGCTGATATCTGACAAAGCATTAAAACTCAAGAACTTCAATAATTTCCTGTAGTTCAAAATTAAATAGTTGTTACATCATGTAGGAGCAGAAAAAACATGGTCTGAAAGAAACTGGAGAAGAACTGCATGCTCCATGTTGTCATTTTAATTAAGATCATGAGGAGTTATTATTTTTCTTAGTAAACACTCAGATGTTCTAGGAAAAAAAAAAGTTATAAAAACACAAGAGCCTGAAGAAAGAAAGAAAAGAAAATTCTGATGTGCAGGGCCTATTTAAAGATAAACCCTCTGCTCTTTCCTCATCTTTCTGACATCACCAGATTTTGGCTTATGTGCTTTTTAAACCCTGCCTGAAGACAGCACTTTCCTAACTGGGGCCTAAATAGATCAGAAGGCAAAACTGAGGGCTAAACCACTGTGACAGGATCATCATCATCCTGCAGTTACAGAAACAAGAGGAAAGAAGATGAGAGCAACAAGGCTGAAGGTGCTCTGGAGCCCCAAAGCCCTCTTGGTGTCACCTTGGACCTCCAGTATGGTGTGTCTCCTGAAAATACAACCAGGAACAGTATTTTTAGATCACAGGCATAAAAGAGCTTTTCTTCACCCCAAGTGTTGAGTATACTCAGCTTATTTATCTTTCTTAACTTAGTTAGTCATAAAAGTGGAAAATGGCATCTAACTCACTTGTACAGTAATTGTGATTTTCATAAAAGCATCATTGTATTATTGATTCAGATGGAAGGTGATTGAAATAGATAAATATTAGTTAACAATTACACATATACCAACTATAATCATGCTATGTACATGTAAAATTCTTCATTCAAGGAATGACACCATATCTGATTAAATATGATGGAGCATACATGGAAAGCCTATGCAATAATGTATTTTAGCAGTGGCAAGTTTTCCTACTCACCAGGTAGTCCAAGTATAACACAGACAGACACTCTAAAGGTTAATTCAGAATAAAACACCGACTTAGGATCAAGGAGATACACCTCAAGTACTCCCCAGCAACAGAAGTTTCTCCTGGAACTTACAACAAGTGTCTTTTTATCAGCGTTAATCTGTGAAATTATTAATCTGTTAATAATGTGAATTTTCTCTAGATGAAGAAACTATAGTATTTCAGTAACTTCCCTTAGTTTGTGTCAGTGCCAAAGGTTCTTCACTGGGCTGGCAGAGATGAAGCCTGAATGCCTTGATACAGATCCAGAATTCAAATGTGATCACCAAAACTTCAGGATGCTTTTTTTGGGGGGTGTTTCAAATGCCCAGTTTGGCTGTAGGACTTTGCCTTTGATAACTCTCTTCTGCAATCAAAACTCTCATCCCAATAACAGATTTCCATTTCTAACATTTCTGAAGCATGGATAGTCAGAAACCACTCTTCAGTTCAAGTCCTTCTTGGTGTCTCTACAACCCACAACACCACCACATATGCATTTAGCTTTGGTAAGGCAAAACACCCCAGAAAATGGCAAACTCAGGACCCCACAAACGCACATCCTTCAGCTGCCTGCTGCTCCACCAGCAACTGCCCTGGCTCCTGTTTGGAAGAGGAGGAGAGCAGAAACAAACCACACTCTGATTTAGCTGGTCATGTCTTCTGGTTTCATTTAGGTCAGCAGCAAATCTCACATTTACTTTATCAGATATTAAGTTTATACATGTTTGCTTCTATTTGTCACTTCAAAAGCTCAGTTTGTCATAACTGGTTCCCTACTCTGAGTTTCCCCTTAAGCACTTCAATGTTCTCTGTCTAGACTTTACTTCTATGTATCAGGTCAAAATTATTTTCTCAGTTGTGCTCAGCTCTGGGCAATGAATCTCTCCTGTGTGGTAAATGCTACAAAGATCTTCCTCTTCAAAAACTAAAAGGAGGATAAAAGCTGCGTTTTCCTCCCATCAGAAGCAGCCTCCCCTCTCTTTGTAGGTCCAAAGAAAAATGTTTAAAAATTCGTTTTCATTTAAACTCTTCTCATTTTCATTTGCCTACATTTTCATTTTGAGATGTGTTACTAAAAGGAGCAGAAAAACAAGTTTCTGTATATGGTTGGTTGTTTTGAAACCCATCAAAAGTTTTTTCTCCTCAATTTCATATCCAAAATATTTTCCATGGAAAAAACATAAAATGTAATAGCAAGTAATACCAGCTTCTCTTCTCTCCACCAGGAATAATAAAAATAATAAAAAAAGAACAAAGAGGAAATTATGGTCTCTTTACACACATATATGCACTGACTCTTTTATCTTCTCCATTAGAAATCTGGGACATTAAGAGCCTTTTACTGCCCTATTCATTTTCCTTCATGATTTTATTCATGTTTGCAGAAAATTAAGTCTATTTTCAGTCTGCACTGCATAAAGAGCATAAGCATTTTAAGAGTTTGCTTGGCAGAACACCTTATCAGAAGTCGCTCCTGTTCACAGGGGTCAGGCGGGGCATTCTCAGGCAGGGCACAGCCCTGCTCTGGCAGCAGCTCCATACAGACACACTCAGCTTTGCCCATGGCTTCCTCCTTCAATAAAATTAACTGAAGGGTTTACACTTCATGGACTGGTATTTGTTCAGTCAGGATTAATGAGTGACTTCTGCCTTCATCAACAAGGAGATGGTTCCACCCTCGCCGATAGTTGCCGACATCAGAAGGGAGCCTGGAACACCTTCAAAGTCAGACCCAGCCTTTACTTCATGGATGTAAATCCAGAGGAATGCCACATATCCCTGGAATCGCATTAACATCCCATGCTGGGTGAGGGGATTTGGCCCACATACATCAATAAAAATATTCCCAAGCTGAATCTGGGTTACTGGGAACAGCAGAGGTATTTGGGTGTAAGAGGAGCCCAGCACAGAACCAACCTGGGCACGCAGGAACACAATGATCACCTCTGTGAGGAGAAAAGGAAAAGGAAATTCTTCACACGTATGCAAACCACAGTTTTGTCATTTGAAAAGGGTTCTTTTAAGGACAGGCTGCAAGGACAGGTTTGGGAGTGTTTTTTGACAGCTACTATGTCACTTCCTTCTTGTCTAGCAAAAGATGAATCGATGCTTTCTGACAAACTCATGCTCACAACTCAGATAATTCCAAGCCAGCCATCACATAACATACAATTTAAAAGAGCATAATAATAAAATAATGTGGAAAGTTTGGAGCTTTTAAGAACAACCTTTCACTACTTCAGCTTGAACTTGCTGCCACCTAAGACAGTTGGTGCTCTGGGGCTTGCAACAGCGGCAGACTTGACTTTCCATTCTGGACGCTTCAGCCAAAAAAAGCTTATTTACAGGTCAGTTCTTCTGAAAGTCTAAGGCATTGGACACTACCACTAGACAACTGTGTAAAGACCACTTGCAGTTATTTTTAATTAGGAAACACTAGGCAGTGAGCACTAGGCTTGCTGATTGGGAATTTGGGAATTGGAACAGGGAAGAAAGATAAGAAAGATATATTTGTACTGCTGTATATTTGCTTACTGCTTCTGGTGAGTTCTGCAAGCTGCAGGACTGCAAACCCAACTGCAAACCCCTCTTTGGTGAATTTAGTAATGCAAATGAGCATCAGAGCTTACTATGTAGGAAAAATAAGACTCCTAGAACACAAGACATGGAAGATTAACACAAGCCAATGAAATGGCATTCTTGGTTCCTGAACATTCCCCTACACTTTTGATGCAAACATAAGTAGGACTGTTTAGTTGTAGGATACAAGAGGAAGACCATGCTGCCTCTAAAAACTTTACTAACAGGAAAGTATTTATTCTAATACTTCCAGCATGTCCTTTTGAGACTTACTATTCATATGCATTAAGTTCCTACTGTTGCTTTAAAAGCAAAAGGGTCTCCATGAAGGCCCTGAATACCTTAAGTAATGGAGACTGACTGAGCTAGTGATGCAGAAGGGCTCACAGAAACAGTTTTCCCGTGTTTGAGCTGATGTTCTTGGGCACTCTGTAACTTCCATCACTGCTGAATGTGAAGAGTTCAAACATAGTAAGAAAAGCTGGAGACAGCTATGAGCAGAATCCTGTTGATTTGAGCTGGAATGGGTTTGAGGTCTCCTCCCAAGACAGTGGGATAAAGAATGGCAGACTGGCCCACATCTCCAGTTGTGCAGATCATACAATGGCAAGGCATTAGTACTCCAATCTGCCATTTCTCTCCTTGTCTCCCTTAGTTCTGCTTGTCTTCTGACATGCTTTAGAAGCACCCTGAAAGGCCAAATGGAATAGGGGAGGACTGGGCAGCTTGGGACACATCTGAGACCCCTGGTAGAATGGAACAGGGGAGGAAGGAAAGGAGCAGTGAGACACATTTTCCCCTCGAGTGAGAGCAGAGAGAACACTGCTGCACAGCAAAGGGCAGCACCTGCTAGGCAGCTGAGGGATGTGCACTCTGGAAAGGAAGATGGTAAGACACACAGAAAGTTTGTAGTTGCAAGAAGTGCTTTATTACAAAAGTCCTCCCAAGTCCCATGAAATACAGCCTATGGGAGCAACAAAGCATGTAACCTTGCAGTTCAAATGCAAAACCAAATGATGCCAGTTCTTGGTAGGTGACCTCGTAGATGTGTGTGTGCATGTAAAACAAGATGAGACAGTTGTGTGCAAAGGAAGAGCCAGCACCAGTGATTGGATAGAAAATGACAAGCCTTTTCAAAAAAAAAAGCATTTGTTTCAGATGAGGTGTAGATTAACAGGCTTTTAGGGTAAGCCACTGCAGTCCATCTAATCTCACAAAGGCCACAGAGCTGTAGAGATAGAAATCAAGGAGTAAATCTGAATATGGTTCTAGATAATTTCTGACACTTCCAAAAAACAGCCACTGTGCAAAGACTGTCAGGGCTGTGTCAAGGCTCCTCTCAGGTCAGACCTCAGCTCCAAGAAGAGATGGACCACCCTCCTAGAGTTTCAGATCTTACCTATAACTACCAACTGCACCTGGGGATTGACATCTGGAAAACACATTTCTATATGCAACAGGGGAAAAGCACAATGTGCAATTTCCACTTCTCTCTGAGGAAAAGAAAATAACACTAGGCAAGAGAAATAAGTAAAAAATAGAGAGGAGGTGGTTGCAATAAATGTTTCAGCCCACGATGAGCACTTTACAGTTTGGAGGAAAGACATGCAGTCATGAGCAAGATTCAAAGTGTGACAGAAGAAGTCAGAGAAGTTAATTGCCAAGAAGAAAAATACTAGATTATGAAGCAGCAGCTCAAAAGATCTTGTGAGTTTTGCCACTAATTTCAGTGCAGCCAAGCCTTTGTTGCAGGTTTCTTTAGGGCAAGCTATGGTAATTTCCTTGAGCTGCAAAGGAAAGCGTGGAATTTCCTCTCTTTCCTCTCCCTTAAGACATTTGCAAGTTTACAGAATAAGGCACAATGAGAACTTTGCATATGCCAGGGTAAATCACAGCCTTTGTGTAACTTCCCTTGCATGTGCTGGAACAGTATTCACACCAGGGTTAACCTTGGCTTGACAACTGCAGTGGGTGTCTTGTTTGTGTTGGCAGTCTCTCACAGAGTTTGTTTCTGCTGCAATTACCTGGAAATCTCAGGTCTCTGCTAAAAACTGATTTCTAAACATCTCATGTCAAAGTCATTATACTGCAGGAAAGAATCCTGTAGAAAAGGAAGCAGCATCCATCTGCTGGGAACATCTTCAGAAGTCCCACTGCCCTTCTGAAACTCTCTTTGCTGACATCCTTTCCCCCACAGTAAATATCCCCCTTTCCTTCCAAGCTGCTTGCTTACTCTGTTTTGAGTCAGCTGCTATTTTGTCTTTGTACCTCCAACCCCAAAGGGTTGTCTTTCAAGACAATCTGTGACGTCCACAAGAAGCCTTCCCTCTGACCCTTATAGTGTCATTCTCCATGGTCTAAAATAGCCTTTCATCCCACTCCAGGCAATGTAACCTCTTTAATAAACCTCCATCAGAAAAACATTTCTTGTATAGCACCCCTGGAGCTTTCCTGCATTGAGGCAGAAAAGGAAAGGTAAACTTCCACATTTGTTTGAGGTCTTAGCCTCTGAGACAGCATTAATGCCTGCTCCAGCATTTGTCTGTGTTGTCCTGGCTTTCCCTCTTTTCTTATATATACCAAGCATGGCACATGTGGTATGGAATATCCCTTTGGCCAGTTTTGAGTCAGCTGAGAAGCTGCAGAGCCCTTGACTAGAGTAACCCCTGCTTATGAACAACTAAAAAAAATCAGTGTGCTATCAATATTATTCTGATCCTAAACCCAAACCACAGCACCGTACCAGCTACATGGAAGAAAATTAACTCTATCCCAGCCAAAACCATGACAAGGTTTTACATCACCACAGGGTTCTTTCCCTTCCCCTCCTCCTCAGGCTTGTAGCCAGTTCACTCAGATAATTTCACTGTTATCAACCCTTGGATCAAGGGCTACAACATGACTCTCTAGCAAGTTCCATAGAGAAGGCTACAAGAAACAGACCTTGCACAGTCTTGCAACCAGCAGTTTTTGGCATACATCCTCTGTCATGTTCCTCTGATCAAACCTTCTCAGATCCTTTGCTCTGGGCTTGCTGAGGTGGTTCCTTTCTTGTGGACTCCTCCATGAGAGCCAAATACCAGCCTGTTGACATCTTCATAATTTATTTATAAGCACATTCAAATCAATAAAGTTAACATTCAGGTAATATGAACTTGTGTAATGAAGTTTACATTACATTCAGATTTTTGATGAGAAGAAAATTGAGAAACAGGTACTTGAGAACTAAACTCTGGGGAAACCTTGATTTTGGCTTTTCTTCCTCCCTTGTGGTTTCAGAACTCTTTCTTATTTCATGGAAATCTTCTCACCCTTGCCTTCTGCTTTCCAGCCTCGTGGCTTTTCCTGTTTTGCAGAGCCAGCACGGGTTCAGGGGGGCAGGTGCTTCCTCCAGGGGTCCAAGGGCCACTGTCATTTCAGTAGTGACTCAGCCCAAAGCAAACCCCACAGGGTAGGGCTGGCAGGGACAGCTTTCATAGTCACAGCTCTGTACGGTCATACTGCTTTTGAGCTCCCCTCTCCACAGTGAGTGATCTGCACACAGGAAAAGTGAGGCGTTTCAGCCCCCAATTTTTATTGTTTGTCACCTTTTAAGCTCTTTAACTTCTGAAGACCCTTTCCATGCAGCTCCAGATTCAAGCCCCAAATCCCAGGCTTTCTTCATAGGAAAACTAACTACTATCACCTGCTCCAGAATAGTTTGCAGGAGCCTGACCATTGTTTTTCTACCACAGATTGATCAATACTTCCACTGTGGGGGGAAATAATGGTTATTAATACTTTGACTAACACTCAAGGGTACTGAGCACAAATAGCATCCAAAATTTTTCTCAACAGAAATGAAATCTAAAAGAAATCTCGCATTCTGCCACCCACAGCTTCCTAAGTCAGGCACACCAGCACAGAAAAGGTTCTCACAGCCACCTTTCATTATTTGAATGGTTCATTAGTATGAATTGTTATCTCATGCACAAAACATGATTTACTGTACCCTACATCTCCTCAGAAGACCTGTGAATTGCTTGTTGGCACTATAGCAAGAGAGAGAAAATGCTATGTTTGGGACTGTTGCCTTGGCTAAATCTTTAAATATGCTGATTTTTTAACTTCTGCAGTTACTTTGTTTTTTTCCAAAACACTAACCTGTAAGGAAAGGAGTTTGTTGGCTACAGCTGTATTACTTAGTACAACGTCTACAGAGCATCTTACAATGTTTGTAAATACAATGCTAGAGCAGCAGCAGCAATCCTGTAATGGAAAGAGTCACAAGGGACAACTATAATAAAAACTGGCAGCACAGACCCCTGGTTTAGCTAGGCTGAACATCTTCAGCTTATAAGGGCTTTGGGACACACTGCAGAAAGAATTTTGAGGTATACTTGGTTTTAAATTTTCTACACATTGCCCAGAAGTAGCTAAAGAGAACCTGCAAGAGAACTGGAGAGAGACTTTTTACAAGAGCATGTAGTGATAGGACAAGGACTGACAGCTTTACACTGGAAGAGGGCAGGTTTAGATCAGATATTAGTAAGAAATCCTTTACTGTGAGGGTGGTGGAACACTGACACAGGTTGCCCAGAGAAGTTGTGGCTGTCCCATCCCTAGAAGAGTTCAAGACCAGAATGGAGGGGCCTCTGACCCACATGGTGGGCCTGCCCATGGCAGGAGGGATGGAGCCAGATGAGCTTTGAGGTCACTTCCGACCCAAACCATTCTATGATTCTATGAAGTCAACTACTCTGCTAACAGCTGCTGGGAAACCCATGTGATATACATTCAATCATTTTTAACCTGATCCCTTCAAATCTCCTCTGTGATTTTTTTTTTTGTGCTTCCAGTGTCTCATCAGGAATTCATATAAATTTCAAGAATCCCAGATCTCACTTGAGACTTGAAGGTGAACAGAAAACTTCTTGACCATGCTGCTCTGCTTTGGGAAGCAGGTATCAAGTTAAGAACAGTATCTCCTTTACTCTGTAAAGTTCATCAGGATGCAACAATCACACCATAATTCTTAGGGATAAAAAAGGGAATTTAGAAAAGACTGTTACTGCTACACAGTGAAGAGAGAGGAGTCAGTGTCTGCTGCCAACCTGGAGGCTGAGATAATTGTATCGTGTGATCTTCATGGCATCTGCCAGCAGATGAAACAACAACCCTGAGCTTCTCCTGCCCCCTGCCCTGATCTCACAGGTTTAGCCACCACACAAGCTAATGTTTTGACTCATGTGGAAAAGGGTTAGTGCCGGTCTCTGCCCTCCACACTGACCACAAAGCAAAGGGAAAACAGCAAGGTCTGAATGCATCATTCATTAAAGACTGACAGGGGATTCCTTTCACTTGAGGTTGCAATGCTTGGAGTTAAGAAGTTTTATTGCTATCATGTCAACATGGGAACCTTTTGGTCTGTGAATTTATTCACCCTCCCAACACTTCCCCTCCTGGATTTGTGTCCTTGAGCCAAGCCAGTCTTCTGAGTATTTCACAATGCTGCAATTATCACTGTGTCTTAGCATCAAAGCCAGCATACAGTGAGGGAGCCTGCTTAGGTAACCACAGGAAAGGCTTGGGGGAGGCAGGACAGCTGAGTTTGGTGAGCAATGCTGAGTGGCATTACCTCCTGGAGGGGTTCATCTGTCTTCCCAAACTGCAGTAAACACATCTTCCCTTCTGGCAGAGAGGAGGAGTCATCAGTAAATGTTACCTACTCCAGCTGCTATTTGTGAGCCTAATATAAGCTTTGAGGTAACTTCATAACTTACACAGCAAACTTAATTAACTACTGCAACCAATTACAGGAGGGAGGGCTGAGCACAAAAAGAGGAAAAAGTGCCACAGTTTGAATTTTTAAAGGTAATTTGGTGATACTTCCATGGCACTAAGAAGCCTAAGTGTCATTTTCAAGAGTAACTTAGGTCTGTGAAGCAAAGTCTCAATGATGTATACGGGGATTTCAGTCAGGTCACAGCCTGAGGAGAATTTCAGACCTCCATAACACAAGGGCCATGCAAATAGCAAAAGGACACCCAATAACCTGTAAAACCTGAGCCTCTGTTCAATGCCAGCACTAGTAAACATAGCAATCTACATTTTATATTTTTCCTTAGGTGTTCACCCCTTCACTGTTCCTCAGCAAAGGGAGCAAACCAGTCATTAAGTGCTGAATGTGCAGGAGGGTACAGACAGTACTTCAGGTAAGCTGCTGTTAGTTTATCTGATGATCCACCAGATCCAGTTTGCTTCAAACCAAAAAGGCAGAGTGGTCTTTTCAAATAATGGGCCAACTACTAATAACACAAAGTATTTACTTTGGAGCTACAACTATTTGGGATGGGAATGTGATTTATCTTTGTATATCCCTTAAATATCTTTAAATATCCCTGTTGTCTCCAAAGATCCCTTGGAGAGCATTCCTTTATGTGTCTGGATCAAAGAAAAATGGGAAGTATGAAAAATAACACAAGCACTAGGCAACAAGATTATTCAATAAGACATGAACTCCTCTGTAATGTTAGAAGAGCTTTGTAACATAAAGCATGACTCTTTTAAGGAAATGGTTGTAAATGAAAAAAAACCAACAAAACAACCTCCTAGGAACATCAAAATATGATCAAAGCATGAGATTTGTAGTAAAAGAATGTCAAAATTGTTTTGAGGAAGAATCTCACTGAAAACCTCAGATTGCAGAAAGTTAGCTACCTCTGCAGAGGTATTTGGTCCTGATTTTCAGAGGCATTGGTTTCATGAGAGTCACAGTTTCATGGCACCTCTACTGTGGATCATATATAAGGAGCAAGATGAAATGATCCCTCAAGATTCCCAACAATGCTATGAAATGTTGGAGAGCTGCCCACAGTTTGCCAGTGTAAGCCCTGTAAGTCTTTTGTATGAAACCCCAACTAAAACAGAGCACCAACATGTATTCTTTGCAGAAGACCAGGCCCTGAGAGATACAGGAGAGATCCAGGGGAGCCCCCAATCCAGGGCTTGCAAAAGGGTGTGGGATGGAGCTGTATGTGGGGACACACAGAATGCAGGACTGCAATGAAGGGCCAGAACCAGCCTATGGCTTCATATAAAGGCACAAGTCCTTTCCAAAGTATCCTGTTGCTTTAAGCACATCCCTGAAGCCCTGAATAAAAGGTCACTTGGGGTAATGATGCAGCCCCTGGTAATGGCAGTGACTTGAGGAAGAGGTGCCTTATGCCTTGGAAAGGAGTAATTTTACCAGGAAATAAATGTCAAAAGCCAAACAATACCCATAAAATCTGAAACTGCCTGAATATGTTTTATTTCCCTGGGAAAGGAACTTTCCATGAATGATTAGAAAGTTTTAGGTATTTTCCCAGCTCCCCAACAGCTCTTTTCCATACAGCATGTGGGCCAGACCAAAATAATCAGTCACATAAGTCTGTTCTGGTCCTGAACAAACCCTGGCAAAGTGTCCACTTTCCCATAAAGGCCTTCCACATGCAGTTGGCTTCATTTGCAGACCCCACACATTTCTAGAGCTCAGGTAAGACTGACTCACAGCACAGATCCAACTCCAAGCATGTCAGTGACTTGAATAAAATGCATTTTCTCTTAATAACCGACTTATGGCCACAGGCTGAAGGATACCAGTGACTGTGTGGACCAGTGCACACAAGGGAATGTCAGAGCTGTGGTGGGAATTGTTGTGAGTGACCCACTGCTGGGCAAGAAGGGATGTAGATAACCTAGGAAGCCTCTGCTCAGGTGGAGGTTATTTCTGTAGCTGGCAATTGATTCTGAGGGAATCTTCAACATGACAAAAATGCCAGATTTCTTCTTTGCAGAAGGCATCAGCTTATCAAACCCCACCACTTGGTGAAGGAAAATCTCTTAAGCTACTGCCAAGCATCTGATAAAAGGTCAGTGTTGTTATAATAGTCAAGGTTGCATTGGGGACACCATTTTACAGGCTCAGGAGGCCTACAGGGAGGTTTTTATAGGAAACACAAAACATTTTGGTGCCTGGAGAGGAAGTAAGTTGTATTGAGCCAAGGAAAGTATGTGGGAATCAGGAGTGTCATTGAAATTTCCAGCTCACTGCTTTTCAGATCCCTCTTTTGTAAACTGTGGATGAAGTTTCTCTAATTGAAGGAAATGTTTTGAAAACAAGTTAGTGTTTATGAAATACTTTGGAAGTAGAATGGTCAGGTTATTATTTTATTGCATTCATTTTTTCATTTCTTGGGAATTGTCCCATAATAAAACTCGAAACACTCTCAACAACTATTTCTCCTTATTCATGTGGCTGTTCAAAATGAATGCATATATGGATTCATGCTGGTCAAGAAATATGAAAGGTTGCAGACAGATCTTCATCTAAACCGTTAAATGGCCCCTCTTTCAGGCAAAGCTCCTGAGGCACCCATATTCCCCTATGACTTTAATTCATGGCCCCAGCTGTGTCTGCTGACAGCACTACAGCGTGGTCACGCAAGGCAGTAAAATTGCCCTCTGAATGTTCCTGGGAACAGATTGCAGAAACAGCATGAACCAATGAAATGACAAAAAAAATATTACATCTGAGTGATTGCCCATACAAAGTTTCCCAGGGTTCTCACACAGGCAATTTCATTAGAGAGAAGAAGAATGTCTGGAGTGTCTGAGCTGGACAGCCACCCTCCAGGTTTAACCAGAGCCTTCTAGGAACACAGAGGCTGTGTGAAGGATGTGGATGTGTTGGGAGGAAAATAAAGCTACCAACAAAATATCAGTAAGGCCTTCACAAAGTAAAAACCAGAGCAGAGGAAATACATTACAGCCACCCAGCTACTGCTGTCTGAGAGAAAGGAGCCAGACTCACTGATTTAGCTTAAAGGTCATATAGTTCATGCTTCTTGGATTTTTGCTGCCAGAAAACGTACCTAAAGAGATGTTTTATTTTTCCCCCACATACCTGTCTAATTAAAAATAGTTGTGGCACTATGAGGCATCTCTAGTTGGCCTTGTGTGAAAACTCTGTATTCTACTGGTAATTACAATTGTTCTCCCATTGCAACCAACTTCACTTTCACTAAATCAGGCATTTATTTTCTGACCTGCCAGGACCTGGCTGAAAACACAGGAACTATTCCATTTCCATCCTTCTCTTTCATATTGTGGTATACTAGAAACTTCTTCAGTTTTCATAAGGCATTTTATTCTTTTAACTCAAAGCAGATTTCCTCTAAAAATGCATGCACTCAAGGCAAAATCCATCTCCTTTTGGATGGCAGGATTCAAATGCAAAATCACTGTTTGCTTCTGGGGTTTTTTTCTCCCCATAGGTATGGCCCTCCCTACAAAGTGCTGTTAGACAGAAAAACCCAAAGCTTTAACATGTAACACCACTGAAAATGTGCTGAGCGCACATCAACCCATAGTCTTAAATACTGCTCAGACCTTCAGCCCATGTGAGAATGAGCCATTCACAGGAATTTCATAGTAACAATAACTGGCATCACTCTGCTTTTGAGAGACTTCCTTTGAAACAGCTTTTGCAGCCAGTTCCAAATTTGGCATCAGTGCAAGCTCACAGACTTCATTTGAAATAGCCTTATTTACTGTGCTCCATGGAGGAGAAAAAAGGCTCTGAAAATCCAGTCACTTGTAGGCAAAGTGTCAAACTGTGAAAGTTAAGAAGCAAGACAGGTGTTCCCAAGAATTTCAGAGTGGATGATTTTGGTAAAGGCCAATTATGCACAAAGGCATGTATAGAAACCTGAATTCCTATTTGGGAAGGAGTACCTAAAGCAGGGGAATAACAATGGTGCTTGGTTCCACCTGAATCAGGGTATGCTTTGGGGCTAAAATAGCCAAAATGTGTTAAGATTAGATAAATGTTACATATTATATAACTTCACTGAAAAATGAAGTTTTGTCAAAGGGGAAAGCGACCTACATATTTGGAACAAGACCATAGGACAGTTGAAGTTAAAAGAACAGAAGAAAAATTGAGATATCCAAAACACTTACTTTGACATCCTCAACTGACTTTTTTTTTCTATTTTGAAAATTGTCTATAATTTAAAAAGGGAATTAAAGGAGATTTGAACAAATGTAAATGCCTCAGCAAAACTTGGATGTGGTCAAAATATTTTATCAAGTCAAAATTATTTTGTTTTGTTGGGGTTTTTTACCAAGAAAAAGGGAAATCAATTGCTTTCATTTGTGCTTTCAGCATGAGCATAAGCAATTTGCAGTGTGTTCTAGAGTCACCAATGTCATATCTTGTGACCTGACATGACTAACCCACATAGGGTCTGGTGGTTTCTGACTGGCTGCTGCTGCAGTGACAGTGCTCGCTAGTTCCCACTGCAAACTCCCTGAAATCCCAAGGGAAAATACAACTTCCCACCCCTACATAAAGCCCTCCAC
>JAOXXN010000395.1:65321744-65334251 GCA_026770055.1 Myrmophylax atrothorax | reverse complement strand
TGTCCAGGAAAGTTGTGGATGCTCCAGCCCTGGAAGTGTTCAAGGCTAGGTTGGTCGGGGCTTTGAGCAACCTAGTCTAGTGGAAGGTGCCCCTGACCATGGCAGTGGGATTGGAACTGGATGATCCTTAAGGTCCCTTCCAACCCAAACCATTCCATGGATTCTATGCTTTCATCCTTCAGAAGACTTTCATGACATTCCTACAGATCTCACTGATCAAGGCAAGGATAAAGATGTTTGATTCTGCTTCCCCATAGAGTTCTGCTTCTTTACCATCATTCAGAAAGAAACTCTGTCTGCAAATCTTGAAAAAACTCCTATCCAACAGCAAGCATGGAATCACTCTGGCTGAGTCTAACCTGACCTTAAGCATATTGCAGGTTGCTGAATCACCCAGGTATTCTATCTTGTAGATTGTCTCCCTACCTTTTCATTTGTGCCAGCAGTAAGTAGTATAGCAACAGGAAAATAAGCCACTTGAAGGAGCTTAAAATAAATATTTTACTTTTTTCTGAACTCATTTTTAGTCAGATCAATTCTTTGAACCATTCCACTGCCTGATAACAGAACTAGCTGGGGTGGGAACAAGCATGGGCTGCCAGCCAACTGGATTTGGAATGGCTTCAACCATGATGAAACAGCATCCTCCTTCAAGAGGGGAGGCCTCAACCAAGGCATGACTCATGTAATGACCTGTAAGGTTTAAAAAAGTTGTTGTGAGTGATAACAGGAAAACCTGAAGTAAAAAAAATGATGCATAAACTAAAGTGTTGTACTTCCAGAGTGACTGATGCCTTGTGGAGCATGTTATGCCTCTCCTTTCCTTACACACCACTGTTTGGTTGCCCCGTGGCTGAGGATTAAGCTGTCTAATTTCTAATCACTGCCTGGTGTGGCACTTGCTACACACACCTTCAGGATGGTAAAGCTATGAAGCTCAAATGGAGAAATATCTTAACACACTCAGGGGTCAAAAAGCTCCCTGTGAAACCTAAAACTGCTACAACTGCTCATGGATCTGGAGGAGAGAAATCTGAGTCTGCTTTGAAAGGGTGGGCAGAAAATATCACTATCTTCATAGAGAAAGTATCTTAATGTGTTTTCAGTCGTTGCAGGAGTACCCCTGCAATTTTAAACTGTAGAGTGGTTTAAAACTGTAGAGAAAAAATAATCAAAGAGATGTCCCCTGATGTCTCATGTTCTCTTCCTGAGGTACATGTGATAGTCCATGGCTTTTGGTGTTTGCTATCACGTCTTTAATTTGCAGGGGAGTTTCCTGTAAGCTGTGCTATGTAAGGGCAAGTGAAGACAATGTTCTCTGGCCCTAGGGCATCTGAAATAACTTTTGTCTCAGAAAAAAAGAATCATTAGGCTGAAGTTCACAGGCTTACTCAGAGGCCTCACTTTACAGGGCAAACTTCTTGGACCTTCTTACCTGAAACAGTGAAAGCAGGAGTTTCAAAAATAGTATCCCACCATTTTCTGGAATATTTTTTTCTCGTTAAATTCAGAAAGAGTTCCAACCCCAGCACAGTCACCACAAAACTGCTTCTTTCATCCAGCAGTTCAAGAGGAACATGTATCATTACATCATCAGCCTGGAGATTAGGGCCAGCAGATGAATGTTGTTAGTCTCCAGTGAAACACTGAGCATCTCTGTCTTTCTCAGGCACTGACAGAGGCTTCATATCCCTCCCTCGAGACTAGACATTGCTCAAAGATTATCTTTAATATACTTCTTTCAAGCAAACTAATCTCCCCTGTTGTCTAGACTGCACAATACAGCCTTCAAACAAGAAGTGCAAATAGGGACATTTCTATGTTCTCTCCTCATCCTTGTTATGTGAACAGCCAAGAGACCAACAGGGAACAGAGCCTCAGATCGTGGATTTGATTTGTACACAGCAATAAAATCGGAATCCAAATCGTAATAACATGAAAAGAAAAAGATTCCTTGGGTATATTCATAGACTCCACAGGAATTTCCTCAGAGATACTGTTTGAAACTCAGGGCAAGGAACTCCCTCCTCAGACAAAGGGTTTGCTATCTTTTCTAGATGACTGGTTGCAGAGGCCTTTCCTTGGCTTTCCACTTGGACTTCGGTTCTCAGATACAACTTTGTTCTTTGAGACACCCTCAGAAAGCTTTTGGTGTTGCTGTGGGAAAACCTGTCTGCCAGGGAAGAGGAGGCAATGTTTATAATGTGCAACAATCTGGTGGCTCTCAGCCAACATGAAGTGAGGTCCAAGGGGCACATACATCCTGCTCTGCTGACTGTTCTGACTGAATACTAAAGATCCCCAAAAGACAAACACTGCTACAGACTTGTGTTGCAGGTTCTTTGTTAGTGTTTCAAGGATTTTATTTTAAAATATATTTTTCTGGCCACAGTTTCCATCTGTTTTTCCTGGAGCTGGTGGATGGTCAATTAACCAGAGTTTGGGGAAATCAGCAGTTTTTTGTTTGCAATCATTCATGCAGATATTTCTCTGCCTTCAGTCTGAGCTGATTTGCAAAGACAAACAACTAAAATTAAACATAGCTGTAACGCTGCCTGGTTCGGAGTCAACTGAGTATTCAGCTCTGGAAGTACTGCAGGATTTTTAGGTAAAAGCATAAATCAGTCTTAATTTAGTTCATGTTTGAAAGAGATCCATCACCAGATGGGCCTGCCTTGGAGCTGGAGGCTGATAGAGTCAGACTATGCTCACACTTCCTTCCCAGGAGCAGCAGCAGCAATTTCAGCGAAAATATTCACCGAGTAAATGCTGAACCCTGAGCCTCATAATTTAGTCTTTTGGCTGAACTCCATTTCCTTGGTTCCTGCACTGACTGGTTGGGAGAAAACACCCTACAAATAGTTCCTGGCTTATTCCCCTGACTGCCCTGCTCCTCACCCACGCTGTCTGCAGCTCTGCCAACACAGCCCTCTGCATGGACAAATTGTAAAACCAGTAAGGGGAAGAGGCCAGCTTAAAAAAGCAGCATGGAAATTTGGGGGAGAGGAGGGAAATAAGGACTTATAACACAAGTTGCTTCCCCAAGCCCATTTAGAATGGGATTCCACCAGTCATTATGTTATTCCAAATGAATGGGGAGCCTGAAAAGAAGAAAGTAGGCAGAGATGGAGCAAGTCTGGCTGCTGAGCACAACAGCTTGTGAAGCCCTGACTTGACCCAACAGGGACCAGAGATCCATAAACCAGCTCTGATGCTGCTGAAGCACCCGTGTGATCCTCCCACACCATGGCACAGCCTGAGAAGCAGATTTAAATCCCTATGGGCCTTCAAAAGAAGATAAAAAACCCTGTAGCTTTGTGGGGTAAAAGCAGAGACTAAGTTTCAGTGCTCTTAGTCTTTTATGATTAGATACTCTGAAGTCCACTGAATTTATTTGAAAGACTTACTGAGTGCACTGTTTTGGATCAAGACTACAGATCAAATATTTTAAAGACTTCATCAATTCTTCCACTGGCTACAAAGCACTGAGAAAGATGCCTGGGAAAAGACACCAAAAGGCAAAAGAAACACAGAGCAACAGAAACAGCTGTACACCATTGAAACAGAACGTTACTGCGAGATGTAGTTTATAATCATTAGTTGATCAACTTGCTAGGCAAGGGATTTCTTTCCATTTTGAACCAGTAGATGCACAGATGGGGTCTATAATAGAACTGGCATGCGTGTGGATTTTTTTTTTTAAGGCTGCATAATTTTACAACCACTGCTAACGTTCGTGTGTGTTGATATAATGGGAAGAGTACTCAAACTTTGGAGAATTAACATTGTCAAACTGGCTTCCTGCCCATGAGGTGACATTGAAATTGCAATAGTCCTTGTCTGGAGCAGCAGTAGTGACTGCAGACAGATTGTGCAGACCAACAGGCTGCTCCTAAGTACTAGTAATAGCAGTAGCAGGAATAAGATCATAAGTAATTTAAGAAATGTAATTTTCCCCATGTTTTCAGCCAGAGGTAACTTGGTGAGGGTCAAGCAATCAATCTGCTTTTGAGGCAGAGTTGGAGATGAGTTTTTCCAACTCCTCTTGTCATATGTGATACAGTTGCCATGTGAAAGAGCACACCCCACACATTTAGGTCTAAATGATAAACCACAACCAAGAGCACTCCAACATGCTCCTTTCCACCAGTGAACGACCTGAACACAGTCTCTGTCACAAACTTACCAGTTTCAGCTGCACTCTTTGTAAACCAGACAAGATCTTCCCAAGAGAGGAAGAGTGTTCTCCTGTGACAAGCCTATCCTGGAAGTGAGCTGTCCTGCATACGTGGCCAGCTGCTTGGGTTGTTTGTGGCCACAGGCATAGAGGCCACTCCACAAACGTGGCTTTTGATTGCCATTTCATGGGTTTATCAAGTGCCCAGATTGTCTATGGCAAATCTGAGGAGGCATCATTACTCCTCCCTCATTCACCTGTACCAGTGAGCAGTGAAGAGAATTAATTAAATTGCACCATCACTAATAAAAAGCCTCAGAAATATGTATCCTGCTTCTCTCCAAGCACAGCACAGGGAGTACATTTTGTGCTGGGATTTCCACAAGGAAGCAATTAAACTCTTGGAGATTGGTAAATAAATATGAGTCAAGATTTTAGAACTTGAATGTGTTAGAAAAGATCAGCACTAGGGAAACACGCTAACACGCTTTCAGAATTCCTCCTGTGCTATCAGTTCAGCTGAATGCCACCAGTTCACATGAAGTGCAGAGGGTGCCCCAAGCAACTCAGCACCTTCTGAATGTTTATTTAATAGTCCAGCTACAGCAAAAAAGGCCTAGCCCTTCAGCTATGTGTCTGTCAGAGACCCGTACATAAACCATTACACTAAAAGAAGCTCTTTGAGCACTTGGTCACACTAAGAGTGGTCCAACCTATTCTGCAAAAATCCAGATCCCTGGGATACAATTCAGTGGGGATCTATGGCACTGCAGAAATATTTGTCAGTGTTTTAAAAGAAAGGTCCATACAATGTTCATCTGATCAAACCACAAGCTCAGTGCTTTGGCAACAAAACTCCAGTTTTCTCAGTCTTTATTACTGCTCAAGTCTTAAAATCTCTGACATGTAATATGACATCTCAAAGACTTTTTTTATCTGCTTTTAAAAGCATAGCTAACACAGACAGGAAAATAATAGAGTAAAACCATAGTAATAATTGAAGCAACAATAATCCAGCAAACTACTAATCAAAAGCCTCTCTGAAGAGCTTCCTGGTTTGGATGGGCTCTGCTGATCCCTTTTATTTGTTTGATTTTATCAGCAACATCAGTGAACCAACAGCCCTAAGAGCTGAGGCCAGCACAGGCAGGCACTGCATGGCATCACACCTTATTACTCCAAAACAAGTTGGAAATTCTGGCACAGCAGGTGTACAAAGCTCACTGCCACCAAAAACTAACCCTACAGAATTCAGATTATTGCTTCCTCAACTGCTGGTAGCTGAATTCCCACCTCACAAAAGCTTTTTGGAGGAAAATCCCTCAGGCAGTTGACTTTCTCATTTTTTTTCTTCATTTCATTATGTCTGTGGAAGGCCCATACACAGTTTTGGCTCCTTATTTCTGCCCTCTATTCTGTTTAAGTTCTTTTCTTGCTCAGTTATTTGCAGCTTCCAATTAGAGCAAAATGTCTGAGGGGCTCTTATTAATTAAGGGAAATAAATTAATAAATAAATAAATAATTTAATTACTAACACCTAAGCTGAAAAGCTACAAACCTTTCAAAATATACCCTATCTTTTTCTCTGAGTTGTTCTTTTTTCTCTGTTCTACCTCCCTCCAAAATGATTAGCTAGGATGGATAAACATAAAAATTACACCTTCACCTATGGCAGCAATTCTCAGTTTGAGGCTTGTGAACAGTCATATATTCATGATGCTTTTCCCCAAGAGATGCCAGAGCGGTTCTCAGAGGGAAGTGGCTGCAGACATGCTGAAGTTATTACAGTACAAAATGTAAGTGCTGCAGGACCATCTTTTTGGCATTTTAATTCTTTTGTAGAGAGTGGGAGTTTTCACTTGAGTAAAAAAAGCACTGTGATAACTCATGAAAACACCTTCATACCTCCATGAAAGGATATAACCAGAAATAACACCTGTAATCTAGGCTACCTTATGTCTGAAAAATAAAACTTTGTAAGCCTTTAACTGGTTATTGTGAAACGTTTCCCACCTCCAATCCCCACTCTGGTAGTGACACACACATTAATTGATGTTTCACTATGATGGTGTTACTTCAGCTCTATTAAGGCACAGGTCTCTTTTAGCCCTGAAAAACACTGTCATCACTGCAGTGCCATTTCATCTCATTTTATGCAATTATAAAATAGCATATACATCTCTTAAATATTATTACTAGTGAAGTAATAAATTTTCTGTAGCACAAGCAATAACATTTTTTATAGGAAAGATATTTGTCTTTTGACATATTATTATATTGACTCACGAAAAATAGAAGCAATACTCTCATTATTTATCCAGTCTAACTTGAAGGATGCTCTTGTCAGTTCCTTACAGGAAGAAAGGATGTTGAATATTTGACATATGTAATTAGTGAAGTCTGCAGTGACCTGTTCCAGCATTCAAAATTGTTAACAATCATTGACTCTTACAGAGGAAGAGGGGCTTTAAGAGTTGTCATGCGTGTGATAATTTCACAAAGTCATTAAGAGTCTTTAAAGGCAACAGGTAACTTGACCTTAAAACAAACTTTAACCAAAACATGGCTAAAAGTCACCATCCAAAGGAAAAGGTCATGAGAAACTGACTGGGGGGTTGAATTCTGTGCCTGAGTGGGATTCCCTGGATACTATCAGTGCTTATAAGAAGGAGACAACAGGAACGTCTCTGGGGTTTCCTCTCATTGTCAGCATTAAAACTTCAAATTACTACAGTAACCTTGGTTTTCCCATAGCTCAGCCCCTCAACAATTCTGCTGGCTGCTAAAACCAGTGTAGAAATGGAGTCAAACCACAATGAGCTCTGGAGATATCCCTTCCACAATGTCTGAGACACAGGCTCTTTCCATCCAGAGCCTAAGAGAGGACAGCACTTGTAAATGGGATTTTGGCTCGGGCTCTCCTCCAGACCAAAAGGGTCAGGCAAAAAGAAATCAATGCTCACATGAACACAAGTGAAAAGCTGGGATCCCAGCTCAGCTGCAGCTGGGGTAGATGTTGAAACACAGCCCTACAGAGCAACCCTGGGGATGCCACTGCACCCAGTACTTCCTTCTGCAGTACCTGTGCCAGCCTTGTATTTGCACTGCGAGGCACAGCAAGGGAGGCAGCAGCGTGCAGAAGGGAAAATTCCAGCTGTGGTTGTGTTTTCCTTCCCCTTCCTGCCCCACAACAGCTTCACTGTCAGATACAACAACAAACTGCAGGTCTGCATTCGTGCTGATCCCCAAGTGCAATTCCTGCCAATTTGAGTCCCTCACTGTAGGGATAGTTTTCTTAGGCACGTTTGACTAGCTCCAATCCCCTTTGCCTGTCTAAAAAAGCAGTATCAATTATTAATAAATAATAATACATAATTAATAGCAGTGCTCAGAAGCAGTCCTGCCTTGCATTGCTCTGGCTACTACTAATCAAGCTTTACACAGCAGCAAACCAGAAAAATAATTTTAACACGCTCCTGTCATGTAAAGGATATTTCACCATTTTTTTCTGGAATAAATGTCCAACTGCTCTGCCTTTCCCTTCAGAGCACTTTCCAGAGGCAAACTCTGCTGGCTGGGAGCCCTGTCCCCACTCTGCAGAGGAAGACAAAGCAAGGACACAGCAGCTCATCAGCAGAGCTGAGAAGAGCAGCCACCAAGAAGGTGCACCAAGCTCTGTGGCCACATCCTGTGGAGTCAGCCACAGGCAAGGGAGCACCTCATTCAAGGGGAAAACTGCTTTGGTAGAGCTTCCTGCACAGGCATGGCAGGAGGAGACTTTGGGGCCCAATCCTGTCTCCTCAGGACCTTTCTCAAGCACTGTGCTCATTGCAGAAGAATTTACTGAAAGGATTTGTAACTCATTATCGGCTTTCGTGGCTTTCAGCATTAACTACTGCAGTCCTCAAACCCACAAAATAAATTGAATTCAGATGAGCAAGACCAGAGGCACAGATAATGAGAGAGCTCAGCAGCAGCAAAAAAGGGAATTAAATAGAAAATGCATCCAAAGACATCCAAATCATGTCAGTGCCCACTAAAGGATGCCAGCAGTGGCCTTCTTTGGGGAATAGGAGCCTTGCTTGGCATGGCATTTCACAAGGGAAGAGGTTTACTTATGAATTGTATTTTGTTTGGAGACTTCTAGCTTGACTTTTAGGGTAGGAAAATCTGGGCCATAGGGCAGAACATCATACCATTTTCTGGAAGAAACTCCCTTTTAAAAGGTTGTACATATCAAAGTAGGAATGTTATCACTGTAATTCACTTAATACATCTATTCCCCAATACCTAAGAGTAAGTAAGGGTCTGTTGCTACACTTGGCTGAAAAGGACAGCAAGGGAAGAGCAGAAATGGTGGAGAGAGCACCATGCTGCATGGAACAGCAGTGCTTCAGGATTGGCTGATAGGTTTGCAAAGTTTTTAACCCATTTTTGTCCTCCTGCTCCTCTCTCAGGTAAGAACAGGGAACTATTCTGGAAGCACTATAATGTATGGCCCACCTGTATTATTCCACTTTTTTCACTACAAGATTTTTTTTTGGAAAGAAACCAGTTTTTAGACAGTCACAGCAAATTCTTCTGGGGCTTTTTACAGAGCATGTGGTAGCCAAATTCGGACTCCTGCATAACAATATATGTACAACAACTTGTTTTGAAGTCAACTCTTGAATTTTTCAAAGCAGGAAAAGCATTTCCCCCTCCTGCTGGGAGTCAGGCTACGTATTGCTGATCACAGTGACTTCTTACAATGATCACTTCCAGAGGTAATAAAATGAACTACATTTCAGCATTTGCTGACTGTAAGGCTTTAACAGTCTCAGCCACAAGCAAGCAACACATTTTCTTTTCTGTCATAAGTGTGTGAATTTAAGTCACAAACTCTTAATAAACACTTAGTCATGTACCTTTTCCTGTTATGTTTCTCAAATGCTTTGAGCTGAAGACTTACTTCTGTATTTCTACAGCTGATCCAAGTGGCTTTAAAGTTCAAAACATATTTGCCACCTTTGAAGCTTCATTTAACCATCCAGGCTCTTCTTACATGTCAAACAGATTTGAACCCTGAGACAGACACTATAAATTTTTGGAGATCAATTTCCACTACAGACAGGTATGGCAAAACCCACTGTGTACTAGAACTAATCTTAGGAAGCTTCCTTCACTTCAGCCTGAGCAGCCTGCAATAGCTCAGAGACATCTAAACAGTGCTGGGTTTTAAATTTCTACACTGAAACACTCCTACAAAAATATTGCCTCCTTTCTATCATTTTTCTCCTTGGAATAAATTCGCCAGTTCATGGCTGCCTTCTGATGTGCCATATTAAAGAGAACACGTACTAGGACCGAGTTCCTTTTCACATTAGGCTAAAAGAATCAGTGCACAAGTCATATTTTTCTTGGAGTTCATCTTATAAAACCCACATTATAATTTTGCACATGCACAACAGCAGTCCCAGACCTCTACTACTAAAAATGTGACCTATTATCTTTAGCTCAGTTACCTGGGAACTCACATAGTCTTATCATTTCCCTACTTTACCCCTGATAATAGACATGACTGATCCTGCTACACTCATTCTTTTATCTGCACCTACTAAACCTGAGCTTCACATGTGGCAGGAGCTTGTTCCCAGCAATGACATCAGGCTACAATGCTAAAGATGCTTCAGGAGTGCCAGAGGCACTGCCCAGTCCCTGAAGAATATTGAGGTTATGGTGGGCAGAATGTCACAGTTTCTCCCTTCACCAGTTTAAAGCCATCGTCTGCTCTGAAATGTGTGGTACTTGCAAACAAACTGCTTTTGCCGGAGGTTAAATACTTTTTATTCACACCACCACAAAGACTTCTATGTGCAACAGTGCCAGGAATATCTAGGAATTCTGCTCGGCTGCGTTTATATCTCTCTGGATGTTCTGTGTGCTGTATTTTCATATGTTAAGGATTTTCTATAGAATTACTAATAGCCATAATGGTTTCCAGGAGAATCACTGGCTCATGGCTTCATCCTCAGTTTAGTACTTCTGTCAGGCTGGGATCAAATCCAGACACTCTCAATTTTTCTTAGAGTGGATCATCTACACTTAATCTTTGCCTCTGACAAGCAGGATTAAGAAAATTTTCTTTTTTTGTTCAAGGTCCCAAACCCACATATAAACACTGTAATTTACTACATAATGGCAGCACTTTCAAGGCATAAATATAAGTAGCAATAACAACCATGCCTTTTTTGAGAAGTTCATTTTTCTGGAGGTAAAAAACACAGTTGAGAAGTGTGTGTGGGGGGGGTGACCTTCATATGCCTGATCTCCACAATGCACTGAAAATCCTGCTGCAGAACAGGGGGATCAACAGTCCCATCTCAGCTGGAAACTCAATGAGATTAAATAGAACAGCAACAATTTCTCACCTGATCCCCTCTGCAAATAAGGTTTGCTAAATTGCCTTGGAGATTTCAGCAAGAGCTATAGCAGGATTCAGTCTGGTTTCAGTGCAGTGAATGTCTTTTGAGTACTGCTGGAGTTAGTGTGGGCAGAGGTAATGAGATGAAATCACAGATTAGGGAAAGCTTCATTTGCTAAGACATTTAAACAACAATATAATATTCCTAAGAGTCTACTACATTTTATTAGCTTAGCTGTTGAGGAAAAAAAATGCAAACAAAAAAAAACCATGGAGAATTTAAACAAGTCAAGGATGGGGGTTCTGAAGTAAAATAGCTTGTTTTTAATTTAACAAACCAAAAGATTTTCTGCTGTAAGGATTTTTGAATAAAACATTTTAATTTTTAGTGAAAAATCCCTTTTTGGCCAAAATCAAAACTCCAGCTGAGAAAGGAAGGAAAAAAAGGTTTTGAACGACTTCTGCAAATATTCTGGGGAAGCTTTAAGACAGTATACACAGAATGTTTTAAAAAGCATACATTTAAATTTCCCTGTTCTTACTCTACTACCGAGCTTGCAGAAACAACAGGCTGAGGGGAGAACAAACACCTGTGAAGTATGTCTGTGATCCTCATGGGCTGGCTTAGTCCTCCTCTCAGTCCCTGCACTGACTGCAGCAGCCTCAAGAAGACTCTCAGGCATGGCACTGTGAAGTTTTTTCCTCCACACTGAGGTCATGACAACTTGCATAAATCATTTTTTCTCTATTCCCCCACAGTTCCAGTACAGAGTTGCAGACAGAACCTGTTTATCTGAGCACTGTGTTGGAAGGGTGGACACTGACTTAAAGAAAAAGGGGCAGGGAAAAGAGAAATATTCTTTTGTTAGTTTGAAAGGCTGGGTGAACTCTGACATACAGAAAGTGCTTGCCATAATGATTTCTTTAGCATAAGAGGTTTTAACCTAAGAAACCTTAAACAAATGAAGAGCTTTCTACAGTGGTAAGCTGCCTCTGAATAATATTGCAGCAGGGAATACTTCAGTGAGTCACACAGGAATGAGTATAATAAGAGTTAAATAGCTCCTTCTCCAACAGCAGATTTTTCTTAAAATAAATGCAATGAAAACATCATCCCCTGAGCATAATTTGGTACTCTGCAGCCAAAACCCTCTCTTATTTACACATAAATCTAGTGCCCTGTTCACAGGGTACCAGTTGCCTTGACTCATTTCCCAAGGCGTGGTCTCTCCATCACCCCAGGTACACCCCAACATCTGCAGTCAGGCTGTGGCTCTCCATGGACATATTCCAGAGAAATATCAGCATAATCACATTCAGAGCTAAATTCTCATGCTCATGGCTAATGAAAGCCTGATGTTATAGAGGTTTAAGTACCAGCAGAGGCCAGCAATATCTGAACAGGGGTAGCTTAAATTACCCCATGCTACAGTGTTCAGACTCCTTTTACAGCAGTAAAGGCAGAAAAAAGCAGCATTTGAATCTGACTCAAGAAAGGTTATTACTCATATTGCAAGGAGTTATGGTGTGTGTGATGAACTGAAAATGCTATTAGAGAAGAACAGGTTCCTGTTATGATAGGCCAAGTAAGTGCTGGTTTCACTGGTACACTGTTAATTACACAGTCACTCTTTCACATAATGGAAAAAAGTCTCATGTAGTGTCTGCAAGAGGGGCTTGCACATTTGCATAGAATGAAACCTGCACTGACAAATGTCAGCAGTAGCACACACTGATGCCATGAATAATGCATAACACAGAATGGTGGAGCTGAAAGCAGAGGAATAATCAAACTCAATGATATTCCACCCCCCCACCACCACATCTCTCTCTACAGGCAGAGAAAGGCCAATTTTCTGAGCACTTCAAACCTAAATGGTTTCAAGAATTCTGTCAGATAGAGGAACCTGAAGTATGGTCAATGGCA
>JAOXXN010000395.1:65304533-65314674 GCA_026770055.1 Myrmophylax atrothorax | reverse complement strand
TCAGCATCCGAGATCTGACGGGATGGGATGGCAGGGAGGCATTGAACTGCCCGGGACGGTTCCACTGAGACTCGAACACACGACCTTGGGATTCGGAGTCCGGAGTGCTCTCCATTACACCACGGGACCGCCGCCTGATAATCACCCTGTAACTATATAATAGTTACAATGGGTTAACTGCATTTGTGTTAGGAGATTGTCCTAGCCTGGCTCCACTAGCTAGAGAGGACACCTTTTCATATTCCTGGCTGATATTGCTGTGCCAACAGAAGCCTGCAACATTGATCGCTTCCTAGTGAGAGAAGTGTGATTCTGGAGAAGAAGCCCAGATACTCCTCTGGAGACCATCAGTCTTTTCACTTACACCAGTGCAGAAACAGTTCAAGCCCACTGATTTCTTGGGATATGACCCAAATCTACAACAGTGCAACAGCAGAAGACACGTAGTTCTAAATCCAAAGCTGCTGCATGTTTGGTGCTAATGATGCAGAATTCTGGATTGCTTTCCACTAAGGTCATTGGGTTGGGTGTTTTACAGCTGGATCTAAGTTTTATCTTCATCTGAAGATGTGCTGGGGGTTTTTTACATAACTATCCGAGTGTTTAGGATTTAGACAAATTGTTTTGCAGTTGCCATACAATTTACAAAAATGAGTTAAAGATTATGAGGGAAATTTGCACCAACATTTGTTTTCACTGTCATGATTTCCACCAGCTGCAGACCTGACCTCAAAAACCCCATGCTGATGCCCACAGTTAAAGTCTAACTGCACAACACAATGCCATTTCTCACAGTACCAAGCCACCTTCCAGCAGCACTGTATTTCTCTCACTCTCTTGGGAGACTCATCAGTGACAAAGTGGGCTTTCTACTACTTCTGCCTTATACACCCAGTGACAGCAGGAAATCCACCCCTTATAGTCCTTGGCAGCAATGAGAAAACCACTAAGCCATGTGCTCCTCACACTTCCCAGACTTGCCTAGTAGTCCCCCATTTTTCCAGTTGTCACTGCATGGAGAGGTGTTTAAATTTTTCTCTCCTTTCCTGGAAGGCAGCCATCATAACATACAATTTCAGGTAGGGTCAAAGCAGAACCAACGCTCCGCTGAAGAGCGTGAAAGAATTTCATGAAAGGAAAATTAAAAAAAAAAAAAGAAGGAAATGGTTTCTTGCTAATGGCATAATCCCTTCTGCTTTTTAGCAAATGACTTCATGACCAAACCCAGGAGTCAGAAGTCATAAAGCAAAGCCAAAGCAAACCTGTGACATTTGCCTTCTGACTTCATTCCTCTACCCAGTATGGAGAGCACAGCCCCAGAGCTAATAGCATCATGCCTTGAGAAGAGCAGGGAAAAATCCAGATAAGGAAAGAGGGGGTGGTAAGGATAGAGAAGTGAGGGTGGGTGATGAAGGGTGTAGAGCTACACTTCTCACAGTCTGAGCAATTTGCTGCAGCATATGACTGCATTGTCATTGCCTTACCTGTGCCTGAGTCACAGCAGGGCTTGTTTGCTTTTATCCCTGTTCTGATTTAGTTAGAGCACCACATAAAAAACAATGGGATTTGTGAAAATCCCCTATGGAGATCTATCAATTCAGGTCATGCAAATTGTAAAGCTGGGAAAAGAAAAGCCTTTAGAAGTAGATTTCCTGGCAGGCTGTGGTTTTCATTCCTCTATCTGAGGATGATTTGGCTCCCTGACCATTTGCACTCTGGAAGAACTACTGTTTCTACTGCACGACTCTGAATTGCCAACAGTTGGGTGTTCAACCAGCACTTTTTACTCAAGCTCCACTTGCCATGTCAAACTTCTCTCCCAGACACAAAGCAATTGGGTATTTGTCTCAAAAATATCAAATGCTGTTAATGGCATCCCCAAGTAGCCAGCATTGAGGTACTACCCTCATAGTAAGAATTTCTTCCTGATATATCATCTAAACCAACTCTCTTTCAGTTTAAATCCACTCCCTCTTGTCCTATCACTGCATGCCCTTGTAAAAGGTCCCTCTCCATCTCTCTTGCAGGCCTTCTTTAGGCACTGGAGGGCTGCTCTAAGGTCTCCATGGAGCCTTCTCTTGGTCAGGCTGAACAACCCTGACTGTCTCAGCCTGTCTTTATAGGAGAGGTGCTCCAGCCTTCTGATCATCTTCATGGCCCTGCTCTGGACTTGCTCCAACAGGTTCATGTCCTTATGCTGGAGGCCTCAGAGCTGGATGCAGCACTCCAGGTGGGATCTCACCAGAGCAGAGGGGCAGAATCAGCTCCCCTGAACTGCTGGTCATGCTGCTTCTGATTCAGTCAGGATATGTTTGCCTTTGTGGGTTGCGGGTGAGCATTGCTGGGTCATGTTGAGCTTCTTGTCAATCAACATCCAAAGTCCTCCTCAGGGCTGCTCTCAATCTATTATCCCCCAGCCCCTATTTGTGGTTGGGATTGCCCCAACCCAGGTGTAGGATGTTGCACTTGGCCTTGTTGAACTCCTGGAAGTTTGCATGGGCCCACCTCCCAAGCCTGTCCAGGTCCCTCTGGATGCCACCCCTTCCCTCCAGTGTTCCAGCTGCACCACACAACTTGGTGTCACTATCAAACTTGCCAAGGGTGCACTCAATCCCACTGTCCATATCACCCACTAAGATGTTCAACAGCATCGGTTCCAATACTAAACTCAAAAATACTTTGAGAACACTAGAGGGAAACCACATGGTTACTGTAAACATGTTCTTAAGAGCAGGGTTTTCTTGAATATCATTTTTGAGGTGTCAAGCATAGTTCATAAAAGCAATCTCACCCAAAATGCCACTTTACCAGACAGCACAGGGCAGTGTTCCTGTTGTTTCCAAGTTCTGTAGAGAGAGCACACTCTCTAGAAAAGCATTCTAAAAAGAAGAACCAGGGAGAGAATGGAATGATATCAGAGCAAATGCAAACAGACATCAAAATATACAAAACAGGTCTCGAATTTGAGGTGAGAATTAGAAAATTAAGGTGGGAGAGAATTAGAGCTCTGGAGCAACAGCACAGGAAAATGACAACTCTCAGAACTGAATCAGCTAAATTAATCAGCATTCATTTAATTATAGGGAGAAGAGGGAAAGGAGTCAGTGACCCAAGAGATTCTTTGCAGTTGGGTATTTCAGAAGTGATGATTTTATGGTGATTTTAGCTGGCCCATTTGAGAACTTAGTTGTATATATACAGTTGAAATATGTTGATGATGCCCACTCCTTTATATCAGGCATGTTTTCCTAGTACAGGTTGCTCTAGCATGAGACAGGCAGGGACACTGGCTTCACTCCTAAGTTACTTTTAAGGGATAGAGGAAGAGAAAATCTCTTCTATGTAGGACTCCTGCCAGCAGTTCTGAAAGCTGGAGCTGCTGTCCTTATGCTTAGCAATACACATATACAACACCACCTCATTTCACTGTAAGGGCCATATGGTCTGTCTAGCAAGCACTTGAACCACTGCCATTTCATTCTAGCCTGACTGTTCTGTAACAACAAAAGAATCTGATTTTTAACTCATCCATTTTGTCAGTAGTGCTGTCTTAAACCCATGCAACTCATCACCCAGCCAGAGGCACAGCTGCAGCCAGAAAAGTTTAGCTTTGCTCTGCAGCTCAGGGAAAAATGACCTGCCAGAACTAGTCACTGAATGCTTTAGGTTAAAATGTTTCTAAGAAAAGGACACAAGCACACTCTCAGTAATTAATGTTTAGCCAAAAGGTGAAATGGTTAACTTGACTCTATTGATCACCCTCGCAGACTAAGGATTAGGCATATCACTGTCTGTGTGGAACAGTCACCATTCAATGTGCAAGGGCTTTCAGCAGTCAGGGAGATGATGCTCTCATTTGTCAGACAGGGGCAAGCAAACAAAACTGGTGCAAGTATTTACCCAAGAAAAACACAGTAAGATGACCAGTCTAGATAAAACTAAGACAAACTGTAAAGTTATTCACACTTGTTTATTATTTTAATTATTAAATAAATAAATTACTCCTCCAGAGGGCATTTTTAAAATAGAAAACTCCGGTCAAACACATCCTCTTTCTCCTTATAGTTTGAAGTCTTTTGTGATGCCAGCTTGCCAGGCAAGTTAACAGAACAGCCCTGGTGCTATCCTTGTGCAGGGCAAGGAGTTGAATCAATCAGGATCAGTAATCACAAGAGAAAAAACACAGCCCAACACTGTAGAAAGAAACAGCTGGCAATAATAAATTAAAATGGATCTTCATAGAGAAAAAAATGGAAACATGTTGTGACAGACCAACATCTTCATGAATGCACATGCTGCTTGGTTTTGAGCAGGGCATTTGAGGATCTCAAAGGAACAGCATGGTTTGACAAACGCTTGCTAATGAATGCAAGAGTTGTAAAAGGAAAGCTAAATATAAATATAAAAATGCAACTTGGTGAATTAGCTGGTTCTATAGCTTGTACTGAACTAGCATCTTCCCAGCCACACTGCAATAAAAAGAAAAAAAGAAGAAGAAAAAACCCCCAACAAACTAGTTGATGCCACCACCCTCAGATTATCATACACTTCTATTGTGCAAAGCAGATAGAAAACTGGATATCCCTCTCTTTCTGTGGGGTCTGTGCCAGCCAGAAAGCATGCTACAGACACAATCTGACAAGTAGTTTAGAAATTGTTTTTGACCACTCTGATTGCAATTCCAGAGCAAAGAGCCAGAATAAAATGAAGGCTAGAGAAAGTGCCCTACTATAGAGGCCCAAAGAACTCAATGTGCTTTGTTCATTGAAACCAAAATCAAGAGTGATCCAGATATGGCACACACATCCCTTACGGTGAAAATTAGCTCATCTCAGAGGTTGTCTAGTAGAGAGATACATTGCAAGAATAAATAGTAAAAAAATAAAGCTAAAAATAACACCAATCTAGAAATAAGTAACATTTTAACTGTGAACCATTGCTGAGACAGATCATGAACAGAAGCAGTACATTTATTTTTCAGTTTTAAAGGATACAGTATTTTCATCAAACACAAACCGCCTCTTGTCTAGCAGGAGCCGTCACACAGAAGTTCTGTGGAACGGACTACAGAGAACAGGCAAGGTGGGAGATCTGACAGAGGCACCTTTCTGTGCCTTTGGGGGCCAACCACACTATGAAATCAGTCATTTCTCCATACTCTTAACACATCACCACACCCATCACTCTAAATTTTTTGCCAAGTTTCCTATGAAAATAAACCATGTCTTTGTGCTCTACATAGATGTGGGTCTGTGCACTGCCTCTAGTAATTCTGGAACCCAGTGGCAAAGTTTAATCAAATTCAACAAAAAGGTAGAGGGTTTCTAAAATATGAAATGCTTAAATAACATGTGAAAATAGATTAGAGGATCACAGAATCACATACAGAATCAATTAGGTCAGAAAAGACCTCTGAGGTCACTGAAGTCCAACCCATGAGCAAACACTACCATGTCAATTAAACTATGGCACTAGGTGCCACGTTCAGGCTTTCCTTAAACACCTCCAGCAATGGGGGTTCCATCACTTCCCTTTTCACTGGAATGGCAGTGCATTCCTAGGTCTAATCACCCATTCTATGAAGAAATTCTTCCTAATATTCAACCTAAACCTCCCCTGGCACAGCTTAAGACTAATGTCCTCTTGTCCTATTACTGGTTGCCTGGGAGAAGAGACCAACCCCCACCTGGCTACACCGTCCTGTCAGGTAGTTGTAAAGAGGGATAAGGTCACCCCTGAGCCTCCTCTTCTCCAGGCTGAACAGCACCAGCTCCCTCAGCCTCTCCTCACAGGGCTTGTGCTCCAGTCCCTTCACTGGTTTCATTGCCCCATTCTGGATCTGCTCCAGCACATCAACATCTTTGTTGTATTGAGGGGCTCAGAAACGGGCACAGAACTTGAAGTGTGGCCTCACCAGTGCCGAGTACAGGTGGACAATCACTGCCCTGGTCCTGCTGGCCACACCATTGCTGATAAAAGCCTGGATGCCACTGGCCTTCTTGGTCACCTGGACACACTGCAGACTTGTGTTCAGCCACGGCTGACCAGCATCCCAGGTCCTTTTCCACTGGGGCAATTTCCAGCCACTCTGTCCCCAGGCTGTTGCACTGAATAGGGTTGTTGTGCCCAAAGTGCAGGACTCGACACTTGGTCTTGTGGAACTTCATACTGTTGGTCTTGGCCCATCTATCCAGCCTGTCCAGGTCTCTCTGCAGAGCCCTCCTACCCTCCAGCAGATCAGACTCCTGCCCAACTTGGTGTTGTCTGTGAAACCACTAAGCATAGACTCAATCCCCTCACCCAGATCATCAATGAAGATACCCAACAGGGCTGGACCCAAGGATCTCTTATTCCCCCCCAGAGGAACAGGCCTCAGAATCAGGCATAGAGAAATCCACACAGGGGGACATGAGACACGCAAACACACACTTTAGGAGCAAGGCTTCCATAGTTTCGCTGTTTGTGAAATTGCTTCAGTAAGAATATTACAAAAGAAATTTGATGCTATGGTTACATGTAGCTTATCTTCTGAGCTGAACATGACCTGTATGCTTTCTAGGAGGTGTTGATCTTATGATCTCTTTTTGGCCTTGAAATGAGTACGAGTGTGTCACTTTTTCTTCAAATCTGCCTTATAATAAGGGTCCTGCACCAATCTCACTCTGAGCAGCTCTCTAAAATAACAGTACAGAAAAACATGATGGACAATACTGTTTCCCTTACTTACTTGAATTCCACACTGAGCATGAGACTGCAGGGACTGGTCCTTTTAAACACTATTGCAATTTTCAGACAGATGCTAAAAATGAGTTTTAATAACCCTTCTGACTATTGACAGCATTTAATTTTACTGCAAATATAACCTGAAAAAGATCCCATGGTAGATCTTGTGGCAAGATTAGGTTTGCAGAGAGCAGAGGTGCTGGTTGTTAGAATACTTCCTGCTGTGGCTACATCTTGGAAGCAATCACCTTGCTACCCCACCACCCCAGTCAGGGTGGGACTAATTACTCCAAGGAAATAATTACTGCTTCCATTGCCTAATTTTAGATAGAATGCATGGCTTCTTAGGCTACTAAAGTTTGGAAAGATCAATCACACATCTGGCTCCAGCAGAGTTTGAAATTAATTTAACATCAGATGGGGAAGATTCAGTAGCAGACAGCATGACCCTTTTTAGCAGGGTGTGGAGTAAAGCCATTGCCTGCAGAAATGGTGCATGAATCCCTGTGCATTTACTCTGAATAACAAGACTTGTACCAGCATTTAACCATATCTGTCATCTACAGGAAGGGAAGTACAATAGAAGGAAGGCCATGCAAAGTCCACCCTGAGGAACCAGGATCTTTTGCCTGAAGAGATTTCCTCAAATTGTAACAGGACATGTTTGCCTCAGTTTTATTAGAGACAGTTTCTATTAAACAACCTGTTTCTGCCTGTCCCACCAGCAGTAACTAAGGCAGGTTTAATTGCATCCTGCGAAAGGTGTGCTGCATTACTCACTTTCTGTTAAGGAAAAAGAAATTAAAGCTGCCACATGAAAATAGAACTGCTGCACCTCCATGCAGCAGCTGGCAAGGGAAGAAAGGGCATTGGGCTCACCAAGGCATCATTTCCTAAATTCAAACAACAATCAAGTGCCTTGGGCCAGCCACACTGACTGCCACTGAGGAAGGGAAGCTTTCCCAGGATTAGGTTATTAGATTGCATTTGCTTGTTGCTTCCTTGTATTTGCGTATGAACAAAGAACAATGTGAGCAAACAGAAACGCAGCTATTTACCACTTCAGGGCTTTTTCTAACTGGACACACCCACCCCTAAAAACTGGGAGCCAGAGAGGGACACAGTCTCACAGCAAGTGTGCCAGTAGCAAAAATCTGGGAATGACTCCCTGACCAACCTCATTATGGGCAAAGCTGCCAGTACACATAACACAAGGGGCAGGGCCACCGAACCCATAGACAGGAGAAGGAGCCATGATTCCTTGCCAGCCTGTGCTGGCAAGAATACTGAAATTCTGGCCAAAGTATTCCTTCTGACACAGGACTGCTACAGATTCCTTTCCTTAGGGATAAGAATTACTAATAATTACAGCAGCACACGCTGTTCTCCAGCAGGACTTGAATCGACAATGCTCTGAGCCCCACCCATAAGGAGGAAAATTCCTCTGCTCCTGCTAACAGCTATTACTCAGTACAATTCAGATCAGAATAAATTCACACCAATTAGATGCAGTCAGCACTTCCAGCAGCAGCTTATGGGCATACCTTTGCATATGCCCGGTTAGCAACATAAAAAGGACTTCCTCCTCCTGAGGCTGTGGTGGCTTGTCACACATGTTTATTGCTCAGTGGGTGTGGAGTTATCAAGGCAATGACCCAAAAGAGCATCAGTTTACAGCATGGAACTTTCACCTACCTACCCTATGTCACGTGGCATCTCTTGGCACCTCTTTCCTGCATCTAAGGGTCCACAGGGAGCTGCTTATTTTGAAAAAAACAAATACACTGTAAATGAGAAAACATAATCCATAAAATGTTTCTAAGATATTTTCTGCCAACACTGCTGCTGGGTTTATAGCCAATTTATTTCTCTTGGCCTTTTAGATTTCCTGTTATACACAGAATTACCTTGAAAACAGGAATGTGAAGTTAAAAACAGTGATTTAGGGGCAATGCAATCCAAGAGTGTACATCATGTATATCACTAAGTGATATATAGTGATATATAGTACATTTATGATCCAGAAAACAATAACATACTTATACAATGCACTGCCTTGCAGAATGTAGAGTTAGCTATATATAACAGCATTAACCATTGGTTCTCCAACAAAAAGCAGAATGGAGAAGTTCTATTTGAGTCAGAGTTCTCCTTCCTATCTTTTTAGTTTATTAGCTATCCTGAATCCGTTTCCAAGAAGAATCTTCTAGGACAAGAAGGGAAGGAAGTTATCTTTCTTCTTTATTTTTACTGCTGTCCTAAAGAGGACAGGTATATTTGAAAAGACTCATGCATGAGGCAGAACTGTATTTCCTTGCCTGACTTCTGCCCCTGACTGGCTTTGAAACCTTGTGAGGGAAAAATTAAAAACCCCTCTTTTGTCTTATGTTATCCCTGCCACCCCTAAAGAAAGGGCTCTGACCATAAAGGTAGAACATCTGAAACCACTGCTGAGCAAACAGACTAATTCAGTCACTATTAGCCATTTAAAAAGAAGAGAGTATCTATACTACATAGCATTTAAGACATGCCACATGGAATGATGTGACCAAAACCCTGTTCTATTTACTACAGAATATTTGAATATTCTCTGGAATAAAAATTAGAAGCCTGGTCTCCTCATGCATAAATAACACCTTCATAGGAACACTTGATAAACTGCATTTCCAAAAGGTTTTAACCCTTCTGCACTCCCTTAGGGAACTTAGAACATGAAACACTTACTGTGCAAAGAAGTCTTCTGACCTTCACACAGGCAAATGAATTAAGGTGAGGGTGCCAGAACTTTCCCTGGCTGTGTTTTGTCAAAACAAACTCCAGCCCTTAAACAAGGAGGTAAGAGTTCATGAGTTAATCACCACCAGCTGGAGGTACTTCAGTCTGAAGATTAGGGGTAAAACTCAATCCTTGCCTCTCAACTTGAAGGCTCCCTGCTCGGTGTTAGCATCTTCTGGATTGAACTCCAAGGCCCCCAGCTCACCTGTAAGTCATTACATACCCAGGTTGGGCACTGGGTTCCTCTAGGCACTCAAAGCTTGGAGTCAGCTGTTCCTACAGCATTTTCTGAAATTAACCTTCAGGCACTTTTGGAAGGATTCCCATCAGTCAAGAGTTTTACACATTTAAATCCTATTGTTTTCCTAAATTATACATCTTAGATGTGTTCTAGGTATAAGCTGCTCAGGCTTGACCATAAACAACAGATTAGGGTGCCCAAAGTGGACAACAATAAAATTACTTTGGCTACCCTAAACTGTTTCTCTTTTTAATACAATTTTGCAAGCTGGTGGGCAGGGGCTTATATACTGTTCTATTATCTACAAACTGAGGGCAGTCTCATGGTGTAAAGGAGAGCACTCTGGACTCTGAATCCCAAGGTCCTGAGTTTGAGTCTCAGTGGGACCGTCCCCTGGCAGTT
>JAOXXN010000395.1:65239789-65262159 GCA_026770055.1 Myrmophylax atrothorax | reverse complement strand
CCTTGTCCTATTGCTGAGTGCCTGGGAGAAGAGACCAACCCCCACCTGGCCAGAACTTCCCTTCAGGGAGTTCCAGAAAGTGCTGAGGTCACCTCTGAGCCTCCTCTTCTCCAGACTAAACACCTCCAGCTCCCTCAGCCTCTCCCCACAGCACTTGTGCTCCAGTCCCTTTACCAGTCTTGGGTGGGGTACGTCCAGCTTGAAGAGTGGGCCAACTCCTCCACCCAAGAGCTAGACATAGATAACCCATCTCCTAGTGTTCACAGAGTACAACTAAGCAGGGCTGCTGAGGGATGAGCCCAGGAGATGCTCCTGGGACCACCAGCATTCCTAAGAAAGACTTCACTCTCTGCCATTCCCGGCAGGTTTCTGCAAGAACGACAAGAACCACGACGTGCGGCTGCACATCGAGGCCCTGCGCTTCCCCAGGTGGGCAGAGAGGCTGAGAAGGGGCAGTCGGGTGGGAGAAGCCTTCTTTGCCATCTACCCCCGCCCCGAGCAGCCCCGGCTGAAGCTCTCTGCCAGGAGGAACGAGGACTGGTACAGCTACAGCACCGTGGTGGCGTTGCTGCGGGTGGGCAGCGAGCAGCCGGCAATGCACTGCGGCCACCTGGCCTTCACTGCGACCCTGCGTGAGCACCGGCCACCCCCCGTTCCCACTGCACCCCCACCACGCTCACCCAGTGCCCAGGAGGACCAGCAGGCAGCAGGCACAGCCTCAGCATCCCCAGAGCTGGGAATCCCCTGCCGCTCGCTCCGTACACCGGAGTCTGCTTATGACTCGCTGCCCACCGAGGCCCATGTCCACTCCCCCCAGGTAGGAGAGCCCAGATTTGGGGGCCAGAGGTCCTATGAACCAGAAAAAACAAGAGCAAACAGGTCTGTTTAGGATGGGATGTGGCCCTAGATTGGTTGGATGGTCCCACACAGGCTCCAGCTGGAAGAAAAGCAGAAAGGGAGACATGGCCATGGGTCTGAGGGGTGGCTTTGGGAAAGTGGCACAGCCTTGCCTCAGTTTCTCCCAGAATTTCTTCACTGGCACAGGCTGCCCAGGGCAGTGGTGCAGTTACCATCCCCAGAAGTGCTCAAAAACCACATAGACATGGCACTTGGGGACATTGGTTTAGTGCTGGGTTAACTGTTCAACTTGAGCTTAAGGGTCTTCTCCATCCTAAATGGCCCTATGACCCTCTTTGTCCAGAGAAGGACCAAGCTGGGACAAGCTCCAGGTGCTGTCAGGGTCTTGGTGAGATCACAGTTACCCAAGCAAAGCAAGGAAGGTCAAACCATGCTCAGAGCTGTAGGAAGAGATCTTTTACGGGGTAGTCACCTGGTTCTTTCCACCACAGCCTCATTCAACCATGCTCTGCTATCCACAGCACCTACATCCTGCCACTAAAGCACTTTTAGGACAAGAGCTTCCAGCTCACCTGTATTCCACTCACATTCCTGGGTTGTCCAGGAACACCTCTAGGAAGGTTGAGGCTCCCCAGCATCTCCCTGCCCTCCTCTACCTCACTTTTAAGCACTGGGAGCAGCCAGTTCCCATCAGAGACAGCTGAGAACTGGGCAGAGCTCCCTATAAAGGATGGGGAGAGGGCTGGGCTGTTTACAAAATTGATTAATAAGTTAATTAACTAATTAAAGGTTTGTTCTTTTCTTTATTTTCCTGAGGCAACTGGGGCTATGGAGGAGCAATCCCTAGGGGTGCTTAGAGGGTGTGTCTAAGTCTAAAATAAATGTTGGGGAGGTTGTGGCTGTTTTGGCTGGGATTTATTTCTTTGCTTATTTGAGTTTTTTTTTAATTTCTAGCAAAGGTTCTGCCCCTGAAGGGTGAGGTCCTGAGCTTGACTGTTAGAGGAAGGAGCTGGGATACAGAGGGATCTTCCTGTAATGTTGGAGGAGATATTATAGGGGACATTGGAAGGAATGGGAAAGGGGTTCTGCATCTCAAAGCTGCATCTTCAAACCCTTTCTTTTACCCCCAGAGTCTGCAGGCTGATCCTGCACTCAGCTCCTCCCTGGAGCTCCTGGGTGGCTCAGAGGAGCATCCTTCCTCCTCCTCCTCCTCAGTGCCTGCTGTGCCGAGTTGCAGTAGCTTCCACTTCTCCTCTCCAGGGTACATCCCGGATCCAGCCTCCTTGCCAGTGCAGGTGAGTACAGCTGGTGGAGAAGGCAGTGCCCTAAATTAATATAAAATGCTATTCTTTATAGTTGCTTCCAGTGCTGGAGAGGAGATGGAAGGGTACAAGGGGACATGGGAACCTTCATCCCATCCGTGGCTCAGCCTGGGTACCAGTGCTGCTCCCAGGTCATCACAACCCCAGGCTGGTTGTGGGAATGAGGGAATGAGAGCCTATACTTTGCATTTTTAGTACCAAAACTGCATACTGGCCAGGCTCAGGCAGTGTATGGTGTCACCTAAAAGGCCTTAAAATGCTGAGTGTGGGCATCTGGGGCTGCCACACCTTAAACATTTCACCTCACAGCTCAAATCTGGACTTAGCAGAAATCATTGGTCAGGGCTACAACAGGCTGCATTTTCTTCCCATTAGTTGTGTTAAAAGCTGTCTAAACAAAGGAAAAAAAGACAGCCCTTACCCCAGGGGCTCCACTTCCTGCATCTCACTGGAAGAATAACACACCCATTGCTGTGTTGTCTGTGCTGCTCTCCGAGGTGTCTCACACACCTGTAAAAACATCACTTGAAAAGCTGGACCGCAGTGCTGGAGATGGGATTGATCTCATGGACCTTCCCCAGGCATGCTCTGGGCTCTCTTCTCCTTCCAGGGAGTCCTGGTAGGAGAGTCTGGGATGCTGGGATTGGTAGCAAGGTTGTCTGTCACCTCCAGGCCATGGGGAAACGCTGCTGGCTCAGGGATGGGCTGGCAGCCCTCCCTCAGTCCCCCAGCTCTGGGCTTTGGCAGTGAAGAGGTGACAAGGGACACTGCAGGGGGTGGCTTGTGGCCAGGGTGCAGTCATGAGGATGTCCTTAATGCTGGGCATGTATTCCTTGGCCCTGGTGACTCTGTGGGTGAGGTTTTAGGGCCAAATTTGGGTGGTCACTCCTCTCCCCTGCAGGGTGCCCTGCACAGGAGCTGCCTGCTGCAGGAACATTTGTGCCTTGGCTCTCTCCCTTTTGTGGGAACACGCAGCTGGTGGCTCTGGGACACTTGGAATGTGTATTTCCAGGGAGTTATGGGGTGCTGGAGCCCTGCTGAGCTGCTAGCTGGGACAGCTCCCTGCAGGCAGGATGCTGAGCACCACAAACCCTGGGCATCCTGGAGCAACTCCTGGCCCTTCACAGCACTGGATTTTCAAATGGATGTGCTATTCCCGCCCTTATCTGCCAAAAATTTACTGGCCAGAGATGTTTATTAGCGAGGCCTGATTGAGTTTGCTCAGCAAACGTCTAGACAGAAACTCTTTGGGAATCGATAGCAATCGGCTGCCATGCAGAGCAGGGTGCGGAGCGGGGCCGGGGCGTAAGGGAGGCATTTGCAAATGCAATCTCGTTCCTGGGCCCCCAGAGGGAATGCCATAAATCACCTGCTGCTGATGTCACCCAGCAAGTATTTGCCAGGATGGATTTTATTTAAGAATTAAAAGCTGGGAGGTTTGGAGCGGGGGGGATGTCGGTTCCTGCCCTCCCGGGAGGGCTGGGCTGATGGAAAAGGTGTTGAAGGGTGGCTGAGCTGTCCTGCATCATGGCATGTGGGTTTTGACCTCCAAAAATGCTCCTGGGATGCTGCAGCCTGGACCAAGCTGGGAGATCCCTGTGGGTCTGGAGCTGTTTTGGCTCTTGGTGGCCCAAACCTGAGCATCTCAAAGCATCATATGCTGATCCTTCATGCATGGTGAAGATGAACCCTAAAGTGAGGTTTGAGAGACCAAATACTGTCCTAAATTCAGGCAGGACTTGAGTAATCAATAGTTAGAGGATTCAGTAACACTGGGGATAGAGAGGGGCAACTTCAAAGTGGTGAGGGGTTTCCTCTCAGGGCTGCAGCTCGGACTGGTGCCCTGAGAAATCAGCGTGCTGAGTATCTCATCCATCTGTTTTGTTTTCCCAAAGAGGGGGGAACAGCTCCTTGATGCTGATTCTGTGCCGAGAATCTCCTCTGTAGGATGCTGGGGATGATGGATGGATGCTGAGCTCCCCCCAAAAGGCCAAGGCACGGGGATAATGATTTTTCCCTCATCTCCCTGCAACCTGTGGATAATGTATTCCCAGGCACGAAGCAGGAGGCTCTGCTGGCTGTTCAAATGTCTGGTGCGTGTTGCAGAGCCAGTTGGCTCCCTGATCGTCCCAGGACCTGGGCACAGCACCGAGCAGATCGATAACATGCCATGGATAATCTCTCTGCTGCCAGGATGGCTGAAAATGAGGTTTGGAGCTGCCAGCCCCAGGGATACCTCCTCTCAGGGAAGGAGAAGAGGGAAACGGGCTCACCAGGATCCTTGGGGGCCTTGCAGAAGAGCTCAGTTAAGGGGAATCAGCTCCCAGGTCAGAAGTCATAGGAGATTTTGGGTTGGAAGGTCTTTAAAAACCTTAGAAGTCAGTCCCTCCCTCCAGAAACCATTCCCATTTCACTTCCCCCATGGTGCTGGGGGGAAGGAGCCAGCTTTTGGAGATCCCTTTGGCAGCTGAACTTGGTTGCAAGCCCATAGAATACAGTTTGTTTCCAGTCTCCCTTGTCAGCTGGCAGTGAGTGCCCAGCCCAGCCCAACAATCTGGTGCTGTCAGGGTACAAAGAACTGCAACAAACACACAGGTTTGCACACAGCTCATGTTCCCCCTCTGGATTCTGGTTTACCAGGATGCAGCAGGATCAGGGATTGGGGTGAGACCCAGCTGGGGCTGCCCATGGGGAGCACAGCCCATCCACACCATGCAAAGTCAGCTCAGACTCGGGGAGCTTCCACAGGCCTGAAGAATAGGGCAAAACCTGCTCCTGGCTTTGTCTACACCGTGTTTTATCCCTTTGGATTGTCCATGGAACTGCTCTGACTTGTACAGTTTCAACAGGTCTGAAAAGTGGGACCAAACCTGGCTCCACTAACGTGTTTTATCCCTTTGCATTCTCCCTGGAACTACTCTGACATTTGAAGCTTCAGTGGGTCTGAAAAATGGGACCAAGCTGGCTCCTGGCTCTGCTCATACTGTGCTTTATCCTTTTGGATTCCCCAAGGAGCTTAGCAGGTCCCCTGGCAAAGTCTGTGTGGGTGTAAAGTGACTTTGTGCAATGTAAGTCATAGGGGTGAGGGGGAAAACGTTCCCTGGGAGTAAAGATCACCTTTATTTTTTAAGCAGGATATAGAAAGTAAAGCAAGGACTCCTCAAGCACTGAAGGAATTTGAGGCAGGGGGTCCCTGGGGGTTCTGAGCAACAGCTGGAATAATTTCGGCCCCTTTTCTTTGGAATTCAGGCTGAGGTTTCCTTTGTGAGTGTGCCAAGGGGTTGGTTTTGGGATGAGCTCTTTCATTTCTGTCCATCTGCAGTGGTAGGGGATGCAGGGTGAGGATCTGGCTCCGGGATCATGATGCCATCATGACATGCTCTTCATCTTCCAGAGAAGAGCAACGAGGCTGGTGAAGGGACTGGAGCACAAGTGCCGTGGGGAGAGGCTGAGGGAGCTGGGGGTGTTTAGTCTGGAGAAGAGGAGGCTCAGGGAGACCTCAGCACTTTCTGGAACTCCCTGAAGGGAAGTTCCAGCCAGGTGGGGGTTGGTCTCTTCTCCCAGGCACTCAGCAATAGGACAAGGGGGCACGGGCTCAAGCTCTGCCAGGGGAAATTGAAGTTGGGAGATCAGAAAAAAATTCTTTCCAGAGAGAGTGCTCAGGCCTTGGAATGGGCTGCCCAGAGAGGGGGTGGGTTCCCCATTCCTGGAGGTTTTTAAACTGAGATTGGCTGTGGTACTGAGTGCCATGATCTGGTAAAGGGACTGGAGTTGGACCAAGGGTTGGACTTGATGATCTCAGAGGTCTTTTCCGACCCAATCGATTCTATGATTCTGCTCATATGAGACAGATAATGGGAAGTGCTTGAGGACTGTGTATCCACACTTCTTTACAGCTGTCATGGGAACAAGGGTACTGGCATTTTCATCAGGCACCTTCTCATTTGCAAAACTGCAGGGAACACTGATAGTAAGAAACAAGGTTACAATTAATTATGAGACCTGCCTAGACCCAAACTTTTTGAGATGGGAGGCATGGACTATAAAAAACTTCTTTTTGATGGACCAAATCATATTCGGCAGATCCCAATCAATCATCTGCAACTTACAAAATGACCTCCATACATTAATTATTTTTGTATATTCTCTGTATGTTTGCATGTATCTAGCATACATTAAAAGGTATGGGACTGTCACTGTTGAAATAAAAAAAATGAGGTCTTTCAGATCAAGTGAACATTAACAAGTGAGATCTATTAAACTATATTATTTGAGGACTTGTCTACCATATTAATTTTCAGTATCTGCTGCAGTATTTTTTCAGTTATTTATTATGTCCTCTTCTGTTAAAGGCAACTTAAACGAAAATCTTTTCCATGCATTTTACCTTGGGAAGTTTTGAAAGTTGTCTTCTTACTGTGTGTATAACTGGATTATTTTTAGTTATGCAGATAAGTGTCTAGAAAAGTTTTAAAAGCAAAAGGGGAGGTGATAAGCTATTTTAGTTTGGTATCTTGTATAGGTAACAAGCTTGGGTGTGTAATTGAATCTGTAGTCACTTCAGCTTAAATCTTCTTTTAATTTAATGTGGTTAAGTACTTTTTTTTAAAAGTAAACTTCTCAAGTGAGTGCTATTTCAAGTTTAAGTGTCATATTACAGGAGGAAATCCAATTTTAGCTTTACAGGCAACTGGGTGTGAGGAGGAAAGGGTAAGTAGTTTACAAAGGCACAGTGAAGATCAAAGAATTAAATAAACTTAGCCAGGATGCAAACACTGACAGCAAACCACTGTTGGGATTTTGGGTTTTGTAAGACATAGTACATTAAGTAGTGACAAGACACCTCTCATTCCTGGGTAATTATAACAACATACATGAATGTCGAGACTTAAAAAATATATTATTTCTCTGATTTTGGTTTATAATCACATTTCTCTGTTTTCAGGCAAAAAACAGGCCTAAAAGAACTGGAATTTTTGAAGAAGCTCAATGATGCTGATCCTGATGACAAGTTTCATTGTCTACGGTTGTTCAGGCACTTCTACCACAAACAGCATCTCTGTCTGGTATTTGAACCACTCAGGTAAGGTGACAAATGTTTGGGCTTGTCTGTAAAAGGTAAACTGCTGTTGAGTGTTCTTCACCTTTCTGGGTTTGGCTGTTGTTTTAACAGCTTGTTCTATTGCCAAGATTCAGGAGTGCAAGGAATTTTGGAACAAACACAAAAACTATCTGGAGGCACAAATCCACGGGCTACTGAACTATTTCTGATTTCCTAAAGCATTGCTGAGAATATATAAACAGTCCAAGGAATAAAATTGCTACAGTGGATTCTTTGCATGTTCACTTTCTGTTTAATTAGTTAAGCTCTTTTGACAGGTTAATTGCAGACACTGTTTTATGGTAGATTCAGATACATTAATTGTCTGAGTCTCCATTCCTGCTTAGAGACATCAGCTGTTCATATCCTAAGTTTTCTGTGTATGCCATTTGTAATTTTGGCATATTTGGGGTGAAGATAAATTATATGCTGAAACAATGCACATTGTAGAAAATTACTCTGGTATTTCCATTAATAAGCCATATGACAAATTATTTTTTGTGCTTCACTATCTCTTTAAAACACACTTGTATTATGTATATACAATTATGGTTTTGTCCTGGAATTAGTCTTTTTATCTGCTGTTTAAGTCATCCAAAAAATCTCAACTTTTTATCTTTTGCTTGCTTTTTTTTTTTAATTCTGAAGAATATGAGTACAGAGGCCTTACAGTTGTTACAAAAATGCTGTTCATGTGCAAAAAAATCCTCTCAAAATAGATTAAAAACGTGCTCTGAACCAAGCAAGTTCAGTGTAGCAAGTACTTACCCAGTATAGGATAGATCTGAGTGACCACCAGCCTTTTTGTCTCCTTGCTGTACTATGTTAAGTTGAATTCTGCTTTTTCTCAAAAAATATTCAAAGCCAACTGGTTTGTTCAAATTTTTCTTACAATTTAGAAGGCCACTATGTTTTACTTTGTTAAGATCCTTTCTATTCTCCCTTTCCCTTAACAGTATGAATTTACGAGAGGTGTTGAAGAAGTACGGGAAGGACGTTGGGCTCCACATTAAAGCTGTGCGTTCCTACAGCCAGCAGCTGTTCCTGGCTTTGAAACTCCTCAAAAGATGCAATATCCTACATGCAGATATTAAACCAGATAATATTCTGGTAAGTAAGAAATAATTGAAACTTATTTTGCACTGTCCATAGTGTAAAATGATGTATTTGAATTTAATATAATTCTATTAATTTAGGTCAAGTCAAAATTTACTGAAAATATTAAGGGTTTACACTTTGATATAAAATGATACAAGTAGTAAGCAGGAAATATAATACAACATCTAAATAAAATCTTTTTCAAATGAACACGAATCCACTTGTATCTTTACAGGAAGCAAATTGTCCCAAGTAAGGCAGTGTCTTTTCTAGGAGAACTATCTGGACTTTTTCCATCAGTAGTTGAAAAGTGTTCTTGGTATCTGCAAAATGGAAGTAGGTTATTTGAGCCTGGATGGAGATTCTGTTTATGTGAGTGAGCTAATGAGGAAAGGTCCTTAGTGCCTCTTTCTCCTGGGGCATGAGAGCCACGTCAGAGAAATCCAACAGTTTTCCTTTGGTTTCTTGGAGGTCAAGAAAAACTTGACAAAGTCAGATTTTTAATTTTTCTGAAATGTTCTCCTATTACCATCACAGCAGTAAATTTACAGTGTAAGCATGGGGTATGTGAATAATATTTCCTTTTATGAGTGGTATTCTGGATAGTCGAGATACAAGTCTAAACTGATAAAATTTCAGTATCTGGAATGAAATCTGGGTCCACCAAGGATATTTTGGTACAGGAAAAAAGTACATGAAACTGACTTTTTTTGTGTGTTTTGTAGGATGTGAGAGGCATTAACTGTCAGTTTCAGTTTGAGAAAGTTTTACAATTTTATTACAATACAGAGAGGAAGGAACTTCCAACCTAAGGCCGAATGTTTTTCTTGTCTCTGAGTTAAATATATATTAACTTTGGCAGTGCTGTTGTCTATTCTGTCCACAGATACCAATGGATATTTATGTTTAATTTGCAGGTGAACGAGTCTAAAACAATACTAAAGCTCTGTGACTTTGGATCAGCTTCACATGTTGCAGATAATGACATCACACCATACCTAGTTAGTAGATTTTATCGAGCTCCAGAAATCAGTAAGTACATTTTGGATTCTCTGTGTGTATCACGTAGCAGATGAGAATTTGACTTGAATTTGCTCTCTGGTCTTAGCAAAACATGACTCTGGAAATGTGATGGCAGTCAAATATTCAGACTTTGAAAGCACTTGTGTGAGTCTTCATGTAATGGTGGTGAGCTCAGTGAGGACAGGGAGGAGTCATTCTGGTGGGGTTATAGTTACATTTTAATTTATGGGTGTTGTTCTGACATCTTGGGTTTTTGCTGACTTAATGCTGATTAGTTTGGTGTTAGGTCAGAACCTCCCTTTCTAAAACAGGGATACTTTAAAATTTGGCAGCCTTCTTTTATGGTAACTTTTTATTCCTAAGAGGAGGAGCACCAATCTAGTTCACAAACGAGAATTTTTTCATCTGTCTGCTTTTGTAATATTACATCAAAGGCTGCTTTTATGGAATTAACTGTTGTTGCTCTGTTTCAGTTATAGGAAAAATGTATGACTATGGTATAGATATGTGGTCTGTAGGCTGCACATTATATGAGCTTTATACAGGAAAAATACTGTTTCCTGGCAAAACCAATAATCATATGTTGAAACTTGCCATGGATCTCAAAGGAAAGATGCCAAACAAGGTAAGAAAAATATTATTTTAATTAATATCTGAAACTGCTATAATGAGCAGTAGAGCATACATTTTCTCTTGGAATTCTGTTTCTTATCTTATACCTCTTCTCTTAACAGTAAGTAAATAAATACCAGATGTTGCTCTGACTGTGTAATTGATATTGATTTAAAAATCTTATGAAGTGAAAGTATATAAAGCTTCTTTTTCATAGACTAAGTATAAAGTGAAAGCAGAAACCTTCTAAGCACTGACCTGAAAAAAAAGACGTAAGTCAATGGAAGATACTGTGCCCTTTTTCAGTTGGTTTGAACTGTGCATTTTTATTCAATCTAGATATTTCTTCCTGTCCTTTTGATATATTTTTCATTAGTATTAAATTATTCATGTTGCAATAAGTTAGCAGACATTGATGCTAATTGTGAAGTATGTAAGACACAGACAACTTGCCTGACACTCTTGCCTCTTCCTCGTTTTCCAGATGATTCGAAAAGGTGTGTTCAAAGATCAGCACTTTGATCAAAATCTCAACTTTATGTATATAGAAGTAGATAAAGTGACGGAAAGGGTAAGTCTTACTCAATGTGTTGACTAACCAACTACTTTTCTCCAAGCTTTCTTACACTTATGGTCTTTCAAACATACCTTGGCATCTTAATTACAATAAGACTTTGTCAACTATTAGGATGTCCTTTTGCAGCAGTATGGACAGATTATATCGTTATAAAATGGCAAAAGAGGTTTTTTTTGTGCTGTGTAGGAACACAATCCAAAGAAGTCTAAGTTTAATCTGGTAGATACACAGGGTGTCTCCACATAATCTGTACTTAAATTGCTAGTAAAAGAAATTCTGCCTTTGTTGTATAGAAGGATGTCCAGCTTCAGTGGGATGTGCTTATGTTGTGTGAGGTCACTGTTTATTTTGGTATCATTTTAGCAGATTATATGAACAGGGATCACAGAACTAGTGATCAGTACAGGGTCTTGCCATGGGGTGTTGGGCTGCTGTGTGTGCTGCTGGTGGTGGCCCAGCCCACACCCTGACCATGTTCTTTCCACTCCTTTCTCTGCCCACACGAGGATTTGTGAGGCCGTGTGGTGTTTTTGTGTTGCTGCTCAGATACGAGACAACCTTGCAGAAAAGCTGCTGCAGCTGCAGCTCTGAAAGGGAGGGATGGGGGGTTTGTGCCTTAATTCTGCTCTACAAGGTTGCCGTTTCTGTGTTTGTAGGAGAAAGTTACTGTTATGAGCACCATTAATCCAACCAAGGACCTATTAGCGGACTTGATTGGGTGCCAACGACTCCCTGAAGACCAGCGTAAAAAAGTGCACCAGTTAAAGGACTTGTTGGACCAGATTCTAATGCTGGACCCAGCTAAACGGATTAGCATCAACCAGGCTCTGCAGCACGCCTTCATCCAGGAAAAAATTTAAACCAGATGAAGAAGTTCAAAGGGTTTGAGTAATTAAGATACAAAGACTGAAGAAATTTCACAGCAGTTATTAATGTATATAAACATAAATATTTCCCCTGCAAAGTTGAGGAAGAAATGATACATTTGAATTAACATCAAGGCTGATATTTCTTTTAGAAATGTTAGAGTAATTCTGTTATGTGTCTTATGTGAAAATTTTCACTGTAGAACTGTTTTAATTGCCAAGACTGCACAAAAGTACAATGCTAATGTATATGGTTGCAGTTCGTATATATTATAAAAAGAAAAAAGCATCTGTTATAAAAAAAAAAAAGAAAGAAAAAAAAAGAGAGCAGTAATACTGGGTGGTTGATTTGTTTTTAGCAGACTTGGCTTCATTTTTGTCTTTACAAAATGGCCAGCATAAATGCTGTTTATATTCACGTTTTCCTAGGTGTGTGTGTGCAGGCCACAGCAGCATGCCCTTGGTGTAGTCAGTGCCGAAGGGGGTCTGTTCCTTCGTGAGCCTGCCCGCAGGGATGGTCTCCTTTTAAAGCAGGTTGTGTACAACTTTCAGTACACTGAAGGTAAGCTAACCCATCAACATCACCGGTGTTTAAGCTGTTATTTTACTGGAACAACTGACAAATGAGAGACAATAGCGTTGTGGCAGAATTCCCTGCATGTTTGATAAATGATCTTGTTTTATTTTCTGGCATTGCAACCGTGGCATAGTTACAACTTCTGTTCTGTTCATCACATTTAAAACGTGGAGAGAGCGCACTTGATGGATAGAGCGCCTTCAGTGTACTGTTTCTTATTACTTTAATTTTTTTAATCAACTTGCTATAGACTTTGTATACATTTTGTTAAATACAGTTCACTATGACATAGAACCAATACTTACCAGAAGAGTTTTCATTTAGTAATTACATATGTTGGGATCTCATTCGAAAGACCTTATATCTTAAAGGATAGATAGACAACATAATGAAATTTTTAACTATTTGTATGTCATTTTGAAAGTGTACTGCTTTATGCTAAAAGTGTTTCATTTGTTCATTGTTTTCATTATTTGTGATCATGTTGTCTTTCAATACAGGCATAAACCTTCCACTCTTGAACAAAGCAGCTGCTTTTTAAAAGCGGTAATTGCTTCTTTACCTTTTATTTCTTTTGTAAATGAAGCTTTTCTTTAAGAAATGTGACTTTAAAATGTTGTCTCTTGCATAAAACAGTTGACACTTACTTATTGTAAAGTGAAGATTGTTCTGCTGCATGTAAAGTGGACCATGCAGATTTCTGTATGTTTTCAGTATGCATCATTAGATAATAAAGTCTTTTGTGAACAAGGCATTTGTAGCCATTTTTAAAAGAATCTGTCTTCAGTGATGGTAAATCAGGTAATTCGTAAGACCCACCCCTGCATTTCCTATTATTTAATTAAAGGGACTATTAAATGTTATGATCTTTGGGAGAGCTATAGGCTATATTAATTGGATATATAATTATCACTGCTTAAACAAAAGCAAAGCAAAAAACCCCTACAGATACTGTCTGTCTGCTTTCATTGTAATGAAATTATTCCTGTAGGACATGGGATTAAATTCAGGCTTTAACTAATGTTTGTGCTGTTTTTCTCACTTTTCCTTTTGATGGTGCTGAAAGAGAAAAAAGGAAAGCGAGTCACAGGCCACTCAACGCCTACTCCATGGGTCTGATTTGCTGAGACACCAACTTCAGCTTCCTAACAAGGTTATTTCTGACAGCATGTGTAGATAAACATTTAGCAACGAGTTAAAAAAGCTTGAGACAATTGAGTTGGTTGTACAGGGTGAGGAAAACAGAATCAGCCTTTTCAGGTCCGTACTGCAGTTTGAATGTTCTCTTTGAGGATGTTAAGAAGTTCCTCTTTTGGTTTTTTATTAATATAGTCTGACAAGCTGTGAAAACCCCACTGGTTTCACGCACTTTAGAATACTTTGAACTAAGAAGGACTTTTGTATCCATCTAGGTACATAATGGCAACAATCTGCACTCTTAGTGCACTCAGGAATGGAAAAATGCCACAGAGCAGGTCATTCTGCTGGTGGGGAATACCCCACCCAGGAGATGTAGTGAACTAACCAGGAAAACAAGCAGGAGATGGGTGGTTTTGTTTGCCTATTTGGAACCTTCAGCCTGTCTCTTCTCAATTTATATTGTAAAATTCCCAATAAAAAACAATCTCTCCTTATTTCCACATAGTAAGGTATCTTCTTCATACAGGAAATTTAAAAAGTTAGCTTTCACATTTAGTGAAACACTAGTTGCTTGGTAGTTTATAAATACAGAAAGTATAACTTGCACTTTTACAGCATAGGCAGCACTTCTGAGGGCACTTCTGCACAGATTAGTAATAGCTTATTCTTTCTGTTGCTTTGTAATTTATTCTTAAAATAGGAATATAAAGCAATGAAATGAGTTGGTGATACAGAAACAAAGCAGTAGAAAAGATGCCCCTTAATGCCTACAGAACTGTTATAAGCTATTCTGGAGAAGCATAAAGTTGCTCGTTTACTTGTTCTTTGTGTTGTAGGTGCAGCTCAAAAGAAGATGATGGCTACCAGAAGACATGAACAAAGGTTTCTGTCCTATAAAAGATATGAAAAATACTCTTCATCTTGTTCTGTCTTAATCTTTCAGTTTCCAGCGTTTCAATTGAGAATTAACTCTGCTGCAGTACTGATAATTCCTGGAACGTACTTGCTGTATTAATATTTGTTACAGATTGTTTCATTTCTGATTGAAGAGGGGTTTTTTTAATTGTGATTAATTGAAATAAGCATTACCCTTTAAATGTAGTTTTCTTAAAATGATAGAATGATCAGTACAAAATCTATGATATTTAGGAATAAAATTGGCCATTTGGTTAAAATACATCTGTTAACAAGTGAATGTTTAAGCAGATGATGTGCTTTTTTCTTTATTTCAGTAGGTTCATTATTCATTTTAGTTCTGTCCAACTTAATTGTTGATACAGAGTAGCTGGCAGAGGTTATTCAAAACAAATGGATTTCAGTCCCCTATCCAAGTGATACTTATTGTCAGCAACAACAGAAAATCTTTAGCTCTGGCTTAAAAACCTCTGGAACTGGGGACTTGGGCACTGTTAAGGGATGCCTCCAGTTTTGGGCAATAGCTGTCCCAGCAGCCTGAGGTCTCTGAGGAGGTCAGCTGGATTTCTGTGGTTGTGGTGCAAGCAGGACAGCTGTGCACCAGAGTGAACTGTTTCTCAGCTGCTCAGAGGAGGATAATTTACCTTTTCCTCCTGTACACAAAGACCTAATTCATATCCCACCAGAGGTCCTACATACAAAAAGTTGGGCTAAGTCCACTGTGCTGATTTCTGTTTCCTTCTCCCTCTTGGTGACAAGGAGCTTCACCTTTAACATACTCAATTTGCCAAGCATTCAGAAAAAGCAAAATTCCAGCCCTGTGGAGTTAGAATGTGTTTTTATTACCTTGGTGTATACTGCTATTGTTTAAGAATTAATTACCATTTAAGAGTTTTTAATAGAAGATAATGATTCCTTTAAAACATTTTTAATAATACTTTATCTCCATACATAGGGTAAGTGGCATTAAACCTCTGAAGAACCTTTATGTGTATATTGACCCATACACAGAAGGCAGACCAGTCTGTGATACTGCTGGAGATAGAGGGATCTTCTACAGTATGTGTAAAGTTGTAATGTGGGTGGAGCATGTTGGGAAGTGGCAATTGCTTGAAATTAATAAATTATGCTTAAAACCTGCTTGCATCCTGTCTTCTGTTGTGCTTGCAAATGTCCTACTATAAAACTTTGAAGTATATGGACAACTTTTAAATATACTTCTTCGAATATACTTCTTTTCTCTCTCTGATTAGGCATCAGAGGCATTAAAGAATCTGTGAGAAAAGTCTTCCTGAATAGGTCAAATGGAGCTTTTGTTAAGTTGCCTCTCCCCTGGCTTTGGAAGCACCAAAGAATTCCAGTGGATTCACTTTGATTTTCCCTGTACCTTTTTTACCTTTTATAGTGAGTACTGGCCTGTATGAGTCAGGGGATGAAAGAATTGCATTGCAATACAGTGAAAGGAAGTCAAAGGTACTTACAGATTAATCTTTATAAGGAAGAGAGAGTCAAATGGGAGTAGCAGCGTGGTGAAGTGGGATGGAGTGTGTGTTTCCATTTATTAACTTGTGAATTATTTATCACATTATTAATGTTAAGTGTATTTGTGTGTGGGTACAGAAGCAAGACTACCAAATGTCTCCTAGACTTTCATGTCCTAGTTCTGTTCATTTAAGTACTTAAATAAGTAAAACTTACTTTAAACTTGTGACAAAGACTAAATGGAAAAGTTTCCCCTTCTATCATACACCCCTTTTGAATTCTTCATTGTCTTAATTATTTCTTCATAAACATTGATTTTGATGATTGGGGCCCAGATCTTTTTATAAAGCAGGTTATACTCATAAAACAGTGGAAACGCAGCAAGAATACTTTAAAAGATTCAATTTAAGGCTCCTTGTGGGCAGGTAGAAATAAATAGGTCATAACTGATTCACTCTCTACAGCTGTTCATGCTTCAGTCTTAAAAGTGTGACTTTTCAAGTGAGAGTGTAACAAAGGTGGCTTTGAGTTCTTGTGAAAAGAAACCAGGAGGGGGTCAGGGAGGAGAACTGAAGTACACCCTGTTTGAAGAATGGGACTGAGAGTAGCTACCGAGATTAATAAGCAAAGAGGGGCTGTACAGCTTTAAAAAGCAGCAAGGTTAGTGGGCATAAGGTGGAGAAGTCTCTTCAAACAGCACTCTTGATTTCCAGTAACACGTCAAACCCCTAATCCTGCATTGTTGCAGGAAATGGATCTTTTCACAGACGTAGTGAAACTCTTTGACATGTTCTACAAGTCCCTGAAAGCAGGTTTAAAGCTACACCAGACCAGTCACTTGGGAGAGGCAGATTTGTCACAGAATCTGATACCATACCAGGCAGAACTGTGAACTTCTTAGGGTGCAGGTGAATGTCCTCAGTGGTGAAAAGACATGCAATCACCTCAAGTCATCCTGTTTCTAAGCAGAACAAAGGGTATCTAATTGCCTGCTTTTGACTTCTTGCATGTCCCATTTTCAAGCAGCCACTCTGTGCCACTTGGAGAACTCCCTGCCTAAATGTGGGGGGTTAATTAGAACAAGCTGGAAATACAGCCAATTAATTCCTTGCAGCCTGACTGGAGTATAAGGGTCTGAAAATGGATTGGTGCAACTTCTGCAGATACTGCTGGAAGGAAAATGCTCTGAGGGAAGGAAGCAGCCTGGTGTGATGTGAGGCACGTACGGAACAGGTGATACGGGCAGTGAAATGTCCATCCATGCAGCCAGCCAGGACTGAACAGGATGTGAGGCCAAGTACCCCAACCTCCCTCTGCAGCTGGCCATGCCCTGAGCACGGGGCAAGAGCAGGTGACCTGCAGCTTGCAGAGGACTGCTACAATTTGGGGTTGTTTTCTGTCATTTGCAGAGGTTCATTTACTAACAGCGCTAATTGTTACAGTGAGTTCCTTGCCATGAGTGGGGGTTTGGTTTTAATGTAATACAAAAATGTAAGTCTGACCCTTTCATAAGACCCATGGCTCATTGCTGCCATAATTATTGCCCAATGTATCAAAACCTCAATTAGAATAACTGGGAGAATATTCTTCCTGCATTTTACTGAATTTGAGCTGCACCCTAGGAAAGGGTAAGAACAGCACTGAACACGTTAAAAGCAGGAACAGCAGAACTGATACTCTTGATTTTTGACAAGAGCAAATTTCTTCTGCAAATACCCTTTACAGTGGCTTTGAGCTGTTGCACTCACCCATCTGAATTAACCTGTATTCTTTCTGCTCCTAAGCCCTGCTCTCAGATGAGGAAGCTGAACTTCACATGCTCCCTGTAAAAGGAGCTTTAGCTTGTCTAACTAAAGCTCAGATATTCTACAAATCTTTCTCCTGTGTTAAAATACAGCTCATCCTAAAAATGTTACCCACATGAGATACTCCATGTAGAACAACCCTGCATTTGGAATGCAGCTTTTCCACGGGAAAGGGAAGGTTTTGCTCAAGGCCAAGCTGACCTCCACACCATAGTTGCTCATGTACCCCCCAGACTACCAGAAAGGTAACACACAGAATTCTGTGAACAATTTCATAAAATTCAGTTTAATCTGGTAAAGGTGCTGTGCCTTTCAGCCTCTTGAATGAAGATACCATGTTATAGCTGAACTTGAGGACTGTCTGCAACAACTCTTCCTTTGGGTGGTTTCCTTCTCACAGGATAATCACATTTTCATCACTCTTTATGGGAGTTTTTAAGGTAAATCTGAAAGGTGCAAAATGCCTATTTTCTGCCCCCAGGAGGCTTAAATAAATCTGGCAGAGCAAATTTAGGCATAGAGACACTTTCCTCTTTTATAGAGAACATCCAGGCACTCTGACAAGGACGGAAATGGGTGGTTTCACAACTTGACCCAAACTGCTCTGCTAGCTGATTAAAGTTAATATACCAAGTCCATTGCTATTTGCAAGTAATTTGCAATCTTTTCTGTTTATAAGGGCTTAATAAAAAACTCAGCCATGTTTACACGAGAATCCCAAATAATGAATGCCTAGATCACCGTGCGCTTTTTTTCTGAAGGATTTTCTCCTTTAAAAATAATCCAGAAATACTCATACTATGTAATAAATTATACAGTAGTCACATATATGCAACAAAGAGCAATTAAGAACATCTCACAGAAGATCTGCATCCTATTCTGTGGCAAACAACAGTCTTGCTCAGAGTATATGGTCCAATGTTATGAACTAAAAACTATCCCAACTTCCATAACCCAGCTAGAAACTGGGGGAAATAAATAAAAAAAACCAACAAACCCAAACCAACAAACACAACAGTCTGTTTTTTTGTCAGAAAAAATCATTCTATCTCCCATCTCCTTTTCCCCATAAACAGGAGAAACTCAGCGCCCCGTGATGAATACCCTGTGTTAAGATACTGGCCAGAAGAAGAAAATTAAGTTATATCAATTTATCTATCTGCAATAGGAATGGTAAAAGGAAATGAAGCTTGAAAGGCACAAGAGACTGCAGTTGGTTTAAGCTCATTTTACACCAAATGCAAGTGAAAGGATTTTAAAAAAAAAAAAAGTGGTTTCTTGGTTTAATATCCACCACCAAGGTAAAGTATTACCTGCCTTTACTGAGCACTGCTTAAGCCACTGGACTTGCACAGACAGGGTTTTAAGGAGTAGGGAAGGAGAGACGTGAAGAAGCCACCATCATGGTTCTCCCAGCTGACTCCCAGCAGAGACAATCAAATACATTTTCATTCCTTTTCCCAGATTTAGAAGCAGGTGGCACAGCTTCCTAAGTCTTTGGAAATACATAGTTTACAAAACTTGCAAAACTTACCTTAAAAAAAAAAATCAAAACCTTCCAAAACTTACCCTTGTGCTCTCTCCTAGCAATAGCACAGAGCAGCAGAACTTGAGACAAATCCCCCTTCCATCCCTTTAGTCTCACCTTTCTCCACGTTTTCCAACACGCTCCGAGGGAGAGCACATTCAAAGAGATGGAGAACTATAAAGTAGAGGGTATGGGAAAGGGAAGTGCTAAATTGAAGGGGTTTTTTTCCATGTTCTTACCCCATGTGGCAGAATTTGTTTGTCCTGGATGGGTGGATTAGCAAGAACTAAATTGGGAACAAACACACCTAAGGTTTTGCTAAAACTGGATAAGCATTCTTGTAATGGTTCTGAGGTAACTGTTAGTCAGTTCTTGGGGTATCTAATTTCAGCATTGCTAGAAGGTAATCTAATAACCAGTGGCATCATCAAAAGAAAACACAGCAGGAATAGTGTGAGGGGGAAGGTGCTTCTCTTCATTGACAGTCATACTTTGATTATGAATAGTCCAGCTCATGGTTGTTAAAACTTGGTGTTAGCCACGTATTTCATAAAATAATGTTTTCTCCTGACACCCAACTCATTCACAAACACACTCACTAAAAGGAACAGCAGAAAATCCTTTCTACATTCCTTGTCCAGTAATAATTACATGTAAAGATACATGCCATTATCACACTTGGATTTTCTAGCAGGGCCTGCTGTGATATGACAAGGGGTAATGGTTTTAAACTGAAGGAGGGCAGGTTTAGATTAGATAAAAGAATGAAGTCTTTGAAGGTCCCTTCCAGCCCAAACTGTTCCGTGATTCCTGTCAGATCCCAGTCTGTGCCCTCTCACTTGGACAACCTGATGACTACCACTTAGCAGAGTGTTTCAGCCAATTCTACAACCCTACAATTGTGATTTCATCTAGATCCCAGTTCCTGGAATTGTTTACAGCAGCTGCATAGCAGAAGAGCACGAAAACCTCACTAAACTTAAATTACATTCACTGCTGTCCACTTACACAGCAAGGCAGGCACACCAATGAAGGAAATTAGATTGGTTTGTCACTGTTTGTCCTTGACAAATAAAGACAATGTTTCATTCTGTTTTATTACTGCAGAGAGGAAATTTCCAAGAAACTCTCCCCCTTAACTTTATGTACTTAACTATACCTTCTTTTACAATGGTAGACATTGATAAAACCCCCAGTACTCTGTCCTTGTGTCCCAGAAGAACAGTGTAGTCACACATTTTTGGAAGATCAGGGCTAAAGGAACAGTAAGATCAGAAATTGGCTTCTGCCCTTTTGTTGCTCAGATACTTAAAAGAGTTTTAAAATGTTCCACAAACCTTATCACTTTAAATGTCAAAAAGAAATTGAACAATATTCTGCAGTGCTGTGAGACAACAAAAATATCCCTTCAATGCAAATTTTAGCAACTTAGAAACTGTAATGTTACCTACTTTTAGGTATGTTTTTACAAACTCCATGGAATTTTTGTAAGTACTTTAATTTTTTTAATCTATGCAAATGCTTTACAGATTTTTATATGAACCTTCATATCAATAGATAAAGAATTCCTTATTTCATATCTGTAAGATTAGTTACACTGCTTTTAGCTAAACTACAATAGATATTTTACTGGCTGAAAAATAAGAAACTGCACATCACTAAATCTTAATTAAGGTGAACATACTTCATATCCCTCATTATCATGAGGGATAGAAACTGGAGATACCATTATTTGCATATGCATTTAGGGAAAACAAGGTAAGTGACAGTTCAGGCTGAAGTTTTCAATCTGCATAAGCATTTCCTATAGCTGAGAATGCACAAGAAATGTTGTTTGTACTTTAAAGTACTGATGTGGTTCTTGCAGTCCTGGGGTAACTAAACTGGACATGAAAACCCAGTACCAATAAAAGAAAAGCAGCCAAGCAAAAATCTCCCTGCCTGCTGTGTAGTCCTTCATTAATAATGAAAAGCACCATCACAGTATACTGAGTATCTACTAAAGAAATTACACTGCTAATGGAGTTAATGAACATGTGAACATAAAAGTTATGAAGTGACATCCCTAAGTGAACTCAGACAATGATTTAAGTTTTCAAAAAGTTGACTAAAACCTCGTAGGGGCTCCATTCCCAAGAGGGGATGTTGTTTTACCCTCATTACTCATGACACTAAATGGTTCCTCTCCCATTGCTGTAAGAGATACCGGCATCTCAAAATCCCTGTTTCTGTTACTTCATCCATCAACATGGAGCATTTTTCCTTGAGGAAAGCAAACACATCACACTTCTTCACAGAAAAGGGGTAATATGAAGCAATAAATGGAAGAATATACTGAAGATTAGACCTACAAATCTCAAAACAAACCTGGTTTGAGATGAATGTGAAGTCAAGTGAATACTTTTTTGTAAGACTTATATTAATACACCTCCCAGGAACTACTTTCCCTCTCACTGAGGATGTTTTACAGAAGGAATAAGAATAAGCACAGAAGTAATTAAATACATATATTTATTTTTTCATTAATACAGTACTTCTTTCCCCACAGATGAATAAAAAGAATCACTCATAAGTATTGAAGAGTTTTCAAAATAAGGTGCTATTGAATTTGTTGCTTCTTTTGGAAGACAATCTGCTTTAGTATTGTTCAGAAACACCACTGATGCTGCAGAATAATGACCCTTTTTCCCTCCCAGGCCAAATATCCATAATGGATCCAAGGCACATAATATTGTATTAATTTTATGAACCAGTTTTAACCCAATACTCAGAACAGAAATATACCACAGGTATAAGAATTATTATTTGAAGAGAAAGTTCATTAATGATAAAGGCAGGTCAGGCTATTGCCAGATGGTGAATTATTCTACTGGTGAAGCTTAGAGTCTGGATTTCTTCTGAAAGAAGCTGACAATGGCATTTATACATTCATCAGACAACCACCTCTCAGTCAGGACCTCACACTCCTTACTGTTCACTGCATGGAGCTTCTCCTTCTCCAGGTTTCGTAACAGTTGCTTTGATATTGCCAAGGACTGGGAGGAGAAACAGAGGAACATTAGGAAGTTTTCCGTACTTTTGCTATACTTTATTAAAGTTTCAGAAAATAACACAAAACCCACACTGGAATCCTAATCCAGTTGTATTAACATTGCACCTCTCAGCTTTTAGTCAACCTTGTCACTGGAAGTATTTATTGCATTTAATTACTAAACCTGCTAATGAGGTGGAGGAGGCTCATGGGAAGCAAACCAGCAGTCCACTAAGTGCTCAAAACCACAGCAGATGCCAAAAGAAGCGAAACCCACTCCACTGTCTGCAGTGCCAAATGAACCCACATCATCATCAGCTGGCACAGGTGTTTCATAGAATCATAGAATTGATTGGGGTGGAAAAGACCTCCGAGATCATCAAGTCCAACCCTTGGGCCAACTCCAGTCCCTTTACCAGATCATGGCACTCAGTG
>JAOXXN010000395.1:65187573-65198815 GCA_026770055.1 Myrmophylax atrothorax | reverse complement strand
TCCTCTGCTGGAGCACCCTTCCAGGGGGGCCTGAGGCGTCTCCCTCAACCCATCCAGGCTTATCAGGGGCCATCACCTCACACCTGACAAAGAATTGAGTGTTGTTGCAGTAAGTCAGTAGAATTTTACTCTCTCTCTGTTGTGGTGGAAATGGTTGGTTGAGGGAAGGATAATAGTGTTCTTCCTCCAATGTGTAATGAGTACCCTTTAATTGTCTGCCACTAAAATGTGGTTTTAGTCATATGTGGAAAACATTTTGCAGCTATTTGCCTTACCATTGAACTATTATTTATTTAGAAGGTGCAGAACCACAGTTTGCCTCTCAGAATATTTGAACAGTTTTATTTTTTGAGATGCTGAATTTGTCTGTTGTGGATTTTGAATCTGTTTTGGCAATATACAAAAAAATGCAGTGTTAATTTATTGAAAGAGTGTATGGTGGATACAGTCACAGACATGACAGCAGCTTTCTTATGTATAGCTACAATTCCTGTGATGGCCTAGAGACCCTCAGTGATGAACGTAATTAATGGATTTCAGTTATAAAAGCTATTGGTAAAACATCTCAGTGCTCCAAATTATCCTGTTTACTATATCACTGAAAGCAGAATTTTTAAGCTCCCGCAATTAAAATGAAACCTTATTTTTGACTGAATATCCTGGGATGATGCATTTGAACAACATGTCAGGTTTGGAAATAGGGATTTCTTTTGCAAAGGAAAATTCTAAAGAGGCATGCAATGGAATTGGATCAAGCTCACTTCTAATTCCCAGCAAACAGGTGTCCAGCTCATACCAGTCACTAGCCCCAGTTGTCATGCTGGTAGAGAGCAGCATGAAGTAGAGAAGCAAAAGGATGAACAGACCTGAAGAGAGATATGATTTCTACAGCTCATACACTGGGAAAAAGCAAATGAGAAGAAAAAAGTAGAGAGAGAAGAAATATCAGCAAATGACTGAAGTAACTTATTGTGTGGTAGAGACAGTTAGATGCTGAAACACTGAAAACAGTGAAAAGAAGAAGGATATAGGAGCATTATTTAATGTATATCTATATATATTTTTCTGCTAATGGGTGAAAAAATTGTGGTAATTTTCTCAGCCTTTTCTGCTTAATAAAGATATGTGCCATTAATTTGAGTTAGGAAGAATAGTTAAAACACTTCAGAGTATGGTTGGCTTGTAAAATATTTGCCGCGACTATTGCTTTGAAGATCATGTTCACAGTATGCTACTGGTGTTTTACGTCTTTATAACTAAATAGTAAAGCTGCTGTAAAATTGAGCAGGAAATAACATAAAATTCCATAGGTTTCAAACCAAATTCTTGATTAATTTCTCCTATGGGATTTATAAATTATGTGTAATATAAAGTTTTACAAGACATTAGAATGTAATATATGCTAAGCCATTTTCCCTCTCTCTGGAGAGAACTCAGCCAGTTCAAGTCTAGCCTTCAGATTGTGGTGGACTTCCCTGCCTGAAAAAAACCTCACTTCCCTTATCTTTGCACACACACACGTGACTATGTGTGAATCCCAAGACGACCTGAGAGAATGGCATGAAGTTGTGTCAGGGGAGGTTTAGGTTGGGTATTAGAAAAAGGTTCTTCCCACGGAGGGTGATTGAGCACTGGAACAGACTCCCCAGGGCAGTGGGCACAGCACCAAGCCTGACAGAGCTCAAGGACCACTTGGTCAATGCTCTCAGGCACATGGTGTGACCCTTGGGGATGGTCCTGTGCCGAGCCAGGAGCGGGATCCTTGTGGGTCCCTTCCAGTTCAGCATATTCTGTGATTCTGTGACATTAACTATTGGTGGATTAATGTGCCACCGATACAGTGAAAGGGCTCTTCTGCCTCGGGGGGGAGTGATATCACGCTCTTAAAAGAGCAGCTCTTTTAGGGCTAACCCGTTGAGGCACAGGAAGACTCCTTCCGCTCCCATCCCAGTGCCGAGCTCCCAAAGAAGGCAACTACACAGGATGAGAGGCAACAAGGAGAAGCAAGTTAATTGGCTGTGCCCGGCCTTATATAGGGGGCGGTGGAACTTTCCAGGACTAGGGAGGAGAAAGGTGAGGAGATAGGGAGGGGAGAAGCATCCCATTGGTTGGCATGCAAATGAAGGGGAGGAACGAGGAAAGGACCAATGGGGAACAGGGATGCGAACATAACCATATATAGAAAATGGTGCTTTGCACCAAACTGGGGCCCATCAGGAATAGGTTGGCAGGAAAATGCCCTAGGGGTTTGTGGGAAGAAGAAACTTGGACAGGGTGACTAAGGGAAAAATACATAGGGTAGACAGGATGACTATATAACATTCAAACAGGGGAAACATCAATATAGGGTGTAAAACTATTAGAGTCCTTATGAGTTCTTCGCAGGGCTTCCATGTTGGAGGTGCCGGGGTCTTGGACTTCAGCATCCTCATCAACCCATCTTTTGTAATATTTTTGCCACTGTAAAAACTCTTGGTCTACCCCGACAATTAACAGTCGGTTCTGCTCATCCTGCATTTAGGAGAAGAACAGAAGCTGGGAATAACAGTTAAATCTTATTAGCAACCTAAATAATTTTTAAAAGAACAGAAATTGGATTGGATGATTTTAGAGGACAAGAGTCTAGTAGCCTTTACTCTCATCATCAAAGTTGTTCACTGAAGTGCCTGTACCAGCACTGGCTGAGTCTGGCCCAGCTGCTTGCTGCGGGTGTGTCCAAAGGCAAATTTTCTAGCTCATTACAAGGCACCCTTCAGCTCCTCCTGGTGGTAAAGCATCGGAAAATGAGAACGAGGAAGATGTTAAGGCGGTATCCTTCGTACTGGAGCAGCACAGATAATAAAATACAATATAAAAACCAAACCAAACCAAACTAATCAAATGAGTGATGCTTTGCTAAACGCTTGCAGTAACTGAATGTAGATAAATAAGAGGGTTACATATGTGTCCTTTCCCGTAAAATAGTTTTCAGATTGGAAGCTGCAATGCAACCCCAAGAAGTAAATGAAGTAAGAACAGAAACATTAACAATCGGTCGTATCTGAAGCATAAATTCTAATGATGCTTTCTGGAAATATAACTCTACATCCAGGGTTTAACAGCCTTTGGTAACCTGGAACATAGGAGCATTGATGTGTATTTTTAATGACATTCCCCTCCTCCCTCCTGGCAAACACCAGCTGTAATGCTTGAGCCGTGCTTCTTTAGTAACTAAAGATTCTTAACACAATTGAAGAAATATTGCACATACTCATTGTTTTATAAATAAACACAATACTGTCTTCTTGGAGAAAGGCCACTAGATGTACTGTGAATTAATTACAAGGAATTAAATTTAAACTTGAGACAACCTACTAATTCTCATCCCACTAGTCCACCTTAAAATGATCTTTAACACCCTTTACATCATTGTTTATTTGAACAGGGTAAGTTTATAGCTAGTACAGCTCTGTGTTCTGGGTCACTTGCTGCAAGCCAGCCAGGTAGTTGTCTGAAGCTGATCCCATGGGCCAATACTGCAGAAATTTCCCAAGTCCAGCTTTACATTTGCACAGAGTATAAGCTGATATAGGAAGCTTTTGCACAGCAGGAGCTGTCTGGAGTGAACAAGAAGCTTTCTGGAGCAGAAGAATTGCTAATGGCATTCACTTGTATAGATTATTGCACTTGTAGTGAAATGGGTTTGAATTGAAAAAGGTTGGACTTAGATTACATATTAGGAAGAAATTCTTTATTGTGAGTGTGGTGAGGCCCTGGAACAGGTTGCCCAGAGAAGCTGTGGATGCCTCATCTCTGGAAGTGTTCAAGGCCAGGTTGGACCAGACTTGGAGAAACCTGGTCTAGATAAGCTCAGTTGGTTAAAAATTCGTTGTAATAATGCCAAGGTCATGCGTTCAATGGGCCATTGACTTAAGAGTTGGACTTGATGATCCTTGTGGGTCCCTTCCAACTCAGAATAGTCTGTGATTCCTGTGAAGGTGTACCTGCCCAAGGCAGGGGGATTGGAACAAGATGAGCTTTAAGGTCCTTCCAACCTAAACCATTCTGTGATTCTATGATACAGATGCCATGTGGACTCCTGCAAATTTTGAGAGGGAGCTGGGAAAACTCCAGACTTGCTCAAGCTGAGAAGAGATCTGGTGACAAATTCATCTCCTTGCAAAAACTACAGTGTTTTCATATTCCCCTTGCAGTGCTGATGCAACTTGTAAACAGGAATCCTGCAAAGGCTGGTCACTGCTTCACAGGTATTGATTACTAGGGAACTTTAATTTTTCTTATTAAACTTTGATTTTTCCGTTGCTCCCTCTTTTTCTAGTATTTTATACTGGATTTAATTGCTGCACTTCCCTGGTTGGAGAACAGGGGCATTTGTGTCTTCAGAAATTACTTATTTATAGCTACTGAGAGCAAAATAACAGGAATACATCTCTCCTCCACAGCTAATTTGAGGAGATAGGCTTTCTCACAGTGATCTTTGGCTAACATAAAGCAGGGGAGATGCTTTAAGTACTATGGTATTACAGATACATTTGTCATGCTTTTGCTTGTAATATCTTTTAACCTGTCCTTTTTGGTCAAACATTTAATGAGATGCAGTTTATTGATGAAGCTCTGCAAAAAAAATATCCATCTATCGTGTTGTGATCTGCAGATGTGTTCTTGAAATAATGCTTTCGTAAGTCTCTGTTGTACCTGTCAGCACATTTTATTGCTGTGCCCCAGCATGTATGGATTACCACATCACTTCTAGGTTTTTGCACTGTTTTGCTTTGCCCATGACCAGGCTCTTTCCACCAACTCTGCAAATTAGTATTAGCAATGTTTGTTCTTTGGCTCAAAGTTATGCCAGCAATAATACCTGCCTGGCCTGGGGCTGGTTTTAGCACAACTTGCATTCTTTGCTGCACCGTTCCCCAAGATTGCTTCATTCTGGCTTTTTCATCACTATCTATAGAAACTGAGCCTACTGTGGGAGGAGGAGGGCAGTTCTTGGAGCAATAAATAGGACATTAGAGAAACATAATCCAAACAAACCTGTCCTGTTTGACTATGGCATTATTTCCTAACAGCCCTGCACCCTTTTCTCTCAGATGAGGTCCAAGCCCATGTGAAGTTCTAGTAGATGTTTTACTACAACATTTCTTTTTCCTTTCTAGGCAGATCTGGAATCTGTCTACTCTTTGCTCCAAAGAAAATATGGCAGGACTAGTTTCCCAGGCTGACACCTGCCTAGTCACTGCTTGCTGGATCAATCCAGTTGTTCATGAGTATTTTGAACAAGATCCAAACATCCTCTTGGTCCCTTTGAATCCCAAGCCTCTGTCATCTGCAAGAGTCAGGAATAATTACTCAATAGTATTGCATTTATCCAAATGTCCAGATACAAGTACTCTGGTGTCAGCAATTCTGTGATGCTTAGTCATCTCACGAAACTAAATCCTTTCAAAACCCCTACAGCCTGAGAAGCAGCATTTACCACCTGGACTAAGGAAGTGCTCTCAGAAGGGCTTTCAAATATGGTCTGGACTAAGATCTTCTATTTCAATGGATGTAGGCAACTGGACAGCTAGTGGCAAAGGGATTGTATATACATTGTAGACAAGCAGATACCATGCACAGTTCAGCTTGTCTGGCCCTCTCAGTTCCCTTTAGTAGATGCCTCTACTCATATGGTCATGATGGGCATTATACTGAGAAGAAACATCAAAAAATATTAGTTTTCCATTGCCACAATCTCATGGGCAAGCAAAGAATGCTTCAGTAAACATGTGATCTGTGAAAATATATAATTCTGAAAGATGGTATTACATTTTTCTTGGTAGATGTCATCATAAGTACTGCTGATCCGTTGAAGTGGCCTCTTCAGGGAGACAATATCAGTGAAATAATTAATCCTTCATGATTTCTTTGCACCTTGAAGCTTTTGTTTCTTGTCTGATAAAACAAACATTCTGTCTGTGTTGTTTCTCACAAAATTTGTCACTTCCTAGAAGTTTATTCATAGCTGGAATTGTAGCTGCCTTGCTCTTTTGACACAATAATATTTGAACACCTTTTCACCCAGAAGAGGGGTGCAGCACTCTATTGAGTCTGGTTTATTTGTCTGGTTCAGATGTTCAGGCAAAATGAGGATTTGCAATGTGACTGAAGCTCTGGGAGCTCTTAGGAGAGTATCCCATAAATTATTGCTTTGGAGTAACACTAGGTGGACACCTGGATCTTCTGAAGCTTTGTGAATTTTGTGTTACATCTTCACATTTAGAATGGCATGCACTAGGTCTTCCTTCATTGCTATTTCCATACCTTTGGCCCTTACCCTTCAAACCTGCGTTCAGTATTATTGTAAACAGCATCAATTAGTTGTTAGTACTAGAGAAATAATTGCAGTGCCAGTAGGTGCAGGAAAAACACTGACTTCAGCACACTCAGTGTTGATTTTGGTGACCATCTTGGAGAAGCTGCTCATATGGAATAGCCACCCTGTATACCATAACCCTCTGATCACCCCTATAAATAGACTTGTCCCACTGGTGATTAATTAGATTTTTATCACTCTAAAGGACTTGACCTTGGCTGTGAAAAGGCTGCCTAGTCTTCTGTCTCACATGATGTCCCAGTACATCCAGTACTGATGGGCTGAGGTAGAAAACTGTTGCTTCATTAGTCTGTTCCCCCTTGTGAGTCCTCAGCCTAAATGGCTACAGTACTGCAATGTAGGAGAGATGTGAGGGACCCTATGCCCAATGTAAAACAAACAAGAAAAGCCAGTCTTGTAAGATTATGCACAAGAATCCTCTGTTGTTTGCAGAACCCCCAAAAATGAACTGAAATTATCTAGTCATTCCTTTTTCACATACAAAAATAAGAAGTCATGTCATAAAGTGCTTATTATGAGCATCTTGGAAAAACTAGCAGACTTGGGGAAAAGACATGAAACAATCAAAGAAACAAATTCTGAGGTACTCCTTAAATGTTTTGCATGTGTAGGCCACAAGAGTTCTACAGCTGCACTTCAGACACAATATTTGTTTCTTCTTCTATCTTTGAAAAAATACCATGGTGTAAAATGATTGTGGTGAATTTGCTTCGGGAGTTTATTGCAGACATATTTAATACATTTTACAGGGCTAAATAGTTGAAATATTGACAGGTTCATGTGGCATAAAGTGATGTTTCAGAGCATAAGAGATTCTCTCAAGAAAAAATACACACAAAATACAGAATATTATGCAATTCAGGCTTCACAAAAGGTCAATTATTTTACTTTTATATTCCGATGCTTAGAAATGTTGGCAACTTTATGCACATAGGTGAAAGTAGAGACTGATTTATTCAAATCTTGCTCAGAATAGTCACTGCTGAAACAAAAAGATGTCCCACTCAGAGTGCCACCTGAACATATAGGCACAAATTAGAATGTAGAGCCATTCACTGGTGTTCCTGAAGCTTTGGTCTCTACTGATTGTGCTTGAATGGACTATGTAGCTGTAAATCATGTTCTTAAACACTGAAGCACTTGGCATGAGAGTGACTGTCAGTACTGCTGGACCACCTCTTTCTTCACCTGAGCACTGTCATCTCCAGAGTCAAGAGTTACATACTTTGCAGTTTCCTTTCTAAAATGCCTCTAACTGTATTGGCATTTTAGGTGGCACTTGCTAAGCTTTGGGAGGGATTCAACTTACCAAATAATTGTAGAAGAAATAGTTTGTGAAAACCTGTGAAAAGAAGAAATGAAGCCTTTAGAGACAAACTTCTTAGTTCCTTCATCATCCATGAAATTGTGCACCTACACTTGTGGGGAGTGTGTAACTTTTAAAGGCAAAGGTTATTCTACATGACTGTGTGTCACTGAAGGCATGATGAAATGCTGGTATTCTGGTGTTCCAAAGCTTTCCAAAATGAAAAGCAACCTTTTTCTGGGCCTAACTGCTTACTTTAAAAACTTAAGTACAAATATGTCAATACTTCAGTGGCAGTAAGAAGTCTTCCTTCATCATGAAGAACAACACTGTGTTCTTTTTGACTTGTCTTTCTGTTATTTTTGAACAAAACCACTCACTGTAACAAAGGTCAGTTTTCTTTCTCTGGCAGAATCAGTCCATAACATGGTCAGCTTTTTGTGCCTCTGTCTCTCTTCAGAAAGATGATTATATCTGTAGATGACATGTCAGTCAGTATTTACATTACACATTATTTGAAGAAAAGTATTTGGAACACTCTGCTCACTGCAGGTGAATCCACTGTCTTTGGGAATATGTGTATGGAGCAGCTTCTGGAGTCTGGCTGAGCTGGGTAAAAAGGGTCTAAAATGTCACCTATATAGATATAAAAATGAAAAAAAAAATGAAGATGTGTTGCTTAGTATTATGGTAAAGCTTAGGAACCTCATTCCTCATTGTGCTGGGTGCTGTCCAAAAATAACCCTCCACTGAACAATGAACAAAAGGCTTTTCTGCCACAAAGAGCTTACAATTTAAGAGACAACAGGGTGGAGAAAGACAGTGAGGCATAAAGAAATAAACAGCTGCCAGTGAATTCATAGGAGACTGGTACAGTGGGTAAGAGCATGGCTGCAAAATCCCCCTGTGCCCTATTCTATTAAGAATAAATGTATTTATGTGACATGGTGAAATTGATAACTGTATCTTGAAAAAGCTGATATAAATTCCCCTAAATAATGAAATCCACACACACACACTGTACAGTCTTTGCTATTTCTCTCATTTTTTGAGAATTAAAAGAAAACAAACATATTTTCTGTTGTGCAGTGAACCTTCCTCTGCAAGTATTGTGAGTGCCAGGACTTTCACCTTACAGGAATAATCTTACTACCTGTGCCATCCTACAGAGCAAAGGAGCTCAGGATATTGTTTGTGAGGAGCAAAGTGTTGTCCATACCACCACTTGGGAAAATGAGTGTATGTATGTTATAGTTTCAAAAACCCTTCATGGAATTTTTTTTTTCTCCTCCCAACACAGAAGTTTGGGAGCAACACACAACCCCCCCACACCACCAGATAACGAAGAGGTGCTCAACTGCTTTGAATTCCAGTCTAATTGTAGTGCAGGATTTGGGGAAGGGTGGAATGGGGCAGAGGGTGGAGAGAGGTTTTATCCCAGGGGTTGTTGGGGTTTTTTTGACACTGACTGCTGTGTGGGTAAGAGTCTCTGCTGGGCTGCTGTAGGTGGTTGGAGGGAGCTCCCTTGGCTTAGCTCTCCATCTCCACATGGCCTGGACTGTTCTCCAGAGTGCCCACTGCTACCTGGATTTTACTGCAGAGTTTTCTGAGGAGCTGATGGCAGAGGAGTTGCAGGCCCCTCTACCCCCTCCCCTCAATGCTTTTGGACAAAAGACTGAGAGAGAGAGTGTCTACACTGCACTGGGAGGGTTTCATCCTATCCCACTGTGCCATCTTCCACATGAGTCTTTTGGGAACTGGGTTTTGTCGGAACTCGGAGGTGATTTCTGTGGCCGCTGCATCAACCCCACTGTCCAGAAATAGAACTGCACCAAAAGGGGGAGAGAGAGCACTCAATTGCTTTGAAAAGTTTGGTTACACTGTTGCTGTCCATTCTGTTTGGTTTTGGTTTTGGCTATATATATGTAATTAAGAACTGTTATCCTTTTCTATAGATTTCCTGATTAAAGCCTCTACATTTCAAAGGTTTTGGTGATTTTTGGAAGGAAGCCACTTTCCTGGTACATATAGACATCTTAGTTTTCTTCTAAACTCAGACAACATATCCTAAGACAGGCTTGACAGAATAGGGAACATGTGCCTGAGCTCCAATGCAAAAAGAACATTTGTAAGAAGGAGAAGCAGACTACAAAAAGAAGAACATAGGAGTTGTCCATGATGGCATGGATGGTATTAGGAAAGCAAAACAGATAATAGACATCAAGAGCACACCTTCAGCTACGTAAGCAGCAAAATGCCAAATCATGAAAATGTAGACCCATGTGCTGGGTGGCTGCAGATTAAAAAAATGCCTCTGTCCTTACCAGCATTTCCCAAGTTTTTGTGCCCAGAGATGTGCTCAAATAGGAGAGGTGGTGTTGGAGGATCAAGTCAGGGTTTTCTTGAGAAATCTCAACCTGTACAAATACATGGGACCAGATGGGTCAGCCTTGCTTATGCCCTTGAGAAATTATAGCACAAATCCTCTTGGAAGCCAATTCTTGCACATGAAGGAGAAGAACATCACTAGAACTGTGTTTTTGTCAAGGGTGGTGTGCTGGACCAACCCAGTTCATGTTACAACAAAATTACTAGATCTGTGGATGAGAAAGGAGCAATGGATGTTGTCAGCTTTGACTTTAGCAGCATGTCAAGGTCTTGCACTGCAGTCTTCTGTCCAGGTCAGGCTGTTACAGTCTAGGTGTGGGAAAACCTGCAAATTCTAATAGTTTCAGTTTATCCTTCAGTCGATTTTTGTGTGTTTCCAGCTACACCTTCTACAAATGGCCTTTATACTGGCCCATATTCCAATCATTCTTACCACCATAAATAACATTAGAAATTTTTTTTGTTTAAATATTCCTTTTCAGATGTAATGATATTAAGTAACCTACTCTGTCCTGGCAAAGAGGTCATCCCTCCTCATTCCCTGCCCCAGTTACTATAGACATTTACGGGACTTTTGTTGTTTTTTTTTTTCTTTTACCCCTGTTGCCTTCTTTCTGAGTTAAATGTCATTATTCTACACTCTGGTTCTTCTCAGTGTTGATTCTTGCCACACTTTTATCACATGCTCTTTGGTGAATTGCTGTCTAGTTTCAGTATCACTTTTGTTGAATTAACAGTTGCACTGTTGATTTATTGGTCCTGGATAAGTAAAAAGTCTAAATTTCCCAGTCCTTGGAGTTTTAAAGGACAGCTGTGTTGCTTAAACACTAATTAAACCCTTCCCTCCTGAGGTTATTTTTTCCCTGTTCTGTTTTTCCCATTGCTGCTATACTACTGATCTAGACCCCCTGATCTTGCTGTATACAAGTTTGTGTCAGAGAAGTGATCACCAGGGCAGTGACCCTTCCCCTCTACTCTGCATTGGTGAGGCCACACCTTGAGTGTTGTGTTCAGTTCTGGGCCCCTCAGTTCAGGAAAGATACTGAGGGGCTGGAGCGGGGCCAGAGAAGAGCAACAAGGCTGGAGAAGGGGCTGGAGCACAAGTGCTGTGGGGAGAGGCTGAGGGAGCTGGGGGTGTTTAGCCTGGAGAAGAGGAGGCTCAGAGGTGA
>JAOXXN010000395.1:65172492-65183856 GCA_026770055.1 Myrmophylax atrothorax | reverse complement strand
GGTTCCTGGAGCACCTTGTTGTGCTCCATAGCCTGTGTGTGAGAAGGCAGGAAGCAGGAATGAGGAGCCAGTCTGACGTGGAGCAACCATTCAGTGCAAGCTTGGCAGTAAATCACACAGGATCACAGAATTGTGAAGGTTGGAAGGGTCCACCGCCCACAGAGAGACTCAGGAGGTGCAACAGAGGTAAGTAATCAGCTGCCTGTCTAGTTTTCTTGATTTGAAACTCTCTCTGTGGTGTGCTTTTGGTGAGTTTCAAGGCTGAAATAGTTCCAGGAAAGTAAGCTTCTTGCTTTCACACCAACTTCCTCCTGCTGTAGCTTTGACCTGATAGATTAGTCTGTCCTTCATTTGTATATGCCAAAGATCATCTGATCTTTCCTGCATTACATCAGGGCTGGTTAAGAAACGTGTGAAATGTGATGCTTGTTGTGACACTTCAAGTTGAACTGTCCTTGGCAGCTTTTCTAGGTGCTGTGTAATTTCCACAAAGCCCTGAGGAAAAAGAGTAAAAGGGAAAGAAGGAGTAAGAGAGACTGGTTTTCTGCCAGGATATCTAGGAAGAAAAGTGTTATATGAATCAAGGGGAAAAGCTTTCATTTTAAATAAAAGATTGAAGAAGTTGATACTGAATAAAAGGCATGATTGTGGTCTTGCTTGCCCATTTTACCCTGCCTCCAGTTGGATTACTCATCACTGGTGCTGGGAGAAGTGTAATCAGGGCCAAGATCCTGAGAGCCAGCAGACTTTATTATAAATGGTCCCATGGATTCAATCAGATTTCTTTATTACTTATCTGCCCAGGAGTATTAATATTTTTGAAAAATTTAAGGCGCAATTCTTTGGCTTCCCCAATTCTTTGACTTGTCCTGAACTCCAGAAGGATTATTATAAAAGCAACTAAATAGAACTTGGCTATTATTCACCTCAGCTATTGAAACCTGTAATAACTGTATTTTATATGAATAGTTTTATGAACTAATCATAAACCAATTTGTGCCCTTGCATCCTTTTTGAGCAAGTAAGAAACAGAATATTGCAAATGTTAACATATGTGTGCCTCAAGTCAATTACAATATGTTTCAAGTAAAGTGAACTTCAAAGGCATGTTACTTTGTCTTCCCAGTCATTACCTGGCAGTGAATGCCTTTAAGAAAAGCATCATGAGCTTCAGCCACTACAAGTCGAGTGTACTAATGTTTGTAAACTGCAGGACTAATTTGAGAGGACATTGTTCTGAAAACACACTTAACAGGCTGAAACAAACCTCCTACCTATAATTACAAAACCTGATGTGCATTAATAAGGAGGTGACTTCAGTCAGTCCTTTGAGTATTTTTTAAAAATAAGTCCATAGCCTTTTACAGGATCCAAAATTCAATACTCCTCAGTTTGACAAGAAATTTTATTCTGTCAGCTGAACTCTAGGTGTCCTTTTTTGAAGGAACCCCGCTAAAAATAATAAGTTTGGTAACAAGAGATTGAAAATGTAGAGCAATATTTTGAGGGGACCTCTTGAAAACTGTTGTGTTTAGTATATGTTGTTGTACATATTGTTTAACTATTTATATTTCTACTTAGTAGGTACTTAGAAAAGAGCAAAACAGTAACAAGTTACACATTTTTGGTTTGGATTAGAAGTTCAGAGCATTGTTACCAGTCTTGATGTAGTCATGCTCCTGATAGACAACCTGCACTTGCTTGGAGTGCCATGATCTGGTAAAGGGACTGGAGTTGGACCAAGGGTTGGACTTGGTGATCTCGGAGGTCTTTTCCAACCCAATTGATTCTGTGATTCTATGATTCCTTCATTTGTCCAAAAATGATGTCCTGGAAGATTTGCTATGTTTTTTCTGAGATAAGGCTGACCAGCCTGTAACTTCCCAGATCTTTCTTCATGAAATGGGAGTGACATTTGCCAAAACAGCCTCCTGCCATGTCTGCTCACCTTACTGCACGTAGGAACAGGCTGTTATGTTTCGAGTTTGCCCTGGGAGCTCACCCATTCTTCTGTTCTGTGTCTTGTTAAAAGATATACGAGATACTATTCTGACTGTAGTCCTATTGCAATCAGTGAAACTGTTCACCTGCTTAAAAATGGACAGGATGTTAAATATATGTTCTGTTGAGGTGCTGAATCAGTCACATTTCCAAATGGCAGCACAACAGGCATTAGAGAGAAGATATCATATTCAAACATTTAATTTTGCATCTCATTTTTCAGAAAACAAATCATAAAAACAAACACAAACGTTTGCCATGTTTTGAAGATTGGTAATACTTCACTTCTGAAAGATATAACAGTGGGAAAATAAGTTTTAAGCTGTTTCAGACAATCCACACAGCTTACCCTACCTGGTTTATTTGTATCAATGGAAGCCAGGACTTCTTCAAACCATACAGTAAATAATTCCCCCCAAGAAATTTCAGTGGGAATAGTATAAAGTTTTATCCCACCTAATTCCAAATTTAATGCATTCTTCTTCTCATTGCTGATGATACTTCCTGAAGTAGCTAAATGCTACATGAAGCTCATGAATGTTCTTTAAAAAGATCAGCAACATTCCTTAGCAGAGTAAACTTATTTGATTTTATAAAATCTCATTCTTTCAAGACTTCAGAGAATAAACAGAGAATGCAGTTGGAGTCCCTAACTGACGAGGGAAATGTGTATTATCAAGGATGAACACTGTATATGTTACATGCAGTTTATTTAAAGTATAGCAGTTATTGGTCTTTGCCCTGGGAGCTGTCCTTTGCACGTGAAATTAAAATGCCATCAGGAATTTTTGTTTGTATCTGGGTTGCTTTTTCCTTCTGCTTCCTTTATTGATCACAGATTTCACACTTGAGTGCCTTTTACCTTCAAAGGAAACATTCCCTGGACCTTATGTAAGGCATCACTGTTTTGGAGGTTTGCCATTTGCAAAATTGTTTCCATCTTTCCTGGATTTGGTCAAACTGGTTTGGCAATGAGCATTTGATTTATGTACTTATCCCACTTACTTCGGCTTAGCAGGTCTCCCTCCTCTTTTTATTCCCTTTCTTGGTGCATTGCACAAGTTTCTGTTGCAGACCCCTGTGTTGTGGTAGTGACTGTCTGTGTCCCACACAAGTCTTTCACAGTCTTAGCACCTGATCCTGTTGTGTGACTGCTTAAATTGTATTTTTAATACATGGGCTGAAGATGCAGAGTTTTATACATTCTGTATCAGATCAAACCTGCCAGAAGTGTTGGTTTTCATCCAAACTTGGAACTATTTAAAGTTTACCTGATTATCATGGAGGACAACAGATTGTTTCAGCTACATTGAAATCATTGTTCCACATTGTGATTATTTTCAAAAATAGGAGAACACTTTTCTACCAAGGTATTATTATTACTGTCATTTAGAAAGTATAGTTCTCAATGTCTTGCAAAATGCCATTTCTCCCTGAAAATTTTTATTTAGTTCCTTCCATAATATTGCTTTGACCAGTTAGACTATGAAAATCTGGCTCCCAAATCTGCACTTTCAACTTTTAAAGCTTTATTTTTATTTCACTTCAGATATCTGTAATACAATGGGAACAGTCTTGTGAGGTAGCTGATTCCTAGTAATGAAAGACAATTTCCCTGGAGAAAACTTCTAACAGAACAAAATTGTACTTTAAATTTCTGGCTAGCTTTGTGTTTTGGATTATTCATGCTCCTGTTGCAGTATTTTGTGGGTCTCTAATACCTAGTTACCAGTTTAGCTTTTACCTGCATTGCCCTCTTTCTTCCAAAGACATTTGGAAGATGGGAACCATTTTTCTATATCACATTTCAGAGAATTCAGGTAACTTTTGTGACCAAAACACCCCAAATTTTTGGTTAAAATGAATGAGAAATTTTCCAGTGCTACAGTTCTTTCCCTGAGGAAAATAACAACTCTGTGACTCCAGAGATTTCGTTTGGCTCAGTTCACCAAGGGTATTTCTGATGAGTGTGGGAGCAAAGCAGACAGGTTTATCTGGGAGCCTACATGAACTGCAGACTGCGTAGAACTGTGAACCACCATTCAGTGGCACAAACTTTGTGTCCTCCCTAAATGCCTGTGGGAGAATCTGTGTGGTGATGCTCCAAGCGAGAGGCCCCTCCAGCAGCAGGTGGAGCTCTACGTTCTGCTTTCTGTGCACAGCCCAAAGAGGGGTGTGTCGACATCACCAAGTCATTGCTGGCAAATGCCGAAGTGAGTCGGAGCTTGGGTTTCAACCCATAAACGGGTGTGTAAATGCAGATGACACTTTTGCAAACCAGGAAGATGTTTGTGGGGCCCTGATGAAGAAATTTTCATCAGAAGAATGCTTAGAGGAAACAATGTTAGAAATATGATCAAAAGGAGAAGCAGAAAGGAGTAGTGAAATAGATGAGATGTAACAAACAGAACTGAGAGAAACAATAATTGTTAGATTTAAATATAAATGTGTGTGTCTGCCTATCTATCTATCTATCTATCTATCTATCTATCTATCTATCTATCTATCTATCTATCCATCTATCCATCCATCTCAATACATTTGCCAGTGTAATAGCCTGGGAAACACAGACCTGCATTATTCTGTGGCAGGGGAGGAACCTCTGCACTGTTTGTCTGTATTCCTCTTCTTCACAGAATCTGTACATTTTCCTTACCATAATGTGGTGCCACACTGAGTGCAGATGGGTCTCTGCCATCCAAAGCCACCAGCAGATCAACTCATTTCTGGTGTTCCTTTATTACATAACCCATCCCAATCATCTGTTAGCTGTTCAGAAGTAGTTTTTAGAGGTACTTCCCAATACTCCTTTCTTTTCTGGATTATCTGGAAAATTCATTGTCAGAATCTAAAATACCTCTTGATTAAGAAGCCATTATTTTGTTTTGGTTTGTTTGTCTTTATTTCAGTTCTCATTCTCCCTCCAAACTTTATGTCCTTATCTCCTTCTCACACACATCAACATGTATTTTACAGCAAAAGAGAACCCATTATAACACAGCCTCATTACAGATCACACTCTGTGACAAAATGATTTTCTTAATGGCTGTATGTATGGCAAAAGAAGAAGTTTTGATGTTAATAAGGCAGATCCCATCCTGAGAAGGGTGAATCAGTGCAGCTCCTCAGAAGTTGGTGGACATTCACTGTTTACTTTGGAATGGAGTCTGTCCCCTCTAGCAGTGGGCGTTACAGACTGATCTATTTTATGCCTTTGTCGTGTTATCAAGTTGTCTCCTTGATAAATTAATAATGTGGTTTTTAAAGTGCTAATTGATATTACTGTAAAAGACTCACAGTTTAATTAGGGACAGTATAATTGCTTCAAGAAAGATACTAGTTCATGTATTTAAAACATGAACTTAGGAACTAATATGGGATATAAACTCCAAGGTTATATATTTTTAATTGCATTTGAACAGTGGTTTTGTTGTTGTTTATTTTTAAACGCACTACTTTTTTTTCCCCCAAATCCATAGTTTCTTTCTTCTTGTTCCTCCTCTCTTGGTTTTATTTATATTGAGGCTTTACCAACTAGACCATGAGACAAAGGCTGATATTGTTTCCCTTCCATTCCTCAGTGTCTTTAAAAGACAGAATGGTTTTGAGATAAAAGCCAGTTATGAAGTCTGCTTCTGATTTTAAAGGCCTGATGGCAAAGACGTATTCTCTAACATATCTTAGAAGTTTAGTATAATTGGAGAACTCATGCTTAACATGCATCTAAATGCCCAAAGTGAGGTCTCAGGATCCAACTTTCACCTATGTCTTGTGAGTCCTCTGTCTCTGCTTCATAATTGTGACTTCGCCTGTTAACACACAAGGTATTCCCTGATCTAATTGCAGAGCTGTTAAAACAGCTTAGAGTTCTATGCAGAAGGAATCACTTACTACAGTCTCTTACTGCAGTGTGTAAATGTCAAGGGAGAGGGGAAACATCTTCTCTTTAATTTTGCACTGACACCCATGGTGGCTGTACTACAGAACTATGGCCCACTGCAGACTCCCCAGCCACAGCAAACTGAGGCCTGTTGGGCTGCACAATGGTTTACAACAGAGCTTCCCAGCAGGCTCCACAGCCTGATTAAAATGTTACTGCTGCTGTCTGTGTTAGAATATAAATTGGGGAATTCCCCCCTGGCCACAGCGCCAGGAGCCTTTGCAAATTGTGCTTGACAACTGGCCCGCTGGAATCGTTCAGCCTGAATGATCAGAAGCTCCAAGTTCTGTGCAGCTTTGGAGTGTCTCCTCACTGACCTCTTTTGTTTGGGCAAAATGTAGAATCAGTAGCTCCGCGTCTACTGAAATATAGTTTATTTGCAACAGAAAGGTGCAAAGCCTTTTTTTTTTTTCTTTTTTAATTGGGAGAGGCAGGATGAGCTTTGGCTTTCACTTGTGAACAAAGCTAACTAGACACAGTCAGAATTTCAGTGTGCTGGAACAATGCGACTTACCCCCAGATCTACTCATGGCTTCAGCACTTGTGATGTGACCTGGGGACTGACACTGACTGCCTTAATATCACCATGTGTAGAATGAACTTGCTTGAAATCGTGTTTTCAATAAGATAGTAGAATTAAAGTAATTAAATATTCATTTCCTTACTGCTGGAATGCTTCACAAATTGGAGCATTTGGGATTTGGGGGAAAAGGTCTCCTTTTTCAAATAAAAATGTGAAAAAACACAGAAGAATAAGAGTTGGGGATGTCAGATGGCCTGTGACTAATTACTAGTGTGGTGTTGTTCAACCAGCATTATCCAACGTCACTTGTGTCATCTTTACTAGTAGTTTCAGATGAGAGGGACAAAAAAAATAGCTGGCACGGGTAATGAACTGTATTCTCATCCCTATAAAGAGAGAAGAGGAGGCAATTTCTTAAAGAAAGGGAAGAGGTAAAACGTTGAATGATAGACTTAAAAGAACCTGCTGGTATGTAGATATTTAGGTGTCAAGGGAGGAAGAAAGAAGACGAAGAGCAAAATAAGCAATAATAAAGGTATCAGTTAAGTCACATGTTCCAGCAAATGTCGCTTTCTGAGAACAAATGGGTTTTAGGACTGACACTAGGATAGTCTTGACTTTTCATGTTTGTTTATCTGTAAACCCTTTATGGGCTGTCACAGAGAACAGCCATTTTTTCCTGATCATGAGGTGCAGGTTTTTACAGCTACAGCTTGTAACAAAAGTTCATGATTTTCCTCTTGCACCATCTAACATAGGGGATACAGTGATTAGCATTGGAAGCAAAACAACCCACCCTGTCAAGGTCAAAAGCAGCTCAGGGTTGCTACAGGCAGAAAGCCATCCTCCTGGTCCTTCTTCAGGCTGCCAGCAGAGTATTCCTGTAAGGAGCTGTCATTCCAGGGAAGGTGTGCTGACCCCCTGCAAGACCTAGACATAGCACTGCCAATCTGTGTTTGCCCTCAAGTGCCAGAGGATTGCAGTCAGAGGTGTGATTGCCATTAACTGGGAGGTATCATAATGACACCCATTAGTATCCATCTAGTTGGGAGGGCAACCTACAATCATGACATGGTTGTGGAGCAGAAGTGCCAACTCACAGTCCAAAAGACATATTTTGAGATTATTCTTAGTCTCTAGGATTGTCAGTTCAGCACTTCTCTTCTCCTCTTGCACAGTACTTCTTTTTTTTTTTCTCTTTTTAACATGGCAATGTATAGCTTTACAGTTTGTGAAGATGTCTTCTCAGCAGTCAAGCACACTACACTTGAGTATTTTGTACTTGCTGACTCGATTCAAATGATGTTGCCCATGGCCACGCCACTTCTCTGCGTTGCTGCACAAATAATTTATGTTAACTCTGCTCCTGAAGCAATGACCCTTGAAGTCACTGCTGTTACCTTCACTCAATGTCTTGGCATAACCTTTTGGAGTTTTTTCCACATGCAAAATTCTGGAAGACAGTTTCCTCTTTTGTTACTGTGTTAAGGCAGGTAGAGTTGACTGTGCCACACAGGTAGAATTGACTGTGCCACACCAGCAACAGATACCATAGATGTGTGTTGTTATTTAAGGTGCTGTCTCTGGAGAGGAACTCTGCCTTTGGGTGCTGCCGATATTTTCCCCAGCTCCTGGCATCCTTCGGCAGGTTGGGAGCTGTGAAGGGTTAACAGCGAGTCCGCGGTGATGCTGCAATCCCGCAGGGCTGCCAGCACGCTGCACTGTTGCTGTGTCGGATCGGGGGGCTCGAAAGAGGCTGTGCTGGCTCCAGCAGCGTCTGGCATTTTGGGTCTCTGCTCCTCAACAACATGGCTGAAGCAGCAGGTAAAAGGAATGAAACCCATGCTGGGAATGAAACTATGTCCTTTCTCTCCCTACTGCACGCAGGAGCTGCTCGGCCTCTGAGAAAGCGCCTTCCTTTCCTCAGAAAACTAACACAGCATGTCAGGGACTGTGCCCTTGTGGGGACAAACCCCATGTGTTTGACAAACAACCCTCGTCCTGACTGTAGTGGTGAAAACAATGCAGGTAAACCCAACTGCCCTCTGCCCTACTTCTCTTCTGCTGTAAGCAAATAATTCTCCAGCAAAATAACCAGAGGGAGCACTTTTTCCACAACACTGCTGTTTTCTAAAATGTGCATTGACTTTGTCCTTACATTGACATTGCAACCATCTGGTACGAATGGTTTGATATGAAGTGGGGCAAATCCACCCTCTAGCTTCTAAAGAAGTGCTCTTAGTTAGCCATGCTAGATTTCACTTTTATTTTTAAAGAGACTATATGCATTAAATTGGGGGGAGCAAAAGCCATTTGGAAATGTCAGAGCTGGACTTAACTTTAGCTCCATTTGCAGGCATGGAGTGTAAGTTCATGTATTTTTATGGTTTCTGTCTCACTTGTTATCAAAGCATCTGACATATTTAGCCACATAAAACCTTTTCAGGATTAGAAAGCAAACAAAACAAACAAGCAAAAAATCCTCCCCACAATTGTTGTTATCCTCCAGTCTGAGAACCAAGGCACAGAAAGGGGTGAATCCAAAGTCACAGAAACATCTGTGTCTGTGTTATCACCTTAACTCTCCAGATTACTCTTCTCTGCTTGTGTCTCCCAAGGTGCTGACACCCTTGGTAGGAAAAGCTGTATTTTCTTGGTAAAATAAGTGTGTTTTTTCCTTTACCAATCTTTGTTACACAGAATATACTAAGCTTTGGGGCAATGACCAATCGAGGCATGCAGCAGGCCAAGGGCAAAGCTGAGACAGTGACCTACATATTCTGGGATTCCTCATTCTCATGTAATGAACCAGAGCAACTCAGAACAGGGCTCTGCACTAGTGTTCCACTTCCACCCTCTGGAAGGCTCAGCAAATGAGATGGGAAACCTCTCCCACATCTTCCAGTCTTACTGAAAGAAAGAAAGAAAAAACCCAGCAAAGATGGGCCTGTCAGACGAGACTGGAAGGCCAACTTCAGCCTCTTGGAGGGGGTAGTAATGGATGCTTAGGGAAACATAATAAACAAGGTAAATGTGCTCTTCCCTCATCATCTAACAATAGGTGATGAGGGATTTTTAGATTTGTGCCTTACATCCAGACCATCACATTTAACAGGACTCAGTAGACCTTTCTACGAAGTGATCTAGTCACTTTGCTGTTGACCTCTCTAACATCCAATGTCAATGAGCCACTGCTTCATTCTGCAGTGCATGGAAAACACTTCCCTTTGTGATTTTTTTAATCCTAAGGCTTGGTAATTTGCACTGGGAGCCTCTTACTTCCTTCATTTTCTGAGAAATGATGAATTAGTTGTTCTGCTTGCCACTCCTGATACTTTAGTTATCTGCTAATCTCCCTGAGTTGTATTTTCTCTGGACTGAACTGCCATGGTCTCTGCCTGAGCAAATCCTTTGAATGTTTTCACCATCCTTTCTGCCCTCTACTGATCCTTGTCTCATTCTACTACAATATTTGTGGGTTAGAATGATCAGATGTACATTTACTATTTAACCTGTGAGTGCACCATGAATTCATACAGCAGCATAAAACTATTTTCTCTTACATTCTTTACACCTTTTCTGGTAATTCCCAACTTTCTGTTTATCCTTCTGACTAATGCTAGGCATTCATATGGCATTTCCTAAAAACTATTCTCATGATCTCTACCTCTTAAAGACAAACCAAACTCATTTTAACATGGGAAGAAAACATCAGTATGTTTTGCATGGCTTCAGCACTTTCACTGCTGGCTGAAGGAAGCAAAACCTCCCCTTATTTCAAGATTTGCAGGGGTGTCATGGAGTGAGGAGTACTGCAGATCAAGAAAAACATACATGGGAAAACCAGATGGAATTAATGGTATTGTAGCCCATGAATTTCACTTGAAGGCTGGGAATAGCAAGAAAATGTAGACTTGGTACAGAGTAGGGAAAAGAGGAGCAGAAGAGCTGTAGGTACTTTGTTTCACTTGGAAGGGAAAGCAACTGGCTTAGGTCACAGCATTTTATGTGGTGAGATTGGGCAGGGATTGAATAGATTATAAAGCTGTGGTATTGCAAAAGCAAGGGCAGGTGTATTGATGCTTTATCTGACACTGTGAACAAGAATTGGGAAATTTTCCAGTGGCAAACTAAAAGCCTGCATACTTTACATCTTGACTGGAAGCTTGGGTTATTAACTATACTATTAAAATATGTTTTCACTGCTGGATAGGATTCTGATGTTTTGAATTTACCAGTACTGTTGGAATTTGTGAGTTAATCTCATGTCTCTGTCCAGATGTAATTTAAAATTGGGGATTTCTTCCAGCTATTTTTCAGGCTAAGAGCAACATGAGACTTATTCATGTCTGCACAGCTGATTGACCTTGCTATCAGACAGGGATTATGAAGCAGGACTTCCTTGGGTGGTGTGTGGGGCACAGCATTACCTCTCTGATTTCTGTTTTGGGAGAAGAGTGGGCTGTCAGAGGAGAGCCATAGGTTTCCTTCAGCAGGTTCATCAATGTCTCTTACTTTCCTTAACAAGGGCTGAAGAGAGAAGCATTCCCTGCACTCAGCAGCTTGTCTGCCTTACTATTGAGATATGTTATGCTGCTGCCCAAGCTTTCTTGTAAGGTGTGATAGCACTGCCATCAGGACACCCAGACCCTGTAGCTCTCGTAGAATTTGTGTGTCAAACTTGCAGTAAATGCTTTTCACCATTAGTAACTGTCTTGGGGGGAAAGGGCATTAAATGAGAAGCCCTCATTGCTCATCTGCATGTGCACAGAGCTGGTCAGCTGGGAACATCTGAAGTGCAGGAGACAAGCACTCCTGGCTAGATCATAGAATCATAGAATTGACTGGGTTGGAAAAGACCTCCGAGATCATCAAGTCCAACCCTTGGTCCAACTCCAGT
>JAOXXN010000395.1:65158921-65172468 GCA_026770055.1 Myrmophylax atrothorax | reverse complement strand
CTCCAGCCTCGTTGCTCTTCTCTGGCCCCGCTCCAGCCCCTCAATCTCTTTCCTGAACTGAGGGGACCAGAAATGAACACAACACTCAAGGTGTGGCCTCCCCAATGCAGAGTACAGGGGAAGGATCACTGCCCTGGGCCTGCTGGCCACGATTGGTGATACTCATATTAGCTCTAAGTTCTACTCTTGGTTGTAATGGTGCCATACCATTTCTATCTCATGAATTGGGATAAGAAAACAGAATCCAGCCCTTAAAATTGCATATGATGGCCCTGTTTCAATGAAGGTGATTGGTGCAGGAGATATGTCAGCAACCATTGCCAGGGAAATGTTGAGGTGCAGTTTGTGACCTGCCACTGGCTTGAAATGCTACAAACCAAAGGGTTTTATTGTCAGTGTGTGAAACAGAAGAGACCAAAACCAGAGTGGCTGGCAGGAAAGGTGTTGTCACATTTGTAAAAAAATGTATCTCTGTAAAGAAATTAATTGTTAAGGTGCAAAAGGGGTTATTGGTCCAGCAGCAGCAAACTGAGCTCACCTCGTTACTGCACCCAGACCACATGGATCCTTGGCCCAGCCTGCAGCTGTAGCTGCAGCAAAGCTAAAGAACTGAGATGAATTAACACTGATCTCAGTTCAGGAAGAACATGAACCTCCCCAGACACTTTGGGCCAAATCCACCCTTGGTGTGACATCATTTGAGTTACATCAGGCTTCATTTTGATCCAAATATCTGCACTGACTTTCACAGAAACAAAACTTTCCTCTTACTTCCGAAGTAAGAGTGGTGAAATGAATCAGGTCAGAGGAGACTAAACACTGGATAAAAACCTTGATCCCAGTTAGAGGTTTTGCCTGCTTGAGGACAGGGTTTGGCTGGCTGTGATGATCATGGGGTGGTTACGATGTGCTCCAGACATTGCATAACTGATTAATTTACTGTGAATGTTATTCAAAGCTGAGGATTTAATTCTTCTGAACATTAAATCTTACAGCTGGGTTAAACTCCTCTTCATAAGTCACTGTGTATTATTTTCACAGAAGTAATGGTTGGGGTTTTTTCTGTTCATGTGTGGTAGTCCTTTTTCCCTCTTAACTGTTTTTTAGTAGATTTTTCTTTTCAATATCCGTGTTGTGTGTGTGTACTTCCTTCATCACCACAAAATTTTCCAAGTCTATCATCAGCTCCTCTGCAATCTCCAGATATCAGGTTAATTTTGGGATTTGCTCTTAGAGCACTGGCTTTTCATCCCATGTCAAAACACAGTGTATAATTATCCCATTGCAGCAAAACCAGGTTTTTAAAGTTCTTACTCCCTTAAAACTTGTTATACTGCCTGGTTTCACTGCATTCCAGGTTGAAAATCTTGACAGTTCAGTCTTGCAGTAAAATTGATCATCACAAATTTTGCTCCAAGTTAATTTAATTAATCACCTGATTATCTTAGTTACAAACAGTTTTAAAAATTATTTTTTAAAAAGGATCTCTTCTTTAAAAGATACTTGGAGATTTTCCCCATATACATTTTTTTCCCAAACCCACTCTGTCCCACTCTTCAATATTTTATTTTCTTGAGTACTCTACAGGAACTTACTCTTCACTTTCACAGTTCACTCAGCTGAATTCCAGCCACTGGGCCAAGAATTGTACAGATGCATAGCTGCAGCACAGATATTTTATTTTTCCACTGGGTTTGTTTACTTTCCCAGTGCCTCTTTGCTCTTGACTCACAAAGGTACAGATTCTACCTCAAAGAACAGCACCAGGAGGTAAACTGCCTTTTGTCTAAAGGTATACAGATGGCTTTTAGTGCTGTCCCTATTGGCATGTGAAGGTCAAACGGGATTGCTTCTTACTTCTCCTGACCTATTCCATCTCTCAAGAGCTGTAGAAAACTATGTGGATTGTTCACAAGAAGGAAAAATCAACTGCAGAATCTTAACTATTAGAAACAGTGAAAAATTCCTTATCTTTAAAGATGGATTCTGAATACATAGGAGTGGAAAACCTGTTGAGAAACAGAAGGGATTTATGTAGAGTTTGATAAGAAAGAGAATCTGCCACAATTTTGAAAGAAATGAGTCAAGTTCAGGAACAGTAATATAACCTACTGCAGTTATATTGAAATAGTCTGCTTTGGATTTGTAGTGATTTTATAGTAGTAGATAATGCGACCATAATTTTCTCTGTTCTAGTGCCCTGTTAACATTTTCAAGATTTGTTAAGATATCTCTTTTATGTGTTTAAGTATTTATGTTTCTTAAACATTTCACAAAGACAGAAGAATGATTCATTATCACAATTTCACATACTATTCAAAGTATTATTAACTTTACATTTGTCTGACTTAGGCAGAAAAATCACAAGGTTGTAAACCAAATGACTTTAAATACTCTTCACTAGACCTGAGCAGCATTACTGTAGGTAAGATTCCCTTCAAAGACAGTAGGAATAACACCAACACACTTCACAAATTTGCCAAATTGTTAATTAAAAGCAAGGCAATGTTTCATTTCAACATTCTTAAAAGATGACTTTATAATTTTTCTCTTGAAATTTTAGCAAACGTTCTTCTTTTAAAAAAATATGCTTAATGCTGAAATAAATCTTATATGCCCAAAAGGAATATTTCTTTTCGAGAGAATGAAAAGCCCTTTTGTGCTAACATATAATTAAATTTCTATAGATTTTTTTTGTTTGTTTTCCAAAAGTACCAGTAGGATGAGGGAATAGGCTATAGCAAAATTCTGTTCTTTGGTTTGCCAGTGCCATCTAAAGTGGACTCTTTAAAAATGAAAGTGACTGTTGTGTTTAAATCAGTGATTTTTTTCCCTCCCAGATATCAGCAGTGCTCAGTGTTGGCACTTCCTTGCCCATCTTTCATCTTCAAATGCATTGTCTGAACATACAAATGGAACTGATTTAAACCCTTTCCACAACCACAGCTGTACCGTGGCTGATGGAAGGGAGGAGGGAATGGGCCTCAAGCTCTGTTACTCCTCCCAACAAAACCAAACCTGCAACTTCTGTATGAGGGTCTAAAATCTGTTAATGAAGGTACTGACTCATCTGTTCTTGAATCAAGACTTCAAATGAGTTTTAGTGCTCTACAAGAAGAAAAGAACTTTGCCTGTTCCAAAGCAATGCCCAAGCTCTGTTTCTTGCAGAACTCAAACAAACTGAAAAGCATTTCTGTGCAACAGCCACCAGAGAACTGTGGGTAATGAATGAATAAATACGCTCAGCATCTTCCTTTCCTTCAGAATTCCTGTGTACACTGCACTGGAGTGAATATTTACATTTCAATGCACAGATTGCTCTTTCAAAGCTGTGCTTTTTGAGCCCCTGGAGCTGCCCAAAGAGGGTTTGGGCTTTACTGGGGATCCAAGTATGATTTAAAAGAGGGAAGTTTGTTTTATTCCCCTGTCCCAAAACTGTCAGGAATATAACAGTATAACTTCTTTGCTAAGTGAATAGTCAAAGGTGCCTCTTTCTTGAGAAATGGCACAATAACAGTACTTGAATTTATTTAATTTATTAAAATGAAATATGAGTTCATGTGACAGATATGAGTTGTTATCTTTAATAATATATGATGCTGGATGCAAAACATTGAAATATCTCTACTATCATCTTTTCCATTCTGTTGGTAAAACATAACCTTGTGTTAGAATGATCTCTTTTTAATCACAGCATTAGTCAATTAACTGAATAAAAAGAGAAGGGACAGCTTAGGAGAGATAATAGATTTAGATTAGATTTCTTTGCAGAGGTTTCTAAACTTGCATGAAGAATGTCATGGTTACTTAGAAGTGGCGGTGAACAAATTTATTGTAAAAACCTCTCAAACAACATGACTGACTTGTATGTTTTCTAAGGAGTCTGTAGCACAAGGTGTGTGGATTTGCATTTGCCACTGATTGGACTCATTAGATCTTGTTAAACCTTCTGCATTATGGAAGCACTAATATTAAACACTGGGCTAGAGGGTGTGTATATATACAGGAGTGCATTTCTCTGGGGAAAAACTGTCTTAATATTATAAAAAAAAAGAAAAAAGAAAGAATAGGCATCAAGGTGGTGTTAGACAGAGGCAACAGAGAGAAAAATACATAAACCAATCAGCCCTATGCCACCATGAATTAACTGAGTTAAAATGATGCAGCGGTTCAAACATTGTTTAATTAAAAAAAAAAAACCAAACCAACAAACAACAAAACAACCAATATCAACAAAAAGAACCACAAACAAACCAACCAAACCAAAATCTCCAGTTCCTCATCCGCAAGGCTTCTTGAGCTATTGCTCCCTGGAACAGCACAAATGTGTCAGAACTGGTGCAGAGCTCCACGGACAAGCACAGGTTGCATGAAGGAATAGAGAGAAGCACCGCAGAGTTGGTTTTATGCACGTGGATGAAAAGTGCACCAGATAAATGCAGCTGTAATGGCTCTATTTATAGGGGGTTTATTGAAGAACTGGTGTGGTGGTTTTGGCTGGGGTGGAGCTGGTTTTCTTCACAGTGGGTAGTGTGGAGCAAAGTTTTGGGTTTGTGCTGGACACGGGGTTGGCAACACAGAGGTGATTCTGTTATTGCCTGGGCAGGGCTTAGACAGAGAGTGCCAAGGCCTTTCCTGCTCTTTGTACTGCCACGCTGGCAAGGAAATATGGGATGAATGGGAGGAGACACAGGTAGGACAGGTGACCACAACTGACCAAAGGGATTTTCAGACCATATGACATCATGCTCAGTACATGAACTGGGGAGAACAAGGAGGAAGGCAGGAGATGTTTGGAGTGATGGTGTTTGTCTTCCCAAGTAACCATGATGTGTGATGGGGTCCTGCTCTCCTGGAGATGGCTGAACATCTGCCTGCCCATGGGGAGCACTGAATTAATTCCTTGGTTTGCTTTGCTTGGGTGCACAGCTTTTGCTTTTCCTGTTGAACTGTCTTTATCTAAACCCATGAGTTTTCCAGCTTTTATCCTGCTGGTTCCCTCTCCAATCCTACAGGTGGGGGAGTGAGTGGGTGGCTTTGTGGGCCTTGAATGTCACCTGGGGTTACACCAGGACAACTGGTTTAGTTTGATAAGAATGGAATCCTTGGAAGTTAATACTTATTACAGGTAATATTGAAGAGGATGAACCTCTCCTACCCTCAGTAGTCATAGCGCCCTATGTGAAACACAGATAACTGTGAAAATCAATCTGAGACTGGAGAACATGTTTTAGCTTGGAAATAAAGGGAAACCAGCCTGAGCATTACACAAAATTCAAAATTCCCAGAAAAATTCTAGGTTGAAGTGAGCAGGCATGCTTGATGTTGGGGTGGAATCCAGAGCACTTTCAAGTGAATGGGAAGATTGTCATTGTCTTCACTGGTGACTGCATTAGGATTTTAAGTAACTATAAGTATTCTCAGGAAGATAAGACTTTCATGATATTAATTAGATTTCCATTATCAGTTACTAAAATAATTTAAATCTCTGTGCGTCAGATACACTTTTTTTTTTTTCCAGTGGCTATAGGAACCAAAGATCATAGAATCATAGAATGTCCCTTTCTGTTTTCTGCCCTTATCTGTTTGGTCTGTTAATGTTTCAGAGTAGTTTATGATTTTCCGTAGATCCAGTATAAAACTCAGGAGGACTTTTATGCTGGCCATGGCATAGCAGCACAGCTGACATGCTGCTTTCTACTCTGTACAGAGATAAAATAAAAATAAAATCAATAAAAAATAAGGCAGACAACCTTTATGCAGTCCCATACAAGGGAGTGAGAAGTAGGTCCATACTGTATTCCTTACACTGGAGATGAACCTTTAATGGTGGGTGTGACCAATTAGTTTCACTGAAATGGCTTGTGTGTTGAAATATAAATCTTGCAGAAATGTTTGGAGGATAAGAAATCCTCTTGTTTCTGAATATGTGTTTTCAAGTTTTAATTGCATGGTTTATAGTTACTTATTTATGTAATTCTGACAGTAGCCCAATGTTGTGCAGAACTGAAAGAAATCCCAGGTCTCCATGCCAAACCATTATTTCTAATATCTTTAAGAACTTTATTTGTCTATTTTCTGGTAGACAAAATCCAGTTAATAAATCAGAAATATGATGTTTTATTTCAAGTGGTAAGGAAAATAATTTCTGAAAAAAACCAAGGTAAAATCATCTTTGTGGTGTTTAAACTAGTTAGGAGTAAAAATAGATGATTGTCAAATATTCATCAGTGTTCACTGGTTTCCATGGAACCTTTTTCTGTTAGAAGCAAAATTTTTGGTGTCCTGAATACAGTAGCACTACTTCATTCATTGACAAAAGGGGTCGCATTTCTGCTTTGCAGTGAGATTGGAGAAAGTCCAGTATGTTGCAAGAAAATTGGGGTTTATATAAAGCTGTTGCTAAATCTGTCTCTGATACTCAGAATCAGTGAAGTGGTTTTATCTTCTAAATTTAATGATCAGTTAGGTGGCACCTTCTTTCCTGTTGATGCCCTTTATAAAAGGTATCAAAATTTCTTTAGCCTTGTTTCATGTATGAACATCTTGGCAACAACGTGAAGGAGCTCAGTCCCTGTAAGATCAAGTTGGCCTCTTTATTTTGAGAATTATTTATAGAAGTGTTGCAGCAGCAACTCCAAACTTCTTGTTGCAGCTGAAGCCTTCCCTGCTGCAATCTCTTCTCTTCCCTTTCCATTTCAAAAACATTCCAACAATCCTGTTTCTAGAACCACATATTTACATTTTAATTGAAAATTAAATATAATAATATAATAAAATATAAAATAAAATATAATAATATGATATAATGTATAACATATTATGCTTGAAATTATTTTTTTTTTACTGAAAAAAACCTATGAAGGTCATTCCATTAACTTCAGCAAACATATTCCTGCTTTGTATCAATGTGGAAGAAGGCACAATTCAGTTCTGGTTAGAAAAGCCCTGTACATGCTGAATGGATCTGTTCTGCTGAAGAAATAATGTTTCCTTTTATCCTAAATAACAGCTTAAAAGATGGCAACTATGAAGGAATAGGTTAATCCATTATGATGACAGGGTGTGCTTCCCCTGGATGGTAACTGTGTTTATTTCTAACTGAGGCCATTTAGCTCTTCTGAAAATTAGTCATTATCTTCAGCCATCTAAACACACAGGGCTGATTTACAGACTTATGATATTAAGTATCTGGAGTTTCTATTGATTTAATGTCCAAAAATCTGGCTTTTTTATTCAGCTGCTAATTGAAGCTAAGCCACTAACTTAAAAATCTCCACTTTGAGAATTTTGCTTCAGCTCTTGAATACAGATTTTTTTTGTAAACCTGAAGTGAAAATGGAGAAGCTGGAACATCCTGACTCATTTCACTGGATATCTCAAATATTTCTTTTTTATTACTTTCAGTTACAGTCCTGCTCTGTTTTAGACTGGTACATGTGTTGACTTATGCAAAACATGGCAAAAACCCCAAGGGATACTTTCCAAGGCACAAAACATGGAATGAAAGTTTGAAAGGATCAACATATTTGAAAATACATTGAACAGGTTTATAAAAAACTGCTCTGAATGTGTAATAATATACCATCAATGTCCCAAGGTGATGTTCTTCTTCATAATTTATGTGCAAAGTTTTCAAAATGTCTGTACCGGCAGAGTCAAGGCCAGTGTTTTCAGGAACAAAAATGCCGACCAAAGTATGTTGTCTTGAATATCTGTCTATATAAATCATCTATTGATTTACACCAAAACACTGATCTCCATGTGTTTCAGAAGGTTTATTTGCAAGTACTGAATACGCATTTTAAAAGTTCTTTAATTTGAACTGTGTGTTTTAGACACATAATGATACCAAAGGGAAAGACCTATGTTAATACAACATTCAGGCTGAAATAATTTCATGAAATGTGAAAATGAGTGTTTCCCATAATATCAGCATATACAAAATTGAGGATACAGTAGCCATATGTCTTAGGGAACAGATTAACAACAGCAGTGAGCAAAACATTTTACCTAAAAGACAGGGAGGGAAAATAGCTGGTGACTTGACCTAATCCTGCAGCCAGATACTCACACTGGACACATAAACAGATTTTCCTATTCTTTTAAATGGATATAAAATGATATATACAGAGAGAGACCTTCCTCTATCAGGATACAGCTGTGGGATTTGTCTAGGTAATACTCTAATTTTTAAATTTCCATCTTTTATGATTCTATGAAATCAATCCTATGTAGTAGGGAGATGCTGTTACCCTTGTAGTCAGAGATAATCTCATTGCTAAAAACCTCAGAGTCAGGGGCTTTTTAGGAGGAGAAGAAGGAGAATTCCTCTTCCATCTGGAAATGGTCTGTCTCTGTGGACTGTCATCTAGGCTGGTACGATGCTTCAGGAGGTTGGGCATTCATCCTGAGACAAGCAGGAATAAACATTATGGAGATGCTGGTCTCTCTTTCCTGGCTTTAAAGAAGCTCCTGGATGACTTCTGTATACTACATACTGGAATTTTCAGTGTGTTGAGGAGAGCCCTTGTGAAATCACTAATCTAAGGCTGCAGAGAAAATTCTGTGGTGCTGGATCTTCTCTGCTGGAAACTCATGTTCTCCTCCCTGTATATTCTGATCTGCCTTAAGGATGGCCAGCCTAAGTGATGTTCCTGTCACTGACATTTAGCATTTCCTGAGACTGCCTGTGGTTGTAACTATGCAAATTTCATTGAGGATTTAATAATGGACTAGCTACATGTGTAGAGGGGAGAAGTGCACAGAGATTTGGATTTTTTGCCTTAATGTTGGATATTTGGGTAATGACTTATCCAAAAGTTCTTCAGCTTGAAGAACTTGCTGGTCTGGTTCTTTCTCTTTTCCAGAGAATTTAAAAGTTTGGTAGCTATTCAGCTAGTAAGTGTTGTATTTCTGGTAAAATATGGGCTAAGGAAAAGGCTTTTTGCAAAAGCACTAGTTATTAATCTTGCCCTACTCCTACTGACAAAGAGTGCCCACTAACCTCCATGAGAGGAACATTAATTCATTGTCAATAAGTATTTTTAGCTGTTCTTTGCTTCTGCATTGAGCATGTAATTTTTGTACCAACGCAACTATCAGTCTGAAGTGATGTGGGTTTGGGAAAGACATTTCTGTGAATTTACTTTTTCTGATAGGAATAGACTGATTTGACATTTACTGATGTAAATAACAATATTCTGTGTCTAGACAAGCCTTTTGCAAACAACATATCCAGGTTTAGCAGACAATAAGTCCACCGTAGTTTTCTCTGTTACCTCCACAACAGCAAACTTTTAGTCCAGCATGTCTCTGATTCAAAACCAAGTATTATTTTTTAAACAAACAAGGGTAACTGTTAAATACAGTGTGCCTGATTTAAAGCTCACTGCAGTTATTGTGGGTCTTTCTATTTATTCCTATGGGCTTTGGATTAGGTTGGAAGTTCCAAGAGTTTCAAAAGTGAGGGAGTAAAATAACTCACAAATACCGGCGCGTTTTATTGTACCTTCCTTTTCCCCCACATTTGAACACTCCCTCGTAACTCTTCTCTATAAAGACAGACACCATCAGGCAGAAATTTAAGAATGCAAAGTTTCAGTTCAAGAAGTGAGTGTTTTCAGAAAGGTGTGAACACATTAAGGTATTGTCATGACATGGAAATATCTTGCAATCTGAACCACTGTTGCCAGTGATGTTACCTGCTATAATTAACTTATCAAAGAGAGTTGAAATATTTATTCACTTGGATGCTCCAGAAAACGTGGCTTAAGCATCAGATTAAGCAGGCAAAATAACTTTGCATTTTGTGCTCGTGATGATCTCAAAACAGATGCACTGCAGCATGTTTTAAATTCCCTTTTGCATCTGCAAAGTCTTATCCTTTATTAAAGACTAATCACTTGCCAATTAGATTTGAAGAACATACGGGAACAAATGACCATCTGGAAAGAAAGCACATAAATGTTGTCTTTGAAACAGATTAACCAAATAAACCCAACATGATAGAGGCATTCTTTGTCTATGAAAAGTATTCACACACTGGCATCGTGTATGTCAGAACTGATTCTGGGAAAAAAACTTCTCTAGAAGCCATCAAGGTATCATTTGTAGTTATCATTTTAATTTCAGTGTGTGCCTTTTGATGTATGTCTATGACTTCTGTAATAGTGATAGGGAAACCTTACCAAATGGACCATTTTGGGGACTATTCACCAAAAAATGAGAATTCCTAGGACTGGATGGTGGCCATTGCTAGTTGAAGTAGATTTCTTTCAGACATATTCCCAAGAGGGGTAGCTGAAGCTCTAGTATTTTTCCATAGGGTAGAGAAAAGATTACTTAAAGTGACATGAACTGAACACACAAAAAGTCATGGTGGCCAAGCAAAAAGAAGCAGCAGAGGTGACATTTGTCTGCCCAAGGTGCTCAGCTGAGCTCAGCTCAGTGTGAGCGGCAGCGATCGCTGCAATCGCAGCCATGTGTGGTGCACATCGGTGCAGTGGAGGAGCTGAGCTAACGTGCTCTTTCAAAGAGAGCTAGCAGAGATCTCTCTTAGCAACCACGGGGGCAGCCTCACGTTACAGCTAATCCAGTGTGACTGGAGGCTGTTGAGAATACGAGCAGTCCCCATCCATTACCGCAGCTGGAACTTCCCACACTCTTCCTTCCTTTCAGTCTGCTGATTGTGTGGCCATAGGGCAAAATGATTCAGCTTTCTGATCGGAGGGAAAACAAGCCTTTAGCCTTCTTTCTCTCAATTTCTTTTTTCTCCCTGCTTTTTTTCTTTCTTTTTTTTTTGTTGTGTTTTTTTGTGTGTTTTTTTTCTGTGAAGGATGACTGTCAGAGCAGCAAACCAAGCACTCTCCACCTTGCAGCTGTGTGAGTGCAGGAACCAGGGTAAATGTAGGGGTGGGAACCCATAGCTGGGCCAGCAGAGCTGTTTGAAGTGGTCCCAGATAACATACCAGACCTGCCAGTGAGGGAGGAATCAAGTTCACACCTAGCCTGTAGCTATACCACAATCAGTAGCTATCATTACGTGACATCAGATAAAGCTGTATTGTACTCAAGCTTAAGGTCAATTTTATACTCTTTTCAGCACATTTCCACATCAGGCTACTACATGCTGCTTCAATTCCAGAGAACATTCTCACAGGATAGGGCTTGTTATCATATTCTTTATCCCAAAACCGGGACTGAAACATGGGTCTAAGTGTTTTCTTGAATCAAGGTTTAGGACCACATCCTGCTATAGCAGGACTATTTATTGTTTCAGAAATACAGTTTATCTGGCTTCTCTGATACATCTGCAATCGGAATGGCTTTGAGAAATGGATAAATTTTAAACCATCCAAGTTTTCTGGGTTTTAAAATGCAAAATAATTGAGATCATTGAAAATATCTGAATCTTTCCACATATGAATAGCTCGGCACATCTGTTGGATTTATGATCTCCTGCAACGCTTCTGTTCCAGTGAAATGTGGCCTGAACAAGACTGATTTCTTCTTATTACTATCTAAAATTCCTTTAGGTCTCAACATACTTCTAGGAAGGGATAAAGGAATTTGTCCAAATTCAGAACCCTTTAAGGAAGACACTACAATGGAAACACAGAAAGAAGTGTGCAGGTAAAGAGGCAAATTGAATAGAGGAAATATTCCCATTTTTGCAAGTGAAAGAATGCAGGAGAACAGGAATTTACATAGGAAGCCCTTGCAGAGCAGGAATTGAATCCAGGCATTTTGAATGCCATCCCAGAGGTTCACCTTTTCTTCTTATTCATGGAAAAAAATACACAGGAAAAAAAATCCAGTTTTGTTTAATTTTCTGAGATTCCAAAATGTTTCCCATTACTTAAAAGCCAAAGCTTTTGAAAAATTTTATGTACAAGCCTAAAGATTCTCCTCTGTTTTACTGTAGTTTTAATGACTTGTACAAACTGGAAGTTTCACCAAGAAACCCTGACCTCTAATTTTGCCCTTCCTGTTGCTTTTCTGTAATCTGCAGGGCCTTTTCTGGTGTGTGCCCACAATACTCACCATCTCTCAGGCAGCATCTTTTGGCACAAACAGTTGAGCAGTGTACTCTTGGTAGGCATTGTCCTGATGTAAATGAGCTGTGGCAGCAAATCCCAACTTTGATATCTCACATCCCATGCCAGCAGTCCAATCACTGGACCATATGCCACCCTAGGCAGGGGAATCAGGGCTTCTCCTCATCAAAACTGGGAGCACAGTCTCAGTTGGCACAGCAGGGGCAGCAGAAGTGGTTTCAAGCAATGTTTCAGGTACACTCTTTGAAAACTAAAAACTTAAGCTGGAAGATGCCCATCAAGCTGTGTCAATGAACTGTTCTTTCTTTTTAATAAAAAGACACTGTTACTGACACTGTGCAGGGCATGAGGAGACAGGCAAATTGCTGCCTAATTCTCCAGAATAGATCTGAGCTGTGCACAGTCCATATCCAGCCTGGGATGTATGTTATGTATGGCCAAACTTCACGAACAAAGATCTGGGAAGGGCTCTCCCCACGTGCCCTTCCAGCCTGCACAGTGGATTGTTTAGGTGAGGCACAGCATGCGCAGAACTGGCCCCACCGTTTAAGTCCTAAGGTCCATTTGCCATGGCCAAGCGAGCTTGGACAGTGACAGTGAAGTCCTCAGGACTGTCTACAGCACCCAGTACTAACCGGGTCTGACCCTGCTGAGCATCCAAGATCTGATGGGATGGGATGGCAGGGAGGCATTTAACTGCCCAGAGGACGATCCCTACTGAGACTTGAACTCACAACTTTGGGATTCAGAGTCCAGAGAGCTCTCCATTACACCACAGGACTGCCCTGATTTTTCCGATAGTGTCAGTTAAGTCACTGAGTTTTTGAAAGCACTCTGATTTCCCAGCATTTTATATTGATTCTTTTTAAGTGACTTGGTTGCAAAACATCAAATCACCTTACTAAAGTTTAAAATACAATATTAACCCCAGGAAAGTTATGTAATGTTACAACACCAGAATTAGAGCCTATGGATTAAAATTACCTGGGAAATTCCAGCATATCATAGTAAGATTTATAAGACTTATGCATGTTTTTTTTTAATGAAGAAAGTGAAACGTGGTTTCAAACTGCATTCAGTCCTAAGTTTCCAAACAATTTCAAAGCTAGTAATCAGTACTAATTCCTGATTCTTTGAGGAAAACCAAAGTATTTATATGATCCTTGTTCTAAATGGGCTCAGCCTGTTGTGTTGTATTTTATTGGGTCAATGTTTAATTTACTTTGAGGTGGCTGGAGTGGGCAGCAGTGTAGCCCAGGACAGGTTTCATATCTTGTCTTTCATTAAGGTACTCTTGAGCTCAGACATGGAAATTAGGTCTTGTGCCTTGCTGTCCTTCCACAGAGGGATCCTCAATGTCTGAGGTCTGAGTGCTGATACATGCATTGCCTAATCAATTGTCACCATCACCTACAATTAGGGGGTTTGCCTGAAATGTACTAGAAGGACCTTGGAAAATATTCACTACACTGATTTTTTTCCAGAAGC
>JAOXXN010000395.1:65102139-65131250 GCA_026770055.1 Myrmophylax atrothorax | reverse complement strand
CAAAGCCTTTAAACTACGTTAAAGGGAAAAAATATTTTTACCAGAACGAGTGTTACTATTTCTAGCAATTTTAGTACAGCATTTTAAAGTGCAAATAACTGTTGTAAAGCTTTTCTATTAACACCTACAGTCGTTTTTGAAATTGACAGTAGAGATTTTTCCAGAGTTCCATTTCATGTCAAAAATATCACCCATCTCAATGATAAAATAATTTTTTTCTCTCTGACTTTTTGTATGATTGATTCTCTATAAATAACTGCAATAAATCTTCCACTTTCAACTACTTTTTAAAGAGGAAGCAATTCTTAAAATACTTAAGTGCTGCTTGGTTTTGCTTTGGTTTCTCTATCTTAGCAAAAAAAAAAAATAGAAGAAAAATAGAAGAACCATAACTACAAAGGTATAAGGGTAATTTTAATCTATTCTACTATAGCATCTAATTCTGTGAGTATATTGTATTAATCTTTATTACCTAAAGTAGTTTCAAAGGTGTTTTAGACACATTGAGTCACATTGAACTGATGCCTCGCTTTCAGCTGGGACAGAGAATTTTCTTCTTAGTAGCTGGTACATGGATGTGGGGTTTGGAATCAGTACAAGAATAATGTTGAAAAAAACACACCGATGTTTCGGCTGTAGTTAAGTAGCGTTTACCCTAAGACAAGGACTGTCACTCATAATGGAGTCCTGCTTTCCTGGGGATGACAGGTTACTTTCCAGCCCGTAAGAAGTGATGAATTAATTCCTCATTTTGCTTTGCTGGTACATGCATCTTTTGCTTTACTTATCTCAACCTATAAGTTTTTCCACTTTTACTTGTCCAATTAAGTCTCCCATCCCACTGCAGGGGAGAGAGTGGTTGCATGGGATTTAGTCACTGGCTGGGGTTAAACCACCCCAACCAATTGCTTTTTCTTTTTTTTTTCCGGTACTCTAAATACAGAATACCAGAAGAGAGAAACAATGATTTAAAATAAGACTATACTTTAGTAAAAAAAAATTTTGCTTAACAAAAGGCCAATTGCAATTATCTTCCAAAAAATCCTAGTAAAAACTTCTGGATGCACACAATGAAATAATCAAAGAACTGAACTGTTTTAAAAAAATTTCAGTGTTTCTGGATGCACACTATTACAATTCAACAAGTCAAAAAGTAATTAGTTTTTACAGAATACTGACTTTTACATCAAAGCTACTCCTTATAGTCATTAAAAAAAACTGAATAAACCTACCTCTGTGTAACGTGTTCAATTAATTTTAAAGATAAATCCTATTTGTTATCTAAAGTAATTTATTCTAAGACTGTGTCTAGAAATATATTTTTCTCTGTAACAAAGAGAGACTTTGGTGTAGTGCAGTACTTCTTTTTGTCTGTTCCATGCAGTACCTGCCACATATTCTGTGCTGTACAAGACACATATAGAACAAAAAATACTTCCCATGATATATTGCTGATGTAATGATTTTCATTCATTTAAAATCATTTGCCAAGCTATGAAGGAAAATTCACTACACTGACCTGATGTAGATCTTCATGATGAAATCTGCTAATCACACACTCTCGTTTTCCTAAACAATTACCAGAACAAGCATAACAAAGATGACCTTCCCAGAGAAGCAGGCAAATATAAAACACATTTTATCCTGGACTAACCTGGGCTAGCAAGTTTCAATAAACTGACAGAAGAAGACCTGACATTAAAGAAGTTCCAGAAAAAGTGAGGCTCCAGAAGTACCAGAAAAAGTAAAGTCAAAACTAACACCTTGGATCTATATTTGGTTCTTACCATCTACTTCCTAGCTGTAAATCTTTGAAACCAAACTAACATTTGGTTCATTTAAGCTTGTCAAAATATTTTTCAAATATTAACTGGCAAGATGAGAGAAAAAGCATGGAGAAACATTTTCTGGGATGACCCTAGAGAACCACTGACTTTCATTTAAGTCATATCTCAGGGAATTGATATGACTAAATAACAGAGAAAAGCCAGAGCCTTTTTATAGACAGCTCTCTAGTCTATTTTATTTTAGGTGTGTGGTGAGGCAGACTACAACATTAAGAGATAAGGCAATTCGGTAAATTTCTCCCTTGGGGCAGAGTTTAAAGTTTTAATTACAGGCAAAGCAAAATCCCTGGGAACAGAATTGAATGGACTTGTGCATCTTGAACTACGGTGAAGGACAAGCCCATGACAGAAAATGTATTTTCCAGAGGCCTAGAAGACAATAAGGTTTGACAGATGAGACAAAGATATGTAGAGCTGACCAGTAAGCATCTCTCTTTCCCCTTAGGCCTAATAAAATACCTAACAAAGCACCTAACCTGAGACCCAGAATGAGCTAAACACAGTGAGATCTGCCATATAGACTAGTCCTAGGCAGAGTTTATGCCTTGATGTACAGTGCTGAAATAAAGAAAGCAGGCAAACAATCTTGATCATTCTGTTCTGCTTTTACCTGGGGTCAGAATAACCTTGTAATACCGGAAGGCAGCAAGAACTTCCTACTGTACATGCAGTGTCTCAAAAATAATTAAAACCAGATGTTAGTGCTATTGCTGACAGGATTTTAAGGGGTTATGCACCCATTCTCCATTCTAATGATCCAACATGGAGAACACAGAGGAGCATCCCAAATGCTTCCTGAAACAAAACTCTATATAGGGGCAGGGACACATATCCCCTGTTTGTAAAGAGTATTCTTCAAAGAGTGTCTGGGCAAGTCGCAGTGGCCCAATGCTCTTCCTCCCAGCACGGCCTGCACAGGCATGCTGTGAAAGACCACCAGCAGGATCATCCTTACTTTTCTAAGTCTGCCATTCTAAAATGCTGAAAAATTTATATAGGATAAGGAAGCAAACATACTTTTCTCTATTGATTTGATTTAACCAAACAGTTCTTTTCATTCTTGTTTGGAAGATGTATTTATTTTTAAAGGATGAACCCGCTTAATTCAGATTCAATAATTTCAGTAAAGCAAAAGCACTTACCCTTTCATCATTTTAAACTCTTAGTGCTGTGCTTCCCTATTAATGATTTAATCAACATAAAAGCAACATAAGTATGAATAATGATGATAATAAATATAGACTGATATTCAAGGTTTTATACACCAAAAGCTAATATTTTAAAATGCAGAGCTTCCCTGTGGACATTAAAACTTGCACTTAATTGCAACTTTTTACTTCACATTTTTATTTCATTTTGTTGTATTTGTATGACGAAATATTTATATTTTTCATTTTTTTAGGGAAAATCTTCCCCTTCAGTTTTATATCTGCCCTTACTCTACACAAAGGCTTAAGTCCACGTTTCTGACATTATAGCTCCTCAGTAACCACTGTTATGATACAGAAGATTACAATTTTGAGCAACAAGCAAAGGGAAGGAACACACACATCAAAAAGTTTAATCTGGACTCTTCAGCTGCATAACCACTTTACAGCTTTGAGGAAGAAAAGCTGTCTTTCTCTGCCTATACGCCACAAGTGCTATGGCACAGTTATCAGCTAATATGACTTAATGCACACTCAAAGAAAAGCATGTATTTTTACTAAATCTGCAGGAATAAGTTAGAAATTTACTCTGTGTGTACAATAACTCTCTGCCTATATGTATATCCTTTCTGAGAACAGATGTTCTCTGAAATTACACAATCATTCTCTGACTAGATGACAGTTGTCTCACAGTTCAGATATTTCAGCATCTGAGTGCTTAATGACAGAGATCAATCAGAGAAATTATAAAAGAATGCAAAACCTAAAGGGCATACCAACTGAACAGCTCCTCAACAAACTTGCCAGGCAAAAGAAATTCCCACCAATATTTTTCACATGAAGCATTTATAATATTCCTATCAGTAAATGGAGTCCAGTGAGGCACTTCCCAAATGATCTTTGCACACCTGTGCAGTGGCAACCTTCCTTTTTTACAGGAAGACTGTAAGTAGTGCTTTTGCATCTATGAATACCTTGGCCATTAAAGACTAAAAACCAACTGAACTGCCAGGCTCAAAGGGCTGTGATCAGCATCCCAAAGTCAGAGGACAGTCATTAGGGGGGTTCCCCAGGGTCAACACAGGATCAACACTGTTTGACACCTTCCAGTAACAACAGGGAAGATGGGATAGAACACGCTTCCAGCAAGGCTTCAGGTAACACAAGATCAGGAGGAATGGTTGATATACCTGACAGCCCTGTTCCCAGTCAGAAGGACCTGGACAGGCTGGGGAAAAGTACCAACTGAAGCTCAACAACAGGAATGCAAAGTCCTGCGCATGAGGAGGAACACCCTCAAGCACCAGTACAGACGGGGGCTAAATTGCTGCAAAGCAACTTGGCAGACAGAGCAGCTGGCACAAAGACAATTAAGGGACTGGAGCACCTGTCACATGAGGAAAGGATGAGAGCTGGACTTGTTCAACCTGGACAATAAAGACTCAAGGAGATTTTCTCACAGTATATAAATATCTGATATTTGGGTGTAAAGATGGCTGTGGCAGACTCAGTGGTATAGCAACAGAAAGGAAACAATAAGCATATATTAAAATACAGGAAATTCTATTTAAATATAAGAAATTGCAGGAATGGATATTGTTTTGTTGGAGGGGTGGGGGGGAGTGGTCAGTTGGTTTTCTCTTACCTTTCAGTTGTTCTTTTTCTTACTGTGAATGTGATCAAACACAGGCCACCCAAAGTAGTTCCAAAATCTCCATCCACAGATATATTCAACACACAACTGTAGACGGCCCTGCACAACCTGATGTAGTTGATCCAGGTTTGAACAGAGGGAGGTTGGGCTAGATGATCTCCAGAGGTACCTTCCATCTTCAATGCTTCCGCGAAAGGGAATTAGCAACTGCATAAAGCATTCTTTCATGAGAACAGCAGCAGTAATCACATTCTAGATTGATCAGTTTCCTAAGCATTATCCATGGTGGAGGCTGCCTACATCACTGACACAAAGCAAGCTATTCTTTTCTCCACATTGCTCCCTGATCATACTTGTTTCCGGCCTCTTCCCTTCCCTAGCGCTAGCAATCATGCACCCTATCTCTCCGCAGGCTGTGGAGGAAAATGATGGCTGAAGAAATCCTCAGGTGCAAAATAAAGGCAGCTGGTGCAAATTGGGGAACTAATTCTTCAGCTGAATTTCAAGTATTCACTCAGGCTTCCTTCAGGGAAACAAGAACAAACAAACAAAAATATCTCCATTTTCAAGATAAGCATCAAATAATCCACAGAGAACACTTAGAAATCACCTTTTCAACTAATTTCATCAATTTCAGAATTTTTGTTTGGGTTTTTCCATCAAGGACAAAGCAGTCTTGGACCCAAATATAGTACTCAAGCAGGCATTCCTGTGTCCCAAAAAAAGCAAATTTACAAATTCCTTATCTTCATAATTCATATACGGAAAGTTTGGAAGAGTCTGTACCAGAGCAATACTTCTAGGAAGGTGTTTTATCCTACTTCACGTTATGTTTTGTCTTCAAAAAGTTTTAACAAAACACAAGGAAACAAACAGACTCATACAACCCTCACTGTCTACCTCCTTTCCTTCTTACTCACCATTCTGTGCTTAAGATATCAATGGTTGCCAGAGAACAATCTGATGTTGCATTTTCTTGCAAGTAAAAAGTTATAAATTATTCTGGTAAGTAGCAGATCTATGATTACTCTCTTAATGCCATTCCACAGTGTTCAAAACACAGTTTTTAGTCACTATTCAGATAAAAGGCACAGATGATTTAGTTTTTAGGCCAAGTACTCAATCCCTACCTACACATGCAGCTAAAACAGTTTTGCTAGAGTTCCAAGCGATCTGTTAACCAGACAGTCCTTAGCAATTCGAGTTTTTTGAAGGCCAACATTGTCTTCAAGCTTCACCTCAAATTCCACTGCAGATCCTTGACATTGCCTTTTTATAGCTTTGGGGAAGCAATGCTGAGTTTCTGTTGGGACTTCTCAAGCCCTTGACTTCTGCTTTTCATAACTCCACAGCCTGCTTTGAGTCTCTTGTACTCAGTCTTCCTATCCCATGCAGAGGAGCTGCAAAGTTTATCTCAGTTCATCTTAAAGGATACAGATTAAGCCTGGCATTTATGGCACCAACTCTGGGGACAGGCTCCAATCCCCATTCCAACAAATAGACTTGTTCACTTTCCATAAAAAGTAAGTAAAGCCATTCCTTGGGAAAAGAGTTAATTATTGTAAATTTTTGAAGAGGCATACCAAATATGACACAAAAGCCAATATAAAATAATAATATTGACACTATAAATAAATAAACAGCTAATAAATAAATACAAGGGAAACCTGAGCTCATATAGAGCAGTTCACTTGTTTCACTGTAGTGGAAATGGGACTAAGATTACACAGACTAAGACAATTTTAATGGTTTTACTCAGGAAAGCTTCGGAGGCACATTTTACAATTACTGTATTTGGCCAAACCATGTTTCGTAAAATGAGGCTAAAGGTTGCTGATTTGCATTTCAAGTCCTAAGACCTCCTTTCAGGAATACAACATGGCAGAGTCTGCCATATTTGCAACCTTCAAAGTCCTTAGATAAAGGTTATACACTAGCAAAACACTTCCCATTTCTCCAGGGCCTGATAAGCAAGATGACTGTAACAACTTTTGACAATGGAAGTGGAATGCTCCCCACTGAGGACTGTACATAGCCCATACAAATGATTTGATGAGCTTCTAAGTGACTACATTATGATAAAAAATGAAGCATCCTTAGTCCCTTTGCCTTGCCTTTTGTTGTATTGGTTTGAACCATCTGTAAACACACCAGGAGGACCAAGACCAGAAAACATCAAAGCACATAAATTAAATGGCTCTTTTATCTCAGGCCCATATGTTTCTATATTTTTTCTCACTTTTTTGCTAAATACATCACAGAGCTGGAAGCTAACAAATCCAAGAGATGCTATCATCCTTATCCGTCTGAACACCAAGCTTCTCACACTTTATTATTTGCATAACCAAAAAGAAATTTTCTGTTCATGTCATAGGTAATTGTTCCTAGTTACCCTCAATATTTTTATTTTGCTGTCTCCACTGGGCCACAGACACAGTAGGTTAACTGGAATATTCATGATGTGTAATAATTATTATGGAACAGAAATTCTTCAGTGAAAGATCCTTTAAAAATATAATTATATTCCCTTGTAGCTTTCAAATCAATTTCAAATATCTAAATGCATAAGGACTGTCATGTAATTGTAATTCAATTTGATTCAGAAGATAATGCAATTTTACTAATCTCTATATAAGACACAAAAAGATGAGGCACCTTATAGAGGATCATATCATTCATTAACATTATCGAAGAACTGTCATACTAAAAAGATACTCCTGAATTTCACCACATCATCTGAAGGATTAGACTAAATTGTCTTTTGCATTATTTATTGCACAATTTTTTAATGTCTCTATCACAGTCATTTTGAATCTATAGCTTAATACATCAAAAAGAAACAAAAAAGCTGTCTATAATATTTAGGACATGTAAGTGAAAAGTTCAAATATTGTTAATTCTGTCAACCATTCAGAGTCCATCAAACAATGGCTAGTTAATTTCAAAATTTATAAAAGTAATATTTTAATATGTTGAAGGTGCAAGAAAACGTTATATGTCAGTGGCTCAATTCCTATCTAAGTTACAAAACCATAGCATAGTTTAATAGAACTCTGAATGTCATTATACAGATTAAAGTACTGATACACATGTGTGGGCATCTGATATATGCAATTCTAAAACACGTGAAAGTTCTCAGTACTGCTTGGTTCTTCAATTTAATAAATAGCATATGCTAGTCTTTGAAAAGTCTTTATGGCAGCCATATATCATCAAAATACACATCTAGCCTAGTTCTTCTAAGAGATATTCTGTTTCCTGTTGTCAAATATCACAACATTGTGCTTAGTTTACACTTAGTCATTTATGTACTCTATTACAATGCAGTGTTTCTAAAAGGAAAGAAACATTGTCTTTAGACTGACAAAACGTTATTCCCTGCTTTGTCATTACTCTAGGCCATTACAGACACACTGCGTATCTCTGTTTCCAGAGGGAATCAGCACCAATATCCGGGCATGAGGGACGTGAACAGGGAGACGTGTTTCTCTTATTGGAGTCTTTGTAAACTTTATGCCTCAAAATGCATTGAATTGAAACAAAGAAATAAAAAATAATTAACTGTATTTTCCACTGTAAATGCAAACTATGAAAAGTAGTTGTGAAAAATATGCTCAAAAAGACATTGCTTTAGAATATTTTGTTTGAGTCGAAACATATAATGTCAAAATGCAAAGGCCAAAAGCAAACATATTAAAAGGACTCAATCTTTTTCATGCAAGTAAATAGCAAAAAGCTTAAGTTATTATTTGCCTTTGTATGATCCTATAAAAGCAATTCTATGGTGTTTTTACAGTGCAGTATGCACTTCTATTCAAATGTTGTGATTTCTTTGAAAAACTGACCTTTCTGATTCAAATACATAATCTTATTTCAAAGATAATTATCTCAAAAAAGTCTTTTTTCATATCCACTGTCTTTTTTTTGTATTAACTAAATGCAAATATTTTCTTTGCATTTTGCTTGTATTAGTAACACATAGTGTTGATTCTTAAATTATTCCTTTCTTTTGCAGCAAACCAAATCATAGAACTGAAACAATTTCTCACTTGCAATGAGAACTATTAAAGAAAAGAGTATAACGTTCCTCCTGTTTCTTAGACAAGGAGTATTACGTGATTAGTAATCAGTGAAAAATCATGATTTAGACATATGTAAAGGGAAATCCAGCTGGTTTATACATATTAATAATATATAAATGTACAGATACAGACATCAGAAGGTTTGAGATACTTAAGCACATTGGTTTCTAAATTCAATTTGCAAGAAACAACAATTTCTGTAAAAATGTAATAGACTATAGTGGTGGTGGTTTTTATAATTATTATGGTGTTAATAATTACTAATATGAAAAATAATTAATAAAATACTAACTGTAAAATTATATTCATCGCTTGACCAAAAATCTTTTACAAATATATACTAATTACTTAGAGAATCATAGCCCTTTTTTTTTAAGTTATGAAAGTTTCTTGGGCAATACCAAGTCAATCTCTCAGATCCTGACATGAATCTGATTTGAATCAATGCATTGACTTTCATGGTTTTCAAGAGGTTTTGGAACACACTTTTAAGCCATACAGATCAGAACTATTCACAACTGAGAATTTTGACATTTAAAAAAATATTAACCATACAGTTAAGCAGCAACTAGTTTGCAGACTTTTCAGTTACTATAAAGAAGATTCTGGTAGAAGTGATAATACAATATTTTAAGATTTGGCTATTTGATGAGCTACTAGACAATAGAATAAAGTTCTCCACAGGTAAGCATTACTTTCAGTGACAACTTCGTGGTTGATGTTGGCCAGCTGCCAGACATCCACAGGTCTGCTCTCTCACTCCCCACCACAAGAGGGCAGGGAGAGAAAATAAAATTATAAAAAAAAAACGGGGGGGGGGGTGTCAAAACACCAAAAGAACAACACAACACTCTTCATGAAAAAGAAAAAAATCATTCCTTGAGATTAAGTCAGGGAGAGATCATTTTTACTGCCACAAGAAAAGTAGACTCCCAAGTGGTGCAGGGTGGTGGAGACTGATGGGCTGCAGTCAGTCCGTAGCAGCTACTCTCTGCCGCTCACCTGTGCCCTGTGGTGTCCCTTGCAGAGACAGGGAGAACAAACTGTGCCCGGCCTGGGACAGCCTCTGGTCACTCCTCACAGAGGCCACCCCTTGCAGCCCCCCTGCTGCAAAAAATTGGATGTATGCACCCAAGACATCTTAGATGGGAAAAAACATTTTAGCATTGTCACTGATACAAGAAATAATCAAAAGACAGAACAACTTATTTTAAATTGCTCATGCCTGACCAAGTCAAACATATCTATGTCTTGATAGCTACTAAGTATCTAACAAAACAGAACATCTAAATTAGGTGCTACTCACTTAAAGAGAAATAAATTACTAAATGTTCCTTGAAATTGTGCTTGTTATATAAATAACTAATTCAGAATAAATTGGATCTGCAATGTTACAAAGATATTTATATTATGAAATAAATACACTTTTTTCTCAGATGTAGAAACAGGACCAAAGCTGTTCTTTGAAGTCATATAGCCTGGTAGGTGGGAAGCAACACTCACACAGAAATATATAGAAGTGTCTTGATGAAAGCTAATTTCAAATTATTTGTCATGCAAGATGTTCAAGTTTCAGGTGGCAAAAATCTTTGCAATGTCCAACAGTCTCTGTAGACTCAGGTGATTTGTTCATAGTCACTCAAGTTCTAAAGCATTAATGACATCTGCCCAAGTTGATTTAAGCTCTGCTGCATCTGGTGTGAAACAAATGTTCCTTCTGATGACAACCAACATTCAGTAAATCAGACCAAGGTTCTTTCTGCATTGTCTTTTCTCCTCGAGACTGACTCTACATGCATTCTCAAAGGAAGCAGCAGCATTGTGAATGGTGTGTCTCCATGAATCCCGACTGGAGGCCAGAGTGGACCATTGATGGCAGTCAATATGGCCAAGGCTGAGGTGTTGTTTCAGGGAGTCCTTGTATCTCTTCTTCGGGGCTCCTCTCTTGCGGCAGCCGGTGGCGAGTTCTCCATAGAGCACAATCTTCGGGAGGCGGTGATCCTCCATCCTGGAGATGTGCCCTGCCCAGCGCAGCTGCGTTCTCATCAGCATGGCCTCGATACTGCTGACCCCTGCCTCTTCAAGAACAGACACGTTGGTCATGTAATCAGACCAGTGGGTGTTTAGGATTGAACGGAGGCAGCGCTGATGGAAGCGTTCGAGAAGCCGCAGGTGGTGGCGATAGATGACCCATGGTTCAGACCCATACATGAGGGCACACAAGCTTCTCCCCCGTGACAAGGGGGTGTCCCCGGAGAGGACCAGCACTTGTAAGTCAAGGCAAATTATTAGCAAAGTGGAAATTAACAGGATCACCTCAAGACCTGATTAGGTCAATAAGTCACTGACTGGTGTGACTTGGATGTATAAATAGAGAAATTCTCAAGATGAAGACGGCAATCTGTTGACATTTCCTAACAGAACAGTCTTGAGCCTTTTCCTACCCCCCTTAATCCTTTTCAGCTTCAGGATAAGTGGCAGAAATGGAAGCAGGTTGAGCAGCACAAAATCCTGCGTGCATAGGCTGCTAAGCCAACCAGAACTGTGCAGTGTGTCTACCCAGGCACCCTTTTTATAGTGAGCTCTCCAAAGTAGAAAAAAAGGACTTTGAATCTCAACAGACCAGGTTTTACATGCATGTGCACTAGAAGAGTTTGTGTTTTAAACAAAGACTGTTCAGTGCCACAATAATAAGAATGAATTTATAAACAGCTTGCCTCCAGCCCATAGGAACTTTGCTCTCTGGATCCTTCCTTCTGGTTGTGATTTCAGTCCACTGAGTGGCTTTCTGGGTTGTCAGAACTTTGTGTGATCCTCTCTTGGACCATCAGAAGAATGTGTTGAGCTCTAGCCTTGGCTCTGATTCCAGGTCCCTTTATCCCTCTGCTGCTCTGCAGGATTTTTTTGTCTTTTCCTCTGCCTGCCACACCCTGCCCACATGGAAGTGTCTCTCCTCCAGGAATTTGCTCCAGGCTAAGAGCAGTCTCCCCTTCTCCAAAAGACCAGTGTGACTCAGTGCTTTCTTTCTTAAAGGAATATGACAGAGCAGCACAAACTAAAACATACCATTCATCACAGGGAATCCTGTGGAAGCAAAAGATCTCAGTGTATTGGTTATTGGAGGGTTGCTCTTGATGACCATTTCAGAGCAGCTGTGAAATGCAGTATTGGGATACAATGACTGAGGCATTTCTAGTTGGGTTGGACACGCAGGAGCTGCATTTTACAAAGCACCAATAAGAACTTTCTTGCAGTGTTGCATGCAAGTTTTCACACAGTCTAAAACAGGGAATTAAAATGGAATAGTTACAAAGGAAGGAAGACCAAAAGATATTGTAGTTGCTACTAAGAAGGGAGAAAACCTGAATAATAACATAATCACAAAATGAAAGAACTTCAGATCCAAAATGAGGAAAAAAGTCCTAACAGATATCTAGAGCATAACTTGAAGTCATTTTGCAAACAACAATATTGAGGACAAAAAGCCAATGATAAATGTCAGTGTAGGACTGTATGATGGGATGAGAAAATTTCTGGGGATGGGATATTAAGATCTCTTGAGTATCCAAGGTATTTGTATCTCCAAAACCAACTAGTTTGAGAGAGTCTAGCTCACTCTTTATCTACTGTATCCCTACACAGTAAAAATCTCACCTTTTGGCTTCCCCTGGTTGCCTGTAGAGGTCAGAACATTGTGTGTTGTGCTCACGAGATCAGTGATAAACCACTGGTCAGACTTAGAGTGAAAGAAAAATATTTCATTTAGGGGAGCTTGGCAGAGACCATTAACTTGGGGTTTCTTGTCATTCTCTGCTGTGAGTGCCATTCTCTGCCTTTGCAGACACTCCAGAAGTTTTGTTTAGGAACCACTCTGCTATTGAGGGGTCATAGCACAGCAATGATAATGTTGATTTTTTTCCTTGCAGTGTATTGTAGCTGTGAACTACCACAAGTTTTACATTTGTCAGAAGGTTTGGGGAAGAGTTGGTGGTGTGTTGTAGTTAGAGTTTTACTGTGGAGTTTTATAAGTAGATGTGTAGAGTATGGTTACTGCAGTTACAGGTGACTGTATGACCCTGAAATTCTTGTTCATGGGTGATATTCTGATTTGGGAGCAAGAATGTTTTCATTGAGAAGATAACTAGAGGAACTGATATACTGCCTAGAAGTGATTTGCTGTTCAGTCTTCCTTGCTGGAATTTGAATCAGTGCAATTTCCAAATATGGGGTATAGGTGGATTCAAACGAACTCAGTAGTCCTTTGTCTGTGTGTTTAAAACTGAACAGAAATGACATATCTGTGCTTCTGTCTGGAGTGACAATTGCTTTCAACTTGTCTCTCAGCTGAAACAGAGGACTAGAAATAAAGCAGACAATGTAAGTCAGAAAGAAGGAGAGCACTGGAGCCAGAAGTAGAAACATTTGGTGCCATATTGGAAGACTAAAAAACCACGTATTTTTAACTACAGTAATTTAAAAAGAATTGGAACCATCTGCTATTCTCAGGACATTAATTATTAAAAATTATGAGAAACTGAAAGCATAATGGCTGGTAGATTCTAAATTGTTATAAATCTTATTTATGATCCTTCCTCTTGCTCTGTCTGATGCAAACAGCTGATCATCAATGCAGCAAAAATTATTTCATCAGAATTATGGTGAATTTAGGGATAAATTCCTGTTCTTGAAAATAGGCTGAAAGACTTGAAAAACTGCTTCAGTATAATTTTGTAGTATTAGTCCCACTTATACACAAAGTTGCATCTCTTTATCCAGATATATGTTTTATAATTTAGTTAAATTCTTACAAAATCCCATGTGGATATTCATGATTAGATTTTAATCTAGCATAAATTAATTAGAATTAAGACAGTTCCTTGCCGGGTATGCGGTTTTCAGCCATGTGCCCAAAGGAATTTGCACCACCGCCTCTAAATTAAACCATTGATTGTGGTTCAGTTTGTGCAACATTTATGGAGGGAAAAGCTCTCATTGTATTGATCAGCCTGAGCTGCCAATTGTAGAGCCACATCCAGGCCTTAGTGAAACATTAGTATGCTGAAATACTGGTTCAGGTCTAAGTATTTCTCTAAAAATGTGTAAAGTCATTCCCTCTGCTAGGGTCTCCTGTGTATTTTTGAAAACTCCTTTAGTGAAAAGCACAGTTCTGTTCAGATCAAATCAGTGGGTAAGTATTTACACAAATACTATAATAGCATGCAATGAGTCTGGAAGTTGATGTGGAAAGTGCATGCACAGCCATGCCATTGAATATAATGGATGCTGTGCATTGCATGGAGACCAGGCTAACAAACCTGGCTGTAGGATTTTCACAAATTGTGGTGCTAATAAGTTTGTATTAACTGGGATTCATCTGGACAAAAAGCAATATAAAGGCAAAACCACATAATCTCTGTGAATTGCTATCTTTGTGTTATGACACACATTCATTTCTGCAAGGAGAAAAACACTCAGGATTTATGGACTACAGATATTCATCCATGGATAATGCTAGAAACAGACTGTTGGGATATTAAAGGGATTTATGTATACAATTATTCAGTATCTTTCAAGTCTGCAGCACTCATGGCAACCAAAACTCAAAATGCAGTCAGTCACATAAAACATATCGTACTGTTGTTTGTAACAGATGAAAAGAAAAAATATGGGCAAAAAGACACAATTTACAGGTAAAGAATTACAAATGTAGTTTTAAATCAAACAGTTAATCAAAATAACTGTTAAGCTACCAGAGAAAAAGGGAAGGGATTATCAGATATGTCAGTATTATAAGCATGAACTTAGAAACTAGATGGAATATTCTGCTGTTCTAGGACATGTTCTCACAACTGCATATGACTGAGCAGTAGCTGCTGACAGACAGATGGCACCATCCAGAAAGCCCTTCTCAAAGTAACAGCCAAGGTTAAAAATGGGATTGCACTCGAAGCCAAAGTTAAAAAAAAAAATAGTTCCTTATGAACTGCCATAATTGTGAAGTTAGATATTCAGTACACACTGCAGGTAGGAGTAAGTCTTCTCCTGGGGTTACCTGTGACAAACAAAAAGTTTACTTCCTCTTTGTAATACACTTAGTATTGTGGCCAGATATTTATTATGCCTGAGCAACTAACTTATTGGTATTGGCTACAGAGGCTTTCTTTTTGCCAGCAGAGTGATGTAACCATCCCATTGGACCAGGCTCCTCCTGTAAATGCTTAAAGCCAATGGGCTTTAAATGCTTAAGGTCTTCTGCAGAATACACTAGATGCCTATTTGTATTACCAAACAGCTAAATACCCTTCTAAATCTGTCCTTAAGAGTGGTCTATTCTGTAGGTATACTCCTTTGATTAACCAGAATTAGGGCTTGGTTTCCTTTAAACTAAACCTCACCTTGAAGTATGTTGTACTCTGTTAGCAGGAGGCAGCCTTCCCCATCACTCATTCCTAACAAAAGATTCTGAAAGCAATTTTCTGCCATATGGCACCCCATCTTTGGCAGTGCTTCACTGAACTGGCTGCAGCTTTCTGTTACAAACATGAACATACTGTGGTGTGGGGATGAAGTCTACCATTGATTGTGTAGAACCATTGTTGTCCTACTCTGAAAAATGTTTCCTGCTCGTATCATCTGATATATGTAGTGATTTTCTATAGAGGGCTCATTTGTTGTTTTCAGAAAAAGAAAACCAACCCAACCCAACCGCAACAAAACCAACCAAAACAAAAACAAAAACTTCCTGAGGAAAACTTGATGATAATTTTGACTAGAGACTTTCATTCATCTTGAATGAGTGAGTTCCTGGCTGTCGCCACCTCCAGCCATGGACAAATGCTATGGCAGCCTCACATCACTGTCCTGTAGTTTCAGCATCTTCAGCCATAGCTGAAATCAGTTCCTGATGCTTTGTAATTGCTTGATTACATTACATGTCAGCCTCATAAGGTAAACTGATGAAATCACCTCCATCCAAAGAGCACAAGTAGCAAATGTGGAACTGGATTCCAAAAGCACCAGACACATTCACAGGACAGGGAACACGTTAAGCACTGTGCAGCCTTTGGCACAGAGAGCTCCTCAGTGGCTGACAGAAGGCAGAGGATTGTCACAGGGGGAAGACCACTCTTGACATCCTCATAATCTTTTTCTTAGTCTTACACAACTAGGTGACAGTGGCTGCTCCCAAACACTCTTCCCCTTTCCATGGCAGAGCCTCATTAAACTAGTAATTTGTTTGGACATTATCTTTGCATAATGTGACCCAAGGTCTCCTTGGAGACCTGAGAGCTCTGCATGGCTATCTATCTTCAGAAACAGTGTGTCTCTTGTATTTTTTTTTTACTTTCAATAGATACTTTTTGCTCCATTTTTCTATTGTTCAGCATTGCTTGCTGCATCAAAAGAAGAATGCCCAGCAGGTTGAGGAAAGTGATCCTCGCCCTCTACTCTGTTCTCATGAGACTCCACCTGGAGTGCTGCTTCCATCTGTGGGGGTCACCAGCAGAAGGACATGGACCTGCTGGACCGAGTCCAGAGGAGGTCACAAAGATGGTCAGGGGGTGGAGCACCTCTCCTAAAAAGACAGACTGCAAAAGTTGGTGTTGTTGGAACTGCATGATATTTAAGGTCCCTTCCAACTCAAATCAGTTTTCCTTTCCCTTTGGTAGGTTATTGTTTCCTTTTAGAGGTACTGTTGGTCGTGTGGGTTAAGTAATTTTTTTATCTTTTGCTCTAAGTGTTTCTCACTTTTCCCTGTGCCTGTATCACCTCACCCACAGCTAGTTATGTTGCTGCAGGTTGAGGGGACAGCTTATGCATGGCATTGCAGCCATGTCCAGCTGCCCCCACAATTCTGCTGCAGTCAAAGAGGTCACTGATCTCACAGCTGCAAACAAAGCAACTGAGTGCATATTATTTGCAGTACAAAAATGGTGATGTCTTAAACTTGAGCTACTGTGTTATAGCAAGTCTGTATATTCCTATTGCTTATATTCTTTTTTATTTTCTTTTTCTTTTTGTCAGCTGCAGCACTGGGATATGAAATTAATCTTGTGTTCAACATCCATAACATCCCCTGTCCCCAGGCATCTTTCAGTCTTCTTTCTGTACTACTATCCATAGTCTATTGGATTGTTGTCTCTTTTCCTGGCTAGTTTGTTCCTGCTGCCTGTGTTCCTTTGGCTTGAGCTGGCAGCTCTTATTGATTACTCCCTTGCAGCCATTTTTTAGGTGAACTGGACTTGTGTCCCGTATACTTTTCCTATAATAATGGATCATTTAATGCTTTAAAAAGAAAATGGAAATAAGCCTCTTAATGCAATGCTTTTAGGGGGTAAAAATTGTGCATCCTTCTACAACAGTCAGTGAACACCCTTTCCTTGCACCTCCATCACACTGGCCAGCTGTCTAACCAGCCAGGCTTCATGCCTTTCCCATTAATTTTTCCCAGGAAGAGAGAAGAGTTAAGTACATTGTTTTTTGCTGCCTGTCACCATGTGTGCAGGGTGTCCAGTTTTGCACCTGCTAGAAACCCTTCCCTGCTGCATCCCGAGTGTTTCCTCCCCAGGTGCTGGGGGAGCAGCTGCCTGGGGAACATGAGAGGGAGCAGCAAGGGAAGAGCCGGAGAAAGGCACAGGTTGGGCAATCACAGGCTGCTCTGCTGCAATGCCCTCACCAACAGCACTGCAGGACCCACTGCAAACACTGGGATCAGACAGAAAAAGAAGGAAACCAAACATTCCTCCTGCCCCCAGAGGGGCCCAGTACCCTCCCAGCCAGGGCCAAGGTGGGCGGCTGTAGGCACCTACATACTCTCCCTCTCTTTCACATGCCTTTTTCCTTCCTGCTTTGTGATGACTTTATTTCTGGTGTGTAAGCTTATCCCAAGCAGGGTGGACTCACAAGTGTAAGAAACCAGTTTTCCTTACTGGAATTTTAAAAAAAGTGGGGGGAAGAACGTTTTTACCAAACATCCTTACTGAACAACACTAGTAATGCAGTGTAAAAGCTTGAAGAAAAACTATAATTGGGCCTTAAGACACATAAGCATCACTGTAAGTTCTTACTTAACATCTTTGGAATCTACTTGTGGTGCCTTTTAACTACTGCTCCAAACAGGATGGATTAAAGATTATTAGGATAAGGTGGAATAATTAGATATGATGTACTCACCAGCAAAAATTCTGTAGGAATTTCCAGCTGTTTAATCCCAGTTGGTTTCAATAAGGTGGAACAGGATTTTACATCAATGTGAAATTTGTATGTAGGCCTTCAGTGCTCCATGTATCACAAATAGGCTTAAAAATTCCAATTCTTTCCAGTGTTTCATACAAGCATTAATAAATTATATGCATAACCCTAATTCAAGAACCTATCAGAGCATAGAGAGACGTAAAAAGTGTCTGTATTAGTCAAGGGTCAAGTCTGAGTTCTCAGACTTTATCAATTATCCTGAAAGTAGAGTAGAGATCTTAATTACCAAATTAGAGGAAACAATACCAAAATTAGAGAAAATTAAGATCTCCTTACCCTTTCCTGCCCAAGATCAACTTATTTTCATTGTTGGCTAATGCAGAAATAAACCAAACTCCTTGTTCCAACTTCTGACAAGTAGTTTGGTTTTGCAATGTCTGCGACCCATTGTTTTTCAGGTAATTTAACTACAAAAATCTGCCTTATGAATCCTAAAATATAAAACTACCATGGAGTAATTCTCCTTGCCATTGTATTCATTGCCAAGGTCATGGAAGGCAGGAAAAGTTCTGGATGATTATTTATGGTGAAACATAATGTCAGAGGATGTCTTTGAATTATAAAAATTGTCATTGTCAATAGTCGTAAAATTGGATTAAGCTGATTTTGTGAAAAGTATCAGGCAAAATTTCTTTCAAAATTCACTTTGCACAAATGTATCATCCTGATAATGGAAGTCCCCATTGTGAGCATATTATCTGAGGCTACTCTGGTTAGTGCTTCTGAATAAAGCAAAACATCTCCCAGGGCTCTCCGATTCTGTTATTACGTACATTTTCAGGCAGCACTGAATAGTATTATTCTTTTCCAGTTCCTTGGCTGTCATGATAAATCGATAAAGTTGTAATAATTTCACCTACATGTGGTACTTAGAGAGAACAGCCTGAATGCAGAGCCTGCTTTCAATCTCTGGCTCATACAGACACCACAGGAGGGATGCCTGAAGAAAAGATGGAAGCTATTTTTTCCCCTTGTGTAGCTCTATTACATAATACCACTATCCTGGATCTAAAGACAAATTGTTGTTTATCACTGCAGAAGGGTGTACCGAGGGAGACTTCAAGTGGCAGTTGTAAAATAAGGGATGGAAAATTGGTTCCCAACATGTACTGAAAAAGAAGTGTAAAATTAATAAATAATGAAGTGGCTTGGCTCAAGTTACAGATGCAGTTCAAAACAAAGCTAGAAAATGGACAAGCCAGGACTTTCTCTTCAGAAACACCAATTACTGGGGTTCCTTTATGAGGATGGTGCAGGCCAAGTCCTGTGCCATGTCCCCCAGCACTGCTTCTTGCTTTCCAGCCTGTTCTCAGTGAGCAAGAATTTGTTACCTGATAGAATAGTCTTGCACCACACTCTTCCCATTTGCTCACCACCGTGGTCATCCCAAGTATATCTCATAAACAAAACAAGGTTACATCTTGCTCTCACTCTTCCTAAATGGAACTGCTCATGATGGGGGATACACCAGCTAAGTGCAAAAGCAGAGCTGATGTTCCTCTCAAGAAGGATGGTTCATATCTGTCCTGCTTTTTCTTCCTATCACAGAGATGCCACTACCACAAGGCTGCATGACTTTATCTCTTGGCAAGCCCTGCTGCAATGATGCCATTTGTATGCTTGTTTGTAGGCTGTGTTTTCCCCTCATGGTGAGAGGACTAAACCTGCTTTATAGAGTGTGAGTTGCCACAGACACTGTTGGTGGATTTTCTAGTTCTAATACACAGTTACAAAAGTAGGTGATACAGAGACATGAATATCCAGAAACAAGTTCCTAAGCAGTCTTATTTTCCAACCTAAGTAATTAGTGCTGATTGATTTGGATTCTTCACCAACAAATTGTTTTCAGATCTATCTTGAAGATAAGCTGTGCATTGTACTGATCTGCTTTATGAACTTGAAAAATAGAGGGTTCTCTAGGGCAAACCCACTTGTTGCCCAGCTGTCCAGCAGCAATGTCTTTGGGACAGACTATTTCACTCCTCAAACTTCCTTCCAGACACAGTGCAAGCATTTTTCTAGTAAACATTTGTGCACACCAATTTTCTAGAGACAAACCCACCAGCAGCAGAGTCCTCACAGACCTGGCCATAGTGCATTGCCTTGGATTCTGGCATATTTCTTTTAAGTGATTTTTCCTCCAGCATCTTTGGCCCAGTTTAAAAAAATGACATGAAACACTGTCTCTTTTGATGAGTGTCACTGGCTAAACTCACTCTGATTTTTTAAAAAATAGAAGTTTTATCCATTTCATCTGGATTTTAATACAGTTAGACCATTCCTGGAGGAAAATACTTGCAGTTCCTCTTCACATTAACACAGTTGAATGTGTCAGATGCAGACACTGTTGCTGTATCTCAGTACCAGGAGTCAGTGTGTCCTTTTCCAGCAAGAACAGCTCCAGCACATGTGTTATTTCTGTATATGGTGAATGGCATCTGGCATGTGCAAATAACACACTGTCTCTTAGTTCTGTGTCTTATGGCCAAGTTCTGCTCTGAAATCCATGCCATTCTGCTGGATTCTTCACTACTATCAGTGAGAACACAGTTTGGTCCTGAATGTTTTTAGAGTCGCTGTCTGCTTCTTGTTACATCTGGTTCTCTGTTGTTTTGTTCATGCTGATCTGTTGAATTGAGTGAAACTGTCACGCTGTAATACTGTGGACTTGATAATCAGGGCTCACAAACTAGAAAATACTTCCTGCTCTGCTTTTCATCTCACACTGGTTATACACCATTGGCTTCTTAGTGGTTTCTTTGCACTTTTGCTGAGGTGAGAGGAGAATCAAATCCTTAGACTGAACACAAACTTGTGCTGGTTCATATAACTCCCTGCTCTGATATTTAAGTGACAATTCTTCAAATACTCCTTGCTGTCAGGTTGCTTCTGCCTTCAGACTTCTTGATGCCTCATTCCCGGAAGAGTCTCACAGGGTTGATGTTCTCTTGCACAAACAGCTGAGTCTTCCACTTCCCTCCAAGGAGTGTTGAGAGATCAATAGAAATAAGAGTCTTTCCACATTTTCAGAATGACAAAAATTCTCTAGCCATTTCTTTTTTAGGGGAAAAGTCTGAGCCAGACTGCATCATAAATTTCAAGTCCAGGTACATGTGCTGGCTGCATCCCAGCCTCACTTTAGAGTGTATGTAACCTGTCTATGTGGATATCATCCTTCCCAAACACTGACCTCCCAATGGCAATGGGAAGGGAATGTGACTGTAATAGGCCCAGCCAAGTCTCCACTGTGGAAAAGGAGGGGATCAGGACTCCAGCACATGCTCTGTCACTCTTCTGCTGCTTAGTCAACATACAAGCAAGTGTCCCTATTTCCACAGCACTGAAAGGCAGTGTTTCTGCTGAAAAACTCATTGTAAGGTTCAGCTTGCACTTCATTGGATGCAACAGTATGATATTCCCCTTGTGTCTTGTAAAAGAGAAAAGAAAATTAGAGTAAGTAGAATTATCTTGTCAGGGAGACTTCATAGAGGCTCCTCGAAAGGCAAAGGTTTGTTACATCTTCATTATTCCTCAGACACTCACTTGAGAGGGAGCCCACAGAAGTCCATGGGATTTTGTGTAGTGGATCTGGCAGTGCTGAGCCTGCTGTGCCCAGACTGGCATTACAGGAAGTTGCAGACATCAACAGCTTCTTGAGCATAAAGATTAGAATCACAGTGAGTCAGCAGCACTAGCTCAGCTTCACTGCACCATCCAGGTATGGCTTGCATATAAATTTATGAACTGCAAGGATATACTTTTGTCTGTGTCAGTGACTTAGTTGGTCTGGTCAAAGGCCTGTATTTTATTTCTTTCGTGAGATTCTGACTTTTCCTGATTTGCTCTGGTGTGACTCAGAGTGGAAAATGAAATTTAGAACAACAAAAAAAATCACTTTAGAGGGTCAAAATATTTGGCTTACAGAAAGCTTGGAAACATTTGCAAAGTTGTGCCATGTAGCTTTATATTTTTTAAAATAGCAGAACAGAGGAGAGGTCACAAAAAGAAATTCCACTTTTCCAACTTCAAATGTAGAAGGAGCAAGAAGAGGGCAAGAAAAACATGCCAACAGCATTGCTGCAGCCGTAGGAAGCATTACCATCTCCTCAGTGAGCCACTGGAAGCTGTTACTTGGGCAAATGGGTACTGTGTGTTCACAACTGGTACACTGACCTGAGCACAGATATGCTGTGCTGGGGTAGACACCAACCAAAGCAGCAGTGGACACAAAGAAGGATGGATGAAACCACAGTCTAGACAAGCTTCTAGAATCTTCTACCTGATGGTATAAATGTGAGGGATGAATTAAAAACCAGAAAGTGGATGAAAAGCCAGATTGTGAATGCCATGCATGGCATCGCCTTGGCTCGCTCACATACATAGATATGCATGAAGTCATATGGCATTCCCTAAGCTGTCAGACCAAAAACCACAGGAAACACATTATTTTCAGTCAAAGATGTGGACACGGTGGAATGCTACCATCTGTAGAAGTACAGAGTGTGGTTGTGAACATGAACTGTTCTGTTCTGGGAAAGAGTAAGATACAGCCCAGGAAGATGATTGGGTGTTGCCATCTCTCTGATCCTTTGGAAGTGCTGAGCTTGCTTGGCAAAGGAGACATGTAAGGTGAAGCTGAGAGTGCATTTCAGGCCATTACTCTGGGAGGAGGAAGCAATCTCATTATAGCTTGCATGGGAAATATTTGAGAAAGTGATACCAAATACTTCAGAGGAAGTTATTGGAAGTCATAAACAAACAAAGATAAGCTGGACAAGCAACAAAATAGAAGATTGCAAGAAAAGCATGAACAGACCAAGTCTGCTGGCAAAGCAAGAGCCTGATCAAAGCAGTGAAAAGATCTCAAAGACAGCACAAGCAAAGATTTGGAAGAGAGAAGCTCAGCAACTAGAGAATACCTCAGACTATCCAGAAGAGCATTTTTCATGGTGGTTAAATAGTAGGTGAAAAGAACCTGAGCCAATACTATTTATGCTAAGATGGCTCACAGCAGTCTGACAAGTCATAAAGAGGTGCCACAGGTAGAGGGATGTTTTGAAAACATGTACTCCCTGTAGGTGATGACACATGCTTTCCGTGCTTGTAGTAGGGAGAAGACAGCTTGCAAGGCAAGATGGTGTGGCTCTCAGAACAGCAAAGTATCTCAGCACTGCATCCTCCTTCCATAGGAAAAACAGAGCCAAGACTAAGGCAAATAGCAGTGCAAAAGCTGCTGGAACACATGACAATTCCACTAAGGTGGCAGAAGCATCTGGAATGAGCATCTGGAATGCGAAGTATTTAGAAAGCATTCAGAGGATACAATATCTTGCCAATCCAAATAATTATATAAATAAAAGTTATCATCACTATTTGAAAAATAATTTTAAAAGAACTTGTGAACAGATTATGGCTGCTTTTAAAAGAAAGAGGATAAGAAAAACAGCAGCATGGCCTGGTTAAAACTGTACTGAGTATTTGTATTTTAACAGTGGCCTGGAAAAAAAAAGGTAAAAATAAGGGTTAATACCTTATTTAAAAAATCCAGTTCTTTTTCTTGTATATTTTATAACAACATTAAATGCAGCTCAAAATGGAGCACTATGAAAAGGGCCTAAGTCAGACTAATGGGGCCATGGATAAGGTCACAACAATGCTAAAAGGTCTGTATAACAACTCTGGCAGTCTCATAAGAACTGATGGGCAACTGAACAACGGATTCATTCCAAAGGCTGATGGAACAGAAAGGGCCTTAGAGGTGCTAGTCATCACTCTCTTTACCAAGCCATGACGGAGTCCAGTGTGCAACACTGGATGGCCACTGTTCCTCAAACATTCTGTTGGAAAAGGCTTTATTCCATTTTACGAGGACTGGATACCTCAGTGCCTCCTCTGCCCTCATCTGCAAGCAGGTCTGTGGTATGAGATGTCCCTGTAGGGCTGATCTGTAGAGTCTCCAGTTGCATGGCTGCTCCTCTAAGTAGTTCCTGTTCTTTTCCCCAACATTCCTGTGTGCTTTTGTCACAGCTTATGCAAATTATGTGATGCAAAAAAGCTTACACTGTTGCTGTGTGGCAAGTACAGTCCGGTTGCTCCAGTCTCAAAAGGGTTTTAGGGAAGAGGTTAGGGAGTAACAAACTCAGGCCATCCTTCACCCAGGTTGTGTCTGAAGGGCCTGTGGTAAGTGGATAGTGGGCAACAAACTGCTAGATTAAAATTTTTCTGACAGGCTGGATCTGGTCCAAAAACTTTCTGTTGCTTGAGGTCCTGTGATAGTTAAACCTCCTGTCTTGTGTGGATGATATCATATATTGGCAGACACCCTCAAATTGATGAGAGGTTCTTGGCTATCTTAGAAAATTGTCATGGTTGCCTTGGACTCCCAGTAAATGCCTTGAAGATTAAATGGTTTTGTCCAGAAAAAGGAAAATGCATAAATTGTTGAAATGGAGCAGGGATAATCCAAAATACGATTATCTTCTACACACACCTAAAGACCTTGGTGAATGTTGATTGTAAAGGATGAGGGTCCCAGAGCATGTTCTTCAGCCACAAAAGCTGCACAGAGATTGACAGAACTCTACATGGGATAAAAACAGTGTGTTTGGAGCAAGATACACTACCTGAAGCAAAAGAATTTGGGAGACAATGGACATCTGTCATCTCGTAAAGCATGACCATGGCAACTGGTCACAAATAGCTCCTTCTCCAAATACCCCTAATCCAGGAAACACAGAATAAGACTGCTCTATTCCATTTCCTTAAACAGGATCCACAACATTGTTTTCCTGAGCTCTTGGAAGGCAGTTTCAGCACTGTGTAGTCAGGAAGCCTGCAGAGGAAGACTGAGAATTATAGGAATATTGGAGATATCAAACCCCTGGGATCTAGATTCAGAAAAATTTATTGACTCAGTGTCTTTCCCTGGTACCAACAATCTTTTATCTGTGTAATTGTTTGGACTGGAGAGACATTCTTTCCCTATGAATATTTTTAAAATACAATGCATTCCAGATGCTTGTTCATAGGATCCCGGTCTTGTGGGTGGTCCTGTTATAGAATCTTTTAGCAGGTCTTTTTAAGACTTTCTGTACACCAGCTGGGTCCATTACTCTTCTATGAAGTTGTCTGGGTGATCCAATGGGGATCATTTGTAAGCTGAGGACAGATGGAGGGAGTTGTTCCCTTTGCAGGACTGTATTCCCAGTGGCTGTGACCAGTGTCAGATCCTGAAGTTGTATGACAACTCTGTTGGCCACTGAAGTGAAAAGTCCAAAAGGACTTTCAATATAGACCTCGAAGCTCAAAGGAAAACACTAAAATTCCTTGCACTAAAAACAAATGGCTCCTCTGTAGGAGATCCAGTACTTTGCCTTGAAATGACACCCATTTCACTTGAAACATCACTTGGCAAACGTGGGAGCTTTACCATCTTTCTATGATGTAAAGGATCATTGAAATAAGAGGCCTATGAAGACAGCTGTTAAACTGCTCTGAGAGTCAGGCACTTCAAATGCTAAATATTACAACAATGGCCCTCGTGAGGACTGAGGCTCTTTTCAAAATTGTCCTTTTTTTTTGCTACAGAAAATAATTTAAATTTATTATTAAAAACCCCCCATGATTAAAATCAACCATTCGTGAAAATAAGACATACAAAGATTTTTAAAGCAAAAGTAGCTCTTTCAGAGTAATGAAGAAAAAGAAAACACTCAGGGAAATAAAACAGCAAAAGTAAATGGGTTTATTAAACAGTCTTATATAAATTACATAAATCTGTTCTAAAAATTAATAATATTAATAATTTTAGGAAGATTGGATGGCCACTGTGAGACAATGCCTTTTAAGAAATTTAGCTTGGTTTTGGTGTTATGTATTTATATTTGCTCTCACCTAGCTGGTTTGCTTAAACATACATGAATGAGATAAGACCTAAAAGGCAATGCTGATATCACTCATCACATCTTTAAATCACCCTGATCAGATCATCAGAGCAAAATTTCTATTTTAAGCACCAGGGTTGCCTCTTAGAACTCAGACCGTGGCTGAATGGGAGAGGATTTTCACCAGCAGAACTGTTGAAGCATTCATAGAATGACATCTCTTTTCTCCAGTTTTAGGAGTTAGGCACCTAGTCTGGCCTAATCATTTAAGCTCCCTTCAAAGCTCAACCTGGCCCACCCTTGTGTATCAGCCTGCTACCCACCAGAGGTGGGGCATGGAAAGTCAGCAGTGACTGAACTGAGAGTATCAGCTCTGGACACTCAGAAATGCTCCAGAATTTCTTCTTGCACTTCTTGATAAATCTGTCCTAAGCATCACTGAAAACTAAAATAAGAAATTATGAAGATTTTAATTTCTTTTGCCTTTTTGATGTTAGTTTTCCTGATGAATATTTGCATCTTCAGCATGAATTTCAAAAAGGCTGAAGTAAATTACTATTATAAATACTTTCTAGACAAAGCTTTCTGAGAAGTGCTCCTTGCTCCATTTTCTCTTACTACCTTGGCATTATAACATATGGAAGCCTCAGTTATGCCTAACTAATTATTTAGTCTGTGTTTTTCCTATCAAGCTGCATGAAAAATGCTGTGTGAGTCACAGAACAAAGCCAGTTCCAAATATCAGACACCAAAGTGCTCGCAGTTCATGAATTCCTAGGGTAGAAACTATTGGATTGTTACAACTTGCAGCGTATCTGCAGCTGTTCTGCAGGCTTTGCAGGACTGAATATGCTGAATAGACATTATTTATAGAATTATCCACTTTTGTGTGTAATTTTTCCACTTCACTAATGGACTCAATTCTGCAGAAGTCCCTGCCTTGCTCTCTGTGCAGGATTGCTCCATGACACACCACGTGATAGACACCATGAGTAAACCTAAAAAAAGCTACCTGTATGCTCATATGATATTCATCACTCTCATAAGGGATGATATTCTGTATATGTTTTTAAAAAAATTAGAGTATATGAATCTAGATGTGATTTCAGATTTTAAATATCTTATAGCGAAAGAATATTTACTGATAGAAGCTTGTCTTTAATCAATACCTGTTAATAAAGAATGCAGTAATGGATGTTTCCCTTGCAGTTTGGGGACATTTGTTCTGAGGAAGGTATCAAGTGTTTCCACATCAGGCTTAGAAATTCACTTTTTCAGAGTCCTTTGTTCAGCAAGAGGTTGAAGGCAGGTGTTTGATTCCCTGACCAAACGGGTATCTTGTCTGAAAGAAAAGTACCCTTTTTTAGGGCTAACACACAGTGGGACAAACTCATTTCAGTTCCAAAAGAGAGACTGATAATAGGACCAGGAAAATACATGACTGCATAAATTGAGTGTGTCTGTTCCTTAGTTTTTACTGCAGGTCACAGCTGAATAACTCATAGTAGGCATTCAATTGTTTTCTTTTCAGTAGATGTGTGTAAGACTTTGTGGACAATATGTGAACACAAGTGGGAATGAGTTGTTAGATGCTTCTTTAAGTCCTGGGTTCTTAAAAAATCCCTTCCTTTAAGTTCAGGATGTCAGACAATGTATTGCTACTGTTGGTAACTACCCCTCCCACCTATTCTGTACAATCTTGTTAGTGCTTCTCTTGAAGAAACAGAAGGTGAGTATGATACCATGGTGACAGTTGTCTCCTGCTTGTTCCTTTAGAATCCTTCAGCACAGTTCCACGGCACTCTGATTAACCTGAGGCAACCACTGGAGGTAATGCTTGGAGGGAAAGAATAGATCAGAAACCATGAGTAGGGAAAACGTTGTGTTTGGCACTCCAGTGGGAACTTTATAGTAATTTCTGGAGCTAAGGAATAGATTCAGGCCTGTAGGCTATACATGTATGTGAGCTTGGAAGGAAACATCCATAATTACTATAGTTTGAATGCAATAACAGTGGACCTCTGGCATAATTTGACTGTCTGCTTGTCTCATGCATCCTCTGAAATCTACTTTAGTGATAGCAGCAGGGACTTAGAGCAGCTGTTTAAAATGCTCCTAAATAAAATGGAAATGTTCATTCCTAATTTTTTGCTGCCAGTTTTACGCTATTGCAGCTTTACCAAAATCACTGAAATGTTGAGTATTTGATTTTTCCAATGCCACCAATTTCCAGTGTTTGCAGACTCATTGCAATACGCAGGCTTTTCACAGGATTCTGGCAGAAGGAAGTCATGGAAAAATGAGATTGCAACAGTAAAGATGACCGGTCCCTTAAAACTGGATGAGGATTTTTGACATGCCCTTACATTTCCTCAGTATTTTTGTAATCCTTACATTGATAATACAATCAACCATAGACAATTATTAGAAAGGGCCACTGCATAATAGAAAATTATTTCTGGCTGAATTGCCTTCCTGCTTCATGCCATGGAAATTCCAAGCTTTTATCATGTAACGACAAAGATTCACTTTCAAAATGCACGTTAAGAATTGAAAACAACAGAAATAAAGAAATTCAGGACTATTCCTGTGAAATAAATGACCTTTTATATTATGAGTATGTTACTTTTGATCTGAACATAATTGATTCATAACTCTGCTGTCCTTAACACTGTTCATTATTCTCCTCTTGGCTGCTGAATAAAGGCCATGCTACACTTACCCTCAGTCATTACTAGAAATGTCAGACCGACTTGCAAGCTGTGGTGCTGAACTTGGGGCTGTGACAGCTTCTCAAACCTTTAACTAGGTCTTCTTTTCCTCAGTGTTCATGGTCAATTGGATCATGGGACATTTTTCCCTGCTCTCCAAGTGTATTTTGCTGGCCCTCACTGACAAAGACAAGAAATTTCGCCTTTTCTTCTGCTTGATGACTGTCAATGAGTAGACTGTGATTTCACTCCTTGTTGCCATTATTCTAGAGTATTTGATGAATATTAGTGCAGATGTCTTTGAGGCTGGAGTGCAAACAGTCTTCCATTGATTTTTTTCTTATCTGATTAAAAATGTCCCATAATGTTTCCATTCTCCCATTTTACAAATATGGAAGTATTTGAGCAATAATTCGGTGTCTGAGTTTGAAATTCTACTCCCAAGATTACGTTGAATTGGACATTCTCCATGTGTGGTTTCTTGAGAGTGTTTATGACAGCAACAGGTCATCAGACTAGCTTAAATACATT
>JAOXXN010000395.1:65081648-65102039 GCA_026770055.1 Myrmophylax atrothorax | reverse complement strand
GAAAGGGACAGGGAGAGGAAATACGATGAAAAATCTCATGGGCTAAGATAAAAATAGGGAGATCACTTGCCAATTACTATCAGACAAAACAGACTTGGGGGAGGTTTATTTAATTTGCTCACAATTACATGAAAGTAAAATGGTGAAGCACAGAGATGAAACCAAAACACTTTAACACTTTACCCTTGCCTCTCTCCTTCCCAAGTTCAGCTTCACTCCCTCAGTCCCAGTTCCTCTGTGTCCTGCCCCCTGGGCAGTGCAGGGGGAGAGGGAATGGCAGCCTGTGGTCAGTCTGTAAGAGCTCCTCTCTGCTGCTCTTTCCTCCTCACACTTGCTCCCTGCTCCAGTGTGGGATCAACACATGCTGCAGCCCTTCAGGACAGACCTGCTCCTGAATGGGCTCCTCATCACAGCCTGCAGGTTGTGCCGGTCCCCTGTTCCAATATGGGCTCTCCATGGACTGCAGCTTCCTTCAGGACATACCCACCTGCTCCACAGTGGAGCCACTGGAGCCTCTGGAACTGGCTGTGTCTGGGCCAGCCCATGCCAGCCCCTTCCCACTGACACCCTGTATGTTTATACCCTCAACTCCTTGCTAAAGTGGGGGGTTTTTTGATATCTAAGTTATCACGTTGTCTTGCTTTCCTCAACAAAAGTGCTCAAGCACTGGAACAGACTGCTTAGAGAAGTGATGGAATCCCCATCCTGGAAGTGTTAAAAAGATGTGTGGATGGGGCACTTGGGGACATGTTTTAGTGGTGATCGCTGTGGTGGGAGGGTAATGGTTGGACTCAATGATCTCAGGTCTTTTCCAACCAAAGCCATTCTGTGACTGTACCTTCCTCCAGCTCTCGATCCCAGATCACGTAGTGACAGGACAAGGGGCAATGGCTTCAAACTGAAAGAGAGTAGGTTTAGGTGAGGTATTAGGAAAAAATTCTTTACGGTGAGGATGAGGAGGCTCTGGAACAGGTTGCCCAGATAAGCTGAGAATGCTCCATCCCTGGAAGTGTTCAAGGCCAGGACAGATGGAGCTCTGACCAACCTGGTCTAGTAAAAGGTGTCCCTACCTACAGCAGGGTGGTTGGAATGAGATGAACTTTAAGGTCCCTTCCAACCCACACCATTTTATGATTCTATGATCCCTTCTTTCTTAATTTCACATTATCTTTCTCTCTTTCAAAGTTGAGAGGAAATTATCAAAAAATCAGGAGGTGGCTGCTGGTCTGAGGTGAATTAGGTCCAGCCTGTGTGAGGATCTGGTCACAGATGAGAGTGGAACACTAAACACCTCATACAGCCTTATCCTCTGCCTTGTGGGAATGCCTATAATGGTTATAAATAGTAGAAGAAAATTTATTTTTCTTCATACAAATTAATGAATCCTTAAACATCTTCCTATCTTAAAGGGCTTGGGCTCTCAGGCACAGAAATGTGTTAAAATATGTAAATCTCTGTCCTAAATGAAAAGGGAATCTTGGTTTGCTGTGAGGGTGGCATGTTTTCTCTGCTTAATTGTGTCTTTCTTAATTGTGATTTCCACACATATTTTGTGTTATTTAGCAGCTAGCAGAATATTGTATTTTATGTCTGTTTTCTTTGTGCATACATGCTGCTTTGTCTTACTATAGCAAACTGAACAGCAAATTAAACATTAAAATGGATAAACCTGGGCAAGTTAACACACCATTAAGATGAATAGGGCAGTTCTGACTCCCTTTGGTACCATGGAAGTGTCTCTGCTCTGAGCTCACTAGGAGGTTGGAAACCTGATTTGTGCAACTTAGTGTAGGAGAAAAGCTGTATAAAATAATACTATCTTAACTGAAAAAAAATTGGAAAGCTATAAAATGGTAGTGTGGCATATTCTATTTTATGGCACACAGATGTCATAAATTTGTGGAATCAGGACACTTTCCACAGTTACCAATTCCTGTTGCCAGTGATAATACGCATTAGGTTATATTTATTGTATGATATTATTCTCTAAGTACAGTGCCAGTAAGTTATATTTTATCTCTCTGTCCCAGTATTTATGTTTGCAACTCTTCCCTATGTAGAGTACGAAATGATGGGACTATTTTAGTAGATGGCTAAATTGATGAACCCTGTGCAGACTGCACCCACTAATAATACAGTATTTATTTTGCTCTCTTGTTGTTCGATATCTCTCACTACAACAGTGCTTTAAAATGCAGGTGACCTCTAATCCTACTGTGACAAATTATTGGTCCACTTGATCTCTGTACTCTGTGGAATTGGCAGATCAGGAGAACATGTGTGTGAGTGCTAATGATGCAGTGTGTCCACTCCAACTGTTTCATTCCACTACTGTTCTCAGCCTGTCCTTCTGCTATGCAGAACTGCAGAATTTTACTCCCTGGGCTCTTATCTCTGAAGCTATAGAAAATTTTGAAGGGTCCTTCAGAGCCTTGTGGAACTGTGAGAAGAAAGATTAAATCCTGCTGAGTCGCCAGGAAAACTTTCATCACCATTGCCAACTTCTTTGCTTAAAAGAGAAGGCAGGGAAAATGCTCAGCTTTTCCTCCGTGCATGGTGAGGAACAAAAGTAGTATCTGCTGGAGTTTCTGTGCTGTCAGCTGGAACATTAGAGTGGTGTAGGGCATTCTGGAAGCATTAACTCAGACCTGTGTGAGCTCAGCTCAGAAACAGCCTGATCAGTACAGTTCTGTAGGATGGTGACATCTGTGGTGTTTTGACCGCATTCAAAGCACTGACAGGTCAGACAGGAATGTTTTCAAGTCTTGACTTCCACGGGGAATGTTTTCCCCGGGAAGAGGAAGGAGGCATGTTTGTTAGCAGACCAGACCTCCAAGATGAGAGCATTAATCACTGGCAGATTCCCAATTCCTGTTGGCCAGTCCCAAGGAAGGTGCTCAGCTGGGCACTACAGCATTGGGCAACCACTGACCTGCTGATATGCAAATGTGTGTGGAAACTACCATGTACTGAAGAAACATTCAAAATATTTTCACATGTTTCTCAAGAGTTGTTAATGAAATTCATGTGCCTGCTCTCTTATCCATTGTTTTTCCCCATATAAGCAGAGAAATGTGCCATAGGAAAGGCATGTTAGCTAAGAATTGAGGCAATTTCATGTTCTGATGTGACAGCCATGGCAGATGCTGTGCACATGTAAAGCAAGAGATAATTCTTCCTCTGAAGAGCTCTCAGCATCAATAACAACAGTGATGATGATGTAAGTCTTAGTGAATCATCATAGGAAGTTGTTGACTTACATAGAGTGGGGCCATGCAAAGTGCATGTTTTCAATGTTTGCTTCCTTTGGGAAAAGTGGTTGTGAATTCCTGTCTGCCAAAACACTGTCATTCACAACGTCTGCAGTTCCAAGTGGCCCCACATATTTACCTTTTTTTATTTTCTGAAGGCATTCCTAGATGACACTGAAAGACAGCTTCACCACTTAAGAAATGAATACCCAGCAGAATGAGCTGTTAGGTGACTGTAAACTGGAGTGCCTGTCTGACTGCAGTTGAAACTTAATGATTAATTTGCAGCCCCAATATAATGCATTTTTAATCATACACTTGAAAGCAGTGATGCAATCTGCAGGAGCAGCAATAAGGAAGCAGCACAGCCATGGAGACCGCACACTGATAGCACAGCATGCAGGCAGCTCCTTCCTTGGTTGGCAGCTACAACACGTACCAGCAGTGAGAACACTATATATGTTTTCAGAGTGCTTCTTTCTTAGGGAGCCAGGAAATGTTCAGCCTATAGGAGATGTATTGTATAGCTATTGACCTTCTCGTGCAAGAATTGGTGCAGACAGAAGTGTAGGACCTTGAAGTCAATTTGTTTTCTCCTTTTTTTTGGTGAGCAATGCCCAAGGTAGAATATCAAAGTGGAATTGCTGTCTGTGGAATAAGTATTGGTTTTATACTGGTGAGAGAAGAGATGGGCAACATGTTCTGTAGCCACTTCATTTCAAGAACTCAAGTTCATATTTAAATAATGCAAACTGAATTTATCTGCGGTTGCACATACCAGCAGCAGTGCTTGTACAAACAGCTCCTGGTATCTCTGTCACTGGCATCTTTTCCATCCCCTGGCTAATCCCTGGAGCAACTACACATGGTGTTTGTGCTAAGAAACAAATGAAGGAACTCATGCAGCTGAAAAAGCTCTTCCCCTTTTTCTGACTATTTTTTTTTTATTTTTAGCCAATATTGTTGCCAAATGTGGCACTTGGCTCTTAGCAGCATCAAGTCCTGAGAATTGTCTATTTGCCCTGAAGTGGAAGGGTGGGACTGTAATGTCCTCACTGTTACTACTGTACATGTAGAGAGTGACAGTGTCAGAATGTGAAGGGGTGATATTAAAAATTATAAGCTCATGCACTCTCAATACAATGATAATTATGGAGTGCTCATAGTCATTACTTATGTTAGCAGTCCCTTTTGTTTTAAATAATAGTGATAGGTTATTCTCTATGAATTTTCACCCAATTTATAAGGCAAATGGTGTTATTGACTGTGGGTTATGAATGAAGTAGTAATTATTACCACTGCTATGGTGTTCCCATGTGTTTTGTTTTTCTACCACACTGTGATGATATTTATTTTTTTATACCTTAAAAGTGCTGGAAATGGGAAAACTTCTCATATAAATTCTTGGGAAATTTGTTCCCCTTTCAATGGGAAATACTGGGATGCTCAGTCTCAGAATTACAGTGCAGTTTAGGGAGTTAATTGTTACAGTAGCAGGACACAGATTCTCTTTAGAACTTCCTGCCATGAACCTGCTGTGTTGTGCAAGAGCAGTCAGTGACACATTTCTGCTTGTTCTTTAAGCTCTTAGTCATAGCCCAGAGTGTTTTGGTTTGACCTTGCTCAGCTGAGTCTGGCTTTATTTTAATTCTCAGTGGGTCACCCCTTTTCACACCCCAGATAGTGAAGGAAAAGGAGATGAATTAATACTCCTGCAATGGAATGTTATGAAAAGAGAGCACACCATATTGCTTGCATAGGCTGTGAGTCATGTTTTCCTTGATGGTCAGTGGGGGAAGGGATTTTGGGTGTTCAGAACGAACTGGCAGCACTGCCCCTCCTACAATCTCTACAGCTCTGACTAAGAACGTGACATTGTTCACCCAGAGACAGACAAAGGTGACAGCTCCACACAGGGAGGGGTGTTTGTGCAAGTTACTGTGTGCAGTGGTACATACACTGCTGGGCAGGATGGCAGTGGAGCTTTTATGAGACATTCCTCTATGAGTAGATACAGCCAGAGAGCTGTGGTAGATATGTTGATGAATAACTGACACCAGCACTTCCAGAGAGGATATTCTGTTCAGTTTGGAGAGATGATTTGTGAGTGTGTTTTTGAAAGCAGACTAGCACACTGGGCACATTATCCCTGGATATAAGTGATCACAGAATAGAATTATAGAATCAATTGGGCTGGAAAAGACCTTCGAGATCATCAAGTCCAATCCTTGGTCCAACTCCAGTCCCTTTACCAGATCATGGCACTCAGTGCCATGGCCAATCTCACTTTAAAAACCTCCAGGGATGGGGAATCCACCACCTCTCTGGGCAGACCATTCCAATGCCTGATTACTCTCTCTGGAAAGAATTTTTTTCTCTTCTCCAACTTCAATTTCCCCTGTCAGACCTTGAGCCCATGCCCCCTTGTCCTATTGCTGAATGCCTGGGAGAAGAGACCAACCCCCATCTGATGGATATAAGTCATACAGCATTCTTGCCAGTTATAAACCAAGTTCAGATTTTTGTGGGAAGAAGATCCAACATGCCTGTGTAGGAAACAAGGGTCAGACAGATGGGAAGTAAATGCTGCAGAACACGGTGAGTTATTTTAAGTCCCATATTTATGGATTCATATAAGACTATCATAAAGACTCCTATAACTTCCATCACAATGATTATGCATACTGCAAGAGTTGCTTAATGAGGCTTACCTAAGTCCCTGCCAGCCCTACCATTCTGCAACAAAAGAAATAATGGAGCATTGTAATAACTGAGCCTAAAGCTGCCTGCTCTGTAAACACAGGAAAATTCTACAAACAGACATAATTTCTTCCCACTGGAAGGGCAGTGTGTGTGCCTGTGTGCCTGCTTGCACGTATGTGCACAGGGCTTCCAGGGCGGGGGGAGTGTGCTCACCAAAGAACAAAAAGTGCTTGTGCTTGTACTGTGCAAGTAACTAAAGTTGCTTTTATTGTTTTATACACTGAAGAGATGCTTGTCTGGCAGAAGGAAAAATATAAAGGTTCTGGTGGAAACAAGGGTACTTTGATATATGCATCATGTCTCATAACAATAATGGAAACGGGACCAGAGCAACAGATCTGGGCCATGAAACTGCACAAAACTTTGTCTGTTAACTGATGAGAGCAAAATAACAAGAACAGAGGCCAGTTCTGATTACACTTACCCCTTAATAACTCCATTATACCTAAAAGGATATCACAGATGTGACCAAGAGAAAAATTTGCACCTATGGGAAGAGGAAGAAAATACTTTGTGAACTTGGAAGCAATGAAATCGATGGTGATAAAGATCATTAAAAACTAAAAATCAGGATAAGAGGGTCTTTGAAGGATTCTATGTTATCTTCCAAACTGCTGGGTTATCAGAGAAGGCACTGCATGAGTTCCCTTAGCTTCCCTTGCAGGATCCTCACATGCATTTGGAAGGAGAGGAGTGGCCAACTTACCATTAGAGCCACTGTTAGCTGACAACTGGCAAAATCAGAAAACAATTTATTTTTTGCCAAATATGCAGAAAGCTTTGATGGCCTACACAAGTCCGACACTGTTGAGCATGGCAAGAGTCACTGTGCACAAAGGCATCAGCAGGACTGCTCCCTAGGGATTTACAATGTGAGTAATAATGGCTTAATTTCTCTGAAAATTTCTGAAAGGGATGACTATGTATCAATAAGTTGTTCCAGATGACTAAAATGAAGTGCTGGAAAAGCCTCAAGGGACTCATACAATATTGTCAAGGAGACTCTTTCCCTCTGTTCTAAAAGGTGGCTTGCAATACAATACTTTCTTTAAAAAAAAAAAAAAGCTTTTGCCATTTAGTGCTACTTTATGAAGGAGGAACAACACCAGAGAGTTACTTGGTTTGGGTTACTCTATCTCTACTACGCATTAGTTTCCTTTACTTAGGAACATCTACTACTTTCTCTGTTTCTCTTTGCTTTATAGTGAAGGTCATGAAGTTCATACTTTCTTAGCCTTTAATTGAAACTGATGTTAGTAGACTAGAGCTCAAATCTGTTTTTATGCCTTTGAGCTCTTAATGTAGATATTGGTCAGATGTTCGAGTTGCATAGGTGTTAACCAAAACAAAAGATTAGATTACACAGCTTTTGCAGTGATTTAATTAAATTGATGCAACCCCAATTCAGCTTTGTTAGATCAGCAAGAATACCCATGCACAGGCAAGTCCAAAGCATTTTAGAGAACTCAAGGAGAGCTTCCTAGCTGTCACATTTTGCTCATTTTACTTCATTGGGTCTTCTGGATGAGGCTACTAGTTCACAACTGGTCATAGAGGCTTCTGGGAACAAGACCTGAATAAAGAAAGCAACCTGAAAACCACTCATCAGCTTTATCACTGCCCTTTACACCTTTTTTTGACAGAGTATTGACTCTGTGGGAGAATCCTGTGCTGAAAGACCAAGACAGCCTTGTAAGCATGAGACAGTGGGTCTGCCATGGGACCTGGAAATCAATCTGCTCTACAGTGATGCTTCCCACCCACCTGAAGAACAGCCACCTTCACACAGGAGATGCCTGGCAGCAGCAGCAGAACCGGCTGTAGGAAAGCCAGTACAGGAAACAGCACTGAGACTGTGTTTCAAACTGACACATCCCACCAGCGTGGGTTTTATTCCTCCCTACTGTCATTCCATTCCAGGACTGAAAAGAATAAAAAATGCAAGCTGTAGTTCTGTGACTTACTTTTATCCTTGGAGAAGACAGTGGTGACACTTCCTCAGCGTGGGAAGCAGAAGAGGTGTGTTTTAAAATGTTAGGGCCTACCATGGAAAGAGATGACCTTGCATGTTGGTTCTAGGGATACCCTACATCTGCAATTGCCCCACCCTCTTTTGCTTTTTTTTTGTTTGTGTACTTGTTTTGTCAATTATTCTATTTTATTGTCCAAATGGAAAAAAGATAAATATGGCAATTTGGCCAATATTTCCAGGCCTCTGGCCTGGATAGTAGAACATGGATAAATAGCCATGTGCTGGCCTTCCCTTTTATTGCACAGATGGTATGTGCTTCCACAATAACCAGGTTGTGTCTCAGATACCTTTCCAGTGTGTCAGACCCACTGTGGTGTGCCACTGTGCACACTCACACACTCCTGACTGTGAAATGTTAGACAGAAACACAGCAACTTTAATTACATTCGACATGTGAGGGGTTTGCATAAGTAATGCACATGTTTTTGCAGTGAGGCAGAGGCCAGAATGTTTCTCCCATAAACATAAGCAATTTTGTGAGCTCTGCAGTGCATGCAAAAGCCATCATAAGCAGGATGGCAGTTCACACTCCTTCTGTCTCACTCCTTGCATTAGTGGTGACTGGTCATAATAAAGGAATTAAAAACAGGCACAATGCAAAATAGTGTTACATAAGGGGAGTAACTGCTCTGTGCAGAGTCTATAATGTGCTGCTGTAAGGTTTTAGTATGCATTTACAATCCTTCCTGAAGTTCACGACTTGGAAATGTTATTTGGTTCTTCCCAGAAAGAAATCTTTGGCTGACAACTGTGTTTCACAAGACTGTAGGATAACTCAGGTTGGAAAGAACCTCATGTCTCTAGTCCTACCTGTCTCTCAGGCAGGTTACCTGTAAGTTAAGACCACTGTGTCTTAGTTTGAGGGAAAACCAAAATGTTTACCAAAAAACAGAGGAGAGGATTCCTCCATAATAATCACATCACTACTCTTTATTAAATTTAAGAAAAAGGAACTTTAATTAGAAAATGAATATAAGAAGGATAACTGTTCTTAACTACTATACATATACATATATATGTAAATATAGATATAACTGTAGACAGACCAGAGCAAACTACTCCCCCAGCACCAAAAGCAAAAACAAAAGACAACAACCCCCAAACGAAGGTTCCTCCTGGAGCAGTTACATTTATGGACAGTGTCAGTGTCACACCTCGGCTGGCTGTGAGGTGAATTCTCAGTCTTTTCCCAGCGAGGCAGGACAAGGAGTAAACACTCATGTGGACTCTCTCTCTCCTTGTCCTTTGTTCAAAAAGAAGAAAAAGCTGGGAGTGGAGGAGTGGTGATAATTCCCAGGAATCTCCTTGCAGTCTGAGTCGGTCCCCAGGAAGAAAAATACAAGTCTGCAGTGTGTCTCGAAGCAGCCATGACTCTCTTCTCTCTCTCTCTCTCTCTCTCTCTCTGAAGTTCAGGGTGCCCAGAGATGGAGGGGGGAAAGCAAAGAGCAGAGCCAGAAAAAGAGCTCTCACCAGCAAGCAGTGGCTCCCTTTCTGCAGCTGCCCAAAGAAAAGCCCAAAAAGTCAAGCCAGCACACAGGGGAAAAAAAACCTCTCCCCACCCCCAGGTGCTGGGGATCTGTTTTCTCACCTCCATCTCACCATTCAGCTGAAATCTGAAAGTCATTAGCCATCCTTTGTCCTCAGTCTTGGCACTCCAAGACCAAACCTTTGTGTTGGTAAGGTGAGAAAAATTCTCTGAGGGACTCCTCCCTACACCACCTTCCTGTGTTTGAACCTTTAACACACTGTTACTCTCGAATTTATGCAGTTAGGTTTGAAAAGCTCCAAGGATAGGAACTGCACTTCCTCTCTGCTAACTTGTGTTCTGCTTGACATAGGGAGAAGTTGTTCCTTATATCTACCCTGAACTTGTTTCAGTTTATGCCCATTCTCTGCCATCCTCACACCATGCAATGCTGTGCAGAGCCCAGAGCCACCTCCTTGTACATGCTGTCAGGCTGCTAGTCAAGTCAGCTGCCTCCAAAGCTGCCTCTTCTCCAGACTGAACAATCACCTTTTCCTGAGCCTTTCCCTCTAGGACAAGTCCTCCAAAGCACCTTGGTAGCCCTCTACTGAATGTGCTCCAATGTATCAGTGGATTTCTTATATTGGGGAATCCAAACCTGCACAGAGTATGATAATAAGCACTATGTTGTCTAATAAGCTCTGAGTAAAGTGAGATTATCACTTTCCTGGCTGTCCTGCTGAAATACCCCAGGATGTTGTTGGCTTTCCTTGCTGCCAGGCAGAATTCTGGCTCATCCTGACTGCCCCTCCCTCCCCGATTCCCGGGTCCTTCTCAACTAGCTGATCCACAGCTCATTAGTACCCAGCCCATACCATTGCCAGAGTTATGTCTCCTCAGGTGCAGGATTTTCCATTTCCCCTTGCTGAATTTCATGAGGTTGTGGTTGACCTGTTCCTCAGCCTGTCTGTGTCAGGCTGGTTGGCAGCCCTGCCCTGAAGTGCATCAACTGGTTCATCCTGTTTGGTGTCACCTGCAAACCTGATGGGAGTTTACTCCATCACCCCTCCAGGCTACAATAAAGGTGTTGAAAGAAACTAAGGAAGATGTTAGATTATGGAAATATTATATATGTTTCCACATGTAAGAAAGCCTCCTGAAGGAGAAATCCCTGCCAGTTATAGCCATCCCTTTCCTGTAACCTGAGGACATTGTGCTGGGTGATGTGTGCGAGTCGTGTGGCAGGCACAGTCCAAGTCCATTGTTGTGCCACATAAACATCTTTTGAGGGCAACTAACATTTTAGAAATATTGGTAACTGCATTTCAGCAGCAATAGTTTCTTCAGACTCTGGCTGAGATCAGACACTTGTGCATTATACCCCATACATTCATGTGCTGTGTGGTCCTCAGAGGGAGGTTTCACACAGGGAGAGGGAAGGGGAACATGAGTAGTAAAAGCCTTATCAGTATTAACATAAAAGATTGTAAAATTAGGGAAGAACTGCCACACAAATGAATGCTTAGCAATACACATATTCTTTGGGAAATTCCACTTTAAAAGAATAACAAGAACATTATAACAAAACTGGTGTGTGTCTAAATTTTATAATGCAGAGGCCAGTGATCTATATAAGCCTTAAAGTTGGGCAAATGTGATAAAAATTTCATCTGCAATTAGTACAAAATATTTTAAGTGGGAAAGTTGATTGTTGTTTGTTTAATTATGCTTTTGCTATATAGATCTATTGCTCATAATCACAAGTACACCTGCTTTTAACTTTTATTTCTAATTATATATAAAAAGAAAGCAAAATAAACTCCTGGTGTTGAGCCTGACTCCATGCCCTTTGAAAACAAAGGAAAAACAGGACTCCTGGTAACTTCAGAGGGCATTGCATCCAACCCATTGTTTTTAAAAGTCAAAAGCTGACACAGATTATTCATTTCCTGGCATTGGCATCAGCAGTAAATGGGATTGCCTCACCAAACGTTTGCTCAGTCCTCTGGGGACAAAGGAGAGGAGCGTGTTACGTTGCTCAACAATGATCTCCTCCTCAACCAGCTACACAGCAGCACTGTTGCATTTCAAAACCTCATTACCTTCTTCTCGGTAAAATGAGTCCATGGAGCTGAAACTGTGGAGAGAAGAGTGAAAGCCAGAAAGAAGGGTGGGTCTGAAATACAGTTTTTTAACATTCCCACCTTCCCAAGGAAATAAGCAGGAGACAGAGGCTAAGGCAGCAAAGTGCTAAATTATTCATCTGAGGAAACACAGGGGCTGCTTGGTGGCCTTCTTGGTATCATTTTAGGGCAGGGACTATCCTTGAAGCCTCTACAGTGTAGGCATCTCTGCCATTGCCAGTTGTCAAGCCTCCCTCCATAGTGAACGAACAGAAATAGGCCTTCCTACTCTATTTCCTAAATGAAGGTGATTCACTTAATCTATTTTAGCCGTCGTAAACGGGCTGAGAGGAGCTGTGCCCTCAGAAGGCCTGTTCCCCTGCCTATAAAGGGAGCCTACTCTGTTAACTCAGAGACAGACACCTACAATGCACAATCTATATTTGGACAGATGAATCCCACTGCTGGTGTTTACTATAAATAGAGAAGTGCACAGTATATTTAAAGCAGAAAATCCATTGGGTACTTCTGAGATTATTGTTAATGCTGCTTAAACTAGTTAATTAAATAACTAGTCAATCACCCCCTAGAGTAGAGAAGACCAGCCATACAGCTACTGAAGTCAATAGCAAAATTCACACAGGCAACAGCGAGCACTCATCTGTGTCTGTATAAAGCCATGCATGAAATCAAGAGGAAGGCCCAGCCTTAGTTCTAGATACAGTCCTTTTCATTTTCTAAATTATGGGAGTTTGGATATTTCCTTCTTTTGGTAGTAGTGGAAGGGAGCACCTGCAAAGCTCAGCTGAAACAGCTACTGCTCTCCCTGTGGGTGATCCTACTCTGCCCAATTGAGAGATATAAGACATTAATATAACCCTGTTTCAAGGGTGTTCACTGCCCTCATAATTTAAGACTGATTTGCCATTTAAGACACATTACTAATAAATTAGGGGTAATGGCTTTACAACATTCAGTAGCTGGCAATGACAAGTTTCTATATCATAAGAGTGACAGCACTGGATGTCATTGTGTAAATCAGACCAAATGAGTGGTTCTTGTACCTAAAATGCAAAAATGAAGCACTTGATGGTGCACAATCAACATTGACTATGGTAAGAATGTGTTCATTTACTCCTTCATAAATCAGTTTGAACTGTATTGTGGAAACAGCATGACAGGCAAGGGAGAACTTTGTGTGGATAATTTTATAATGAAAGGGAAGAAAACATTTCATAAGAGTGACTTCCAGGTGGCTAACTGCCACCTCTAAGAGAATGTGTTGGGAAACACTGGGCATGTTTATCATGAAGAAAGACTTACCAGTCTGGATTGCTTTGAACTTCATAGTGGTTGGTGGAAATCTTGAAATCTATTCTTGGAATATAAACCAGACTTAGCAATGACAGCTAGAACAGGATCTTTCATTTCCTCACGGCCTTATTAGGGGATTTCATTTCTCTAGTGGAGCCTCACATTCTAATAAGCATCCCTGGCTGAAATGAAGCACAATGTGTTACTTACTTGTTCACTCTCCCTACCTTTTTGATAACTGCATGTCTGTTCTAATTGGGAAGTTGCCTCTGAGAAATCAGTAAGAGTTCATGAAGTGCTGCAATTGGCTGTAAGAGTTAAAGATGGCAGAAGGGTTAAGAAATCGAGACAACATTCACTCATGCAGAGGAGTCCTCCTGATCTGATCAAGGGTGGTATGAAGATGTGGCAGATAAGAAACGGGCGAAGTGAGAAATTAGTGAACCCAAACAAGTGAATGAAACATAGAAGGGAGAGTCTGTTTGACCTCATGTCACCTGCTGAACCCTTTAAAAGCTAAACAAAAATAATTAAAAAATGGTTCCTGCTATTTTGAGCAGATGGAAGAGGTTTCTGAAGGACTTCCTGAGGAAATGCCACTGGCTGGTTTTTTAACTCCACTGGGCCATTTCCAACAGCCCCAAGCCATCAAACAAGAGAGGTACCTGGCTGCTCCCAACAAACCAGCTGACAAAAGGGGTGCCCTGCCTTGACTTCCCATGTTCTCTGAGTCTCTTTCTTTCCCCTTATATTTTTTGATCTCTCTTTCTGTCACTCAGCTTTTAGCCACACTTTGAGTTGGCGTGTGCTGCCCTACCAAATGCAGGATGGTGAGTGGAAGGAAGGAGACTGGCTTGGCCAGGCAGGGGATTTCCAGGCAAGGGAACGCGCTCTTGGCCAGCAGTTACCAGGGCAATGGCTACTCCAAACTGTTTTCCATGACTACTCAGTTATTTTGTGACCTTAAAAGCTCAGCAACAGCTATACCTCCCTTGCTTTCCATTCTCCTATCCTTTATCCTTTTCCTGGCTATATTTTTTATCAAAAGAAGTAAACCAATCTTTATTCCTACAGTCACAATCATAGAGATGAGTAAGAAAATTAAACCTTTCTTGCTGTGCTAAGAAGGACTTCTGGATAGCACAGTGGATTCCAAAATAATAACCTGTGTCCAGGAAAGGGACTCTAACAGATTTTGAGTAAGTTAGCCTTGTTTAACCACTTAATTTCAATTTCCAAATGCTTTGTGTTTTGTTTTTGAACACACCAATCAACATACTCCCCAGATCTGGCAGAATCTCTAGTGCAGCTCAGTGACTGAGCAGGATAAACTCTCTGTATGTAAAACCACAAACCCATGTTAAATGGTGCAACACTTTACACTGGGAAGGACAATCAACACCTGTGACTGAAGTCTCACTTATTCCATAGGAACTAACACAACGTGACTCGTTTCATCTGACTGTTGTTGCTACTGATGCCACACTTTATTAGAGATATATTTGCTCAAAACTCCTGAACTCCCTTTCCAACACTGCATAATTTCCATCTAGATTACCAAGATGAAAGAAAAACCCAGGGTTCCTTTATTTTAACTTATTTGACAGTGTGAGTGACAAAGTAAAGTGTCATGAAGGCAGAATCAAGTATTGATGCTTTGGAAAGCCACCAGTGAAGGGAAAAAATGAAGATTTTCACCAATTACTGCATTTAACATTAATACAGTGTGAGAAAAACGTAAGTTAAAACACAATGTATTACAGAGATAGTACAGAGTGTGCAACCTGCAATACTTAGGATAAATGATCATGTCATGTTCTCAATGAAAAGGAGCCTGGGAGCCCACAGAATGGCAGAAGATGAATCTCTGTTTCCTTTTACATGTCCTTTCAAGGTGAAGGAGGTCAAATAAAGCAGTCTCTGAGCTTATAAATCACTCTGCTAGACTTGTTTAAAATATCACTCTACAGAAACATAGGTGACAGGTTTTTAAAATGAAGATAAAAGAAGTTGCTGACAAGGGCTTGATTTGTTGAAAGCTTTCAACAAGAACTTTGGGAAGTAAGAAAAAGGAGAGATTCTGAAGAAAATTGGAAAATCTCTAATGGGTAGAATGTTAATTATGGAAAACCAAAGAAAGTCTGGTATCCAAGAGCAAAGGATTTCTGGTGAAAGGTGAGGGATGGATGAAGTGTATTTAAATCCAGTTACAAATAAAGTGCAAAACATTTCTGAAGAAAACCTCCAAACTTTCTTTTTCATGAATCTGCACTTTTTTTAGAATTTCCTATAGTCATCATGTGTCTTCACAATTCCTGAGACAAACACTACAAGAACTTTGTGAAAACATCCTGCAAGTTTCCCATGCCACAAAGATTATTTATATAAACATTATTTGACATGAAGTCAATACAACATGAAAGACATTAAACTAAGTTGTTTTAATAACAACCTTATTAGAGTCAAGCAACTTATAAGTATGGAACAGACAAGAGACTGTTGTCTGAACACTTTAGACATGAGGTATTTTCCCCACTGTGAGAAAGAACATATGTGTTTTCAGCCACGCTGTAGTTAAGTTTCAAGGAGGAACAGAAAGGAGAACAGGGTTTTTATTCATGTTTCTCTTCAACCAGTGCACAGGATGATTCTGACCAGCAGAAACAATTTTAAACCTTACTGTTCTTTCCTGAAATAGGAGCAAAACTGTATTTAACATTGTTTTAGTTGACACATTTCCTATTGCAATTCATTTTCCCAAAACAAAAAGGGCAAGAGTTCTTTCACTGGTGAGCCTCTGCTGGTCTCACCAAAGTGAAGATCAGGCTGGTATGGGCTGGGGTTTTGTCCACCCTTCTTAATTACATAGGATAAGATACTAGGAGAGGTTTAGTTTCCACAGTGGGCTCATCTCTGCAGGAATGACTGAGGGATAGCATCACTGGTTGGGTGCCCAGAAGTGAAATGAAGGTAGGTCTGAAGAAATAATTGAGGCTGTGGACTTTCTGTCACTAATAGGAGACCAGATAGGTTTTTATATGCTCATGAAATGAGTTTGGCACTCACATTTTCTTCTGATATATTGCTTTGGGTTTTCATACTGCTCCAATTCTCCCATACCTCTTAATGAATAATGAATAACCAAAACAATCTAACAAAATGTTACTGTGTCGACACATATTTGTAATTGTACGTAGGCATAAATGTTGAAAAACCTTGTTCCACCCTCTTTGTTTGGTATGTATAACTCACCCAAACTGCAACCACAGTGTGTGTGAATCTGTTGGCATGGGAGATTCCAGCTACACAGAGAGGGTAGGTTGGAATGTGAAAAGGTCCCTCCCTTGAGCTTCCCTGCTGTCATCCTGTGTTTTCTGAGAGCAATTTCCTCACACTTGCACAGCTGTTCTGACCATTGAACATCTCCAGTTGTTATCATTACCCATGTCCAAGGACACCCTGACCTGGTGCTTGGCTCTCACTAAGGATCATCTCCATTCACACTGAAAGTTTTTACTGCTATTCATCTCCAGTGTCTCATTCTGCCACCAGCACATGTAGACACTGAAATCATACAAACCATATCTACAGCCATGTCTTTTAATTCCAACAAGCGACACTGTTTTGGAAAGAGAGATTGTTCTGCCAATTAGGGGAGGTGATTGCTCATGATAAACATGAAGTTTCCAGGTTGATCCTTGTGTGTCAGAGTTTAACTACATTTTCTAGAGCAGGTTTCACACAGAGATTCCAGTACGTGGGCAGAATAGTTACTGTATTTTTCCTAGTGGAACTGTTTCTTCTGCTGTAGCTCCAGGTGTGGTCTGAGATGACATTTAATGCCTTCAGGAGAAGACACTGTCAGCTACAGTGCTGTTCCTTTACAGGAAACTGCCAACTGTCTGTCACTGACATCAGAAGGAAAAGAAGAGCATTTTGATTGAGCAAAGGAGAAATAGTTAAAATCAGATTTTTATTTTTTTTTTAAAGTGAGCAAATACTGTTTCAGAGCAACAACAGCAACAACAAAACCCCAACACTAACAAAACCCAGGGTAGAAGAGAGCCAAGTTTGCACTTCATATTTTTAAGCACTGCTGATTTGGAAGCTTACCATAAATGCCAATAGTTGCTTATGCAGTGTACATGCTGTACTCCAAAAGCATATTGGCCACGGCAGGCCAACCAGAAGGGAAGGCATGGGATTTTCCTCTCAAACAGAAAAGGTCTCCTTACTCACTAGCATTTTGCTCTCAAGTTAACTCCTTTGTTTCTTCTTCTCTGTACAAGACTGTCCCTGCACCTGAGCAGTCCAGGAACACCCCAGGCATGGTGTTTAAGGGTCTTGATGTATTCTCTGATGTTTAGTCATTGCTGTAGTGTAGTGTTTCTTATTCAGTTTTCTGCTTCTCCGTTAATACTGTCGAGACCTCTCACCTTTGCTGAGGATTTCTGCATTTCTTCTTGTCTGATACTGTTGTTGCTGTTCCATGGTGACAAACAAGCAGAAGGTGGACACAAGTTGGTCCATGGCCTGAGCTGAAGCCCAGGGGCTCTGTCTCTGGGAGCACATTGGTGAACGTGGAGGAGTTATTGTGCGAAGCTGTTCACAAATAATAGTCCACATTTAAGGCACCAAATCATGTTGCATTATCCTGGGAAAATAACAGCATATTCATTGTTACATTTGTTGACTCAGACAATTAGGGCTCTCTCTCAAGAGCAGCCAGAGAACAGCAAGAACTTGCATATCTGGGGAACAGGATTCTGTTCTTCTCCTGCCTGAGTCTGGTTATCACAGCTCTTCAGAGTGAACTCCTGGATGTGAGGAAAGAAACTGGGCTAGAAAACACAAACATGTACCCTCAAGAAGAACACCACAACAAAACCAGTGTGTTTCGGGAACAGAAACTATGAAGAAGTTTTTGGAAATAACCCAAGTCAAATCTCAGTAGAAAGATGTGGATGCTCAAAAGAGAAAAAAAGAACCATTAACAGATGTTTGCCTGCAAAATGGAATAACCAAAAGAACTTGTTATTGCATAGTTTGGTGATGTGAGTATGATTATGGATAGTTTTGTTTTTTCCCCCAATATTTTATTTATTAATTATTATTTAGTTGTAGGAAACTTTAAATACTTTTTTAACACAGAGAGGAGAGTCTGCAACCTCTCTCATTGTCTCCCCTCTGTTTTTGCATACTCTAACATATGTTCTCTCTGTGATGAAGTAGTTCTGTTTTGTGCAAGGATTCAGCCACAGCTACTTTGGCATCCCAGAAAAAATAGTATTTTGTGGAGAAGTGTGACTGCTGTATATCAATGCACGTGTCCCATTCTGTGTATTTCCAAGCTCCAGCCTCCAAAAGGAAGGAAACCAAATGCCTTCCTCACATGAGAGTACAGCAAGGTCTTATGCCTGTAAAGGTAACAATCATTCTCCTCATGTTTTTGAGGGCCAGGACACCCACACACTTGGCATGTTGCCACATGCACTTAGGTAAGGTAATGTCGCATGCACAGCAGGCTGTTCTTGCTCTCCATCTGTTCTAAGTCATGCAAATTCAAGTTGTGTGTCCCTCAAATGGCCATTTTTCCAGCACCATCCAGTCTGTAACAAACACAGGGGCCAGGATGCCCTTGTGTACAAATCCTGTAATACCAGAGCAGTAAAGGCAATGGAGGAAGGTGGCTCTTTTTGCATCAGGCCCCGGTCCACTTACAGCAGAGTCAAGCTTTGGGCTACAGTTTAATCTCTTGCACCTGAAAAGTGTGTGTGTGTGGAGGGTGGTTGTTCAGTTTAGTATGTGAGGTGTTAAGCTGTCACATTTGAGCAATGCCTCAACCTGTTTGTAATTTTGGCTGTCTAGCAGAATGGTTGGGGTTTCTCTGAGCCCATCCAGCTGATGTATGTGCTCTTAAAGTATTTGCTATGTTCCAAGTCTTTAGAACAAATACATACCAGTCACAACAGCTTTTCTGCTGGGACTAAATTACATGTGAGTGGGGGTAAGACTTAACATATAGAACAATAAGAAAAAAACAGTCCTGGTGTTCTCAACAAAAATACCATTTTCTGTACGTTGTAACAGTTTCTTTTTGCTGCCAGAACAGTGGAGGATTCTTAGAAAAACTGCTGCATCATTGCTATCCTTCCAATGCAAAACAATAGATCAAAGTACACTGAAAGCAACTTCTCTCGATGTTCACAGAAGTTGACTGCAAGATGTTGCATTCAGTGGTCAACTCCTTCTGTGGCATCGCCATAAAGTGTTGTGTGTATGTTGTGTCTTCATGGCATGCTGGGCATAAATAGACAAGGAAGGTGAATTAAATTTTCTTTAGGGCTCCAAGGCAGTTTCTGATTTCATTGGTGTAAATATACCGTCATTTAACCTATTCCCAGGTTCACAGCACTGTTACTGAAATAAAAATGATATCTCTGCAGCTGCATTTTCTCACTTCTGTGAAATTCCGGTCTGACTCCTGACAGTAGTGAGCATTGCTGCTTCCATTTATATCTCCAATATTTCTTTCGGATTTCTATTGTCTTCTCTGTTTCTTCACTTTCTGTGCAGCTGTCAGCAGGGCATTTCAACTCCACTTAGAAGAGAAAGGCAGATGTCTCCCAGCAGAGGCTCTGCCAGCATCACTGCAATGACAGCTGTGGGAGCAGCGCTGTAATAACAGCATGACCACCAACGTCAACAGAGAGTGACCACATCACATCTGCAAGGCTGTTCAGCTGCCTCTGGCTCAGGGCCTGCAGTCCCACATCACTTTTATTCTTGAGCCTCTCAGCCACTTAATGCCACTTAGTCCTCTAGTATATTACATACTTCTAAGTCTATTTTGTTGGGATTATTTGGGGATTTAAAAATCTGAATTATCACAAAATATTTTAATCCTGGGGTGAGAAGGACTTTTAAACATGCCTATTCCTGAGTTGATTCCTAGGCCTAGTTGTATCTGAAAATCTAATTGAAAGTGCCAAAACATCCCTGTGAACTGCAACTTTCAGCTTTCTAAAATGGAAATTAGCATGGCAGTGTAAAGATTTACCTCAACGTCTACTAAAAGCAGAGAAAATTTTAAGCTAGCAAATACCAATTGCTTACAAAGTTACCTGAGAACAATGCTTAGCTTATTAGTGGATGTTGGTGTTGTGTTTAAAGCTTTTTTATGTGTAGTTTTAAAATGCAACAAGGTTAATATTCATAGGTGGAAAGAAAAAATTCCAGAAGAGCATGCTTGATATGGAAGCAACCATAGAAGTTCAGTGATATTTCCATATCATAGAATCACAGAATCGATTGGGTTGGAAAAGACCTCCGAGATCATCAAGTCCAGCCTTTGGTCCGACTCCCATCCATTTACCAGATCATGGCACTCAGTGCCACGGCCAATCTCAGTTGAAAAACCTCCAGGGATGGGGAATCCACCCC
>JAOXXN010000395.1:65064814-65081548 GCA_026770055.1 Myrmophylax atrothorax | reverse complement strand
GCAGTTCCAGACAGTGCTGAGGTCACCTCTGAGCCTCCTCTTCTCCAGGCTAAACACCCCCAGCTCCCTCAGCCTCTTCCCACAGGACTTGTGCTCCAGTCCCTTCTCCAGCCTTGTTGTTCTTCTCTGGTCCCACTCCAACCCCTCAATATCTTTCCTGAACTGAGGGGCCCATAACTGAACACAATACTCAAGGTGTGGCCTGACCAACGCAGAGTACAGGGGAAGGGTCACTGCCCTGGGCCTGCTGGCCACGCTATTTTTGATACATGTTCCCTTACATGCCAGGGTCTGTGTAGGGACTTTGTCTGACATGAAATATTTTGTCAAGTCCTGACTTAGTAGTGAAGCTCCCTCATACCTCAGCAGGTTGAGTCTTGGCTTGCACAGCCCATGCAGGAACCTCTGTAGTGTTCTTGCACAATTGTACAGGACAGGGAGAGTAGTGCCAAGAGCTTCCTTCTCTCCAGGTCTACAGACCAAGTCTACAGATTACTGCAGAGTAATCTTTATTTATTCATTACACTAAACATCATATTGTCATTGTGAATGACAAGCAGCACTTCCAGCAGGTATGTAGTTCAAGTTCCTTACAAAGCAGTGAGCCTGGTGTCCATGGTTCTCCCTGTGGTTGGCAGCACAGCCCAGGAACACTGTGGTTTTCTTGAGCTGTTAAACTGAGCAGAAAGGATGTCCCAATCCCTCTCTGCAGCTGATAGTTGTGATAACCCTTATCAGTCACCAAACAGACTCAGCTCTAAGTTCTACTGTGCAAACAGGAAGAAAACCCATTGTTTTCTTGGAGATACTCCTAACAGTTTTCTACAAAAGTGCTTGGTTCTGAGTCATTAAAAACACTACTTGCTCTAAGTAAGACTGCCTCCACTTCTCAGAGAAGATGACACAAACACATCTAAGCCCAAGGACAGGTTACAAATTACTGGTTTATTCCTAACTGTGCAGTAATGCTTATCACTGACTGCACTGGAATTTGACAAATAGCATTGGGTTAACCATGCACACCATTTCCACAACAAATGCTGCCATACCTTGAGTTATCTGAAGCATTCAGCCTCTTCCCCTACCCAGAAGGCAGTTCCTCCACCTGTAGCCTTTCCTTCTTTTTCTGGGCTATAGAGAGTCCATGTGATCCCCTAGGGAAGGCACTGCCTGGGGATTGTCACAGGGACATCCTGCAGCATTTTCAGTTTTAAGGTTTTGGGAGGTTGGAACTGGCAGAACTTCTAGCACCTGATGACAGACTTTGGCCCTTTTCAAGAAATCACCCCTGTGCAAAGAAGCTCATTAACATACACTTGAACTCTGCAGCAGACAGTGAAAAATATGCACATTCTTAAAGTCAAGCCTGTATTTCCTGAGAATTTGGGAGTGTAACTGGATATGGCTGCAGGTGCAAGTTTAGGCAACACTGTGTTTGCTGAGGTGGGTGAAGACAGGTTCTGTCTCTCTATTGCTGCTCAGTGGCACATAAAGGATGAGAGTTTCCTTCCCCCCAGAAAAGAGATATTTTACAGAAGGATATTTGGGACGTTTGGGGGTTTTTGTATATTTAAAGGAGAAAGTCTGATCTCTATTGCCCTAAAAAAAAAAAAAAAGGGTGATTTATTTGCAGTACAAGCAACCAGGCAAAGAGAAATGTACTTAACTCAAAGAGGAAATAGTTTTAGTCAGCTTCAAATTCCTTTTGCTTCACATGCTTATTCAGCTCAAATATTGGTATGAAAAGATGCTCCAGTGAAAAATTGAACCCTATGATTAATGGCCAAAGTCCTCCTATCCACACCCATCCATCTCAGCCATCCAAGAAATTTTTCAAGACCAAAAAAGATTTATTTGAAATCTCTAAGAACACAGCAAGCAGAAATAAAGAGGTTTTAAAATACTGATATTTGTAAAGCTTCTGTTTTGTAACAAAATCAAAAATAGCTCAAATATTTTGTCTTTTTCCTCTTACCCATCAACAAATCATATTCTGCTGTTAAAGACCTGCTTGCATCTTCTCACTTTGCCATCAGTGATATTTTGGTGTTATCTGAACCTTCTTCTTAAGTCCATTTCACTCTTCAAACATTCCATTTAGAGGAACACTTTGGACCTTAGAATGTGGGCACTGACAGTCTAAAGGCAGAGCCTTGAGCAGCCTTTTTTGATTACTGTACTCAATGTCTCTGTTAAACATCCTATAAACACCTAATGCCAAATACACAGGAAATTAATTTGGCTTTGTTTAATGCAGGACTTTGACTGTCTGTGAGTGCTTTTATTTAGACAAATGTTGCCCTATTTCTAAAAAATGTACTTTTAAAATCTATGTTACTGCACAATTGAGCACCGTTGTTCTAAAATTGTAGCACTCATGAAGGCCTGGACCACCATAACTGTAAGTATAATATATGAGCCATTTTGTTATTTTGGATCCACTTAACCATGTAGGCAGATCCTTATATTCACATAAACCCAGTTATTTCAGCTGATTTTCTATCTGTGCATTTCCCTGATGCCCTATTTTCTCACTCAGATGATGGGCTCTTTGTACAAGAGCTGAGCTGATTGGTGCAAGCCCAAGGACAGTTGAATGATAGTCCTCTGCTCTGTCCAAATCTATTTCTAATCAAGACAGAGTTAGGGTATGGCCTCACTAGATCTGTGCTACCTCATCCTTAAAATAAAGTATCCATTTTTTTTCAAAGCCCACCGAAAATAGCACTGATGAAAGAAGTACACTGATTTTCTGCTGTGCTTCCAACCTTGTGTAATCACCGTGTTCAAGTCAAAAATGCCTCTTCTTTTATAAAATACAGCATCACACCAACTCCCAATTTTCAGACTGGGACACCATCACAGAAACTGATACACATGTTAGTAAAGCTTAGCAAGGGATGTCAAAATAGTAAGTCAAATTGCATGACTGTTACTAAGCCAATGTTCCAAGTACTAAGCTGGACAATCTATCGTTTTCTTCAAGCTATTTTCTTACCTGGTCACTGAATAAAAAGGAGCTATTCGGTCTCTGACTCCCAGAAATAATCCAACAAAATATGGATAGCTTTAAAAAATAAATGATATTGAAATCAAGCAAAACAAATTCTCATGTGTACCTACTAGATGTTTATGGTCAAATATCATGAACATAGTGGATCCCCAGGAATATTTAGATGTGTGAATCCCCAAAACAGGCATTCAGAGTCCTCACTCGGATACTTCTTTCCCGGGAGGCATATAAAAGCTCCAAGTCCCCAGGTTCTCATAGATGGTATTTACTGAATTAATGAAACTGGGAGAGTTGATGTGTGAGCATTGTGTTTCTCTATGAAGATACTCCATCCCTTAGCTTGCATCAAACACACAGTCCAGAAAACATTCCAAATACAGAAATGTTGGGTCGGGCCACACAGGAAATATGGCCAAGCATCTCTCATCCCTCTTCTGCTTTTTATTTATCAGCTGAAGAGTTCAGCTGAGACATGGAAGACACTGTGTCTTTTGAATAGGTATTTCCCACCTTCCAAGATGATTTCAACCTCAGGCAGAGTCTGGTTTTGAGACCAAAGGCATTCAACATCCATTCTCTCTATGCTTTTCCAATGTGCACAGCGTAGCAAAATATTTGCTAGAACAGAGAAAAAGTGCAGGGAAGAAACCAAAGGAATACAAAGACTAGGATAATAGTGTAGCTCAGTATCTCTCATCCAAGTGAAGACAGGACTGAATCCCAGTCCCTGCTGTCATGATTACTTAATATGGGATACTTAAAATTTCATCAGCACAGACACTAAGGCCTCTTCTCCTGTAGCTGAGTGCCTCAATGCCAGGCAATAAAGTATTGCTCTCTCTTTTGCCTGATGAATATTTAATTATTCTCAGTGAAGTAAAGCAGCTTCAATGAGAGGAATTATGGCTCTTTACCTGCCCTCAAACTAACCACTGAGCTATTGGATAAAACTGAGCTCCTGGATAGATATCTTTTTGAAAAGTGTGAACACAACCCTGAGTTCAAGGTAGTTGGTAAACACCAAGAGAAAGAAGTTTTGTGCTACAGCATGAGATTAAGCATGTAAAGCCTTCAGAGAGTTTGGCCTCCATGCTCTTACTTTGTTGGTGTTCTGCTCAGAATGCTCTGGGTCTTCGAGCACTGAAGGTGTCTAACTCAGGGCTGGTATATGACACCCGAAAGTGAGAGTCTAAAACATACAGTGTGAGGCTGCCTCTGTCCCATGGGAGTTTAGCTCACGGTATCCACACTCCTTAAAAAACCCCATAGAGCGCATATAAAGGCTATATGCATTCAGAGTAGGCAGTGTTAAATGGCAAAACAAAACTGAGAGGAAATAAAACCTTTGGACCATTTATTGAGGTTAATTATATTGCCTCTGTCCCTTAGTGCCTAAATATCCACAGGATCTTCTCAGAAAGACAGTCATTTTGCTGGGAGAGGTGTTTGCTGGTAAGGCAGACCCACTCCTATTGCCTTCCCCTCTGCCCAGTGCTTGTTAGTCCCTTGTAGTCCCCAGCTGATGGTTCTTTGAACCAGATATCCTGAAGTGGACTCAGAGACTCTCAGAGACAGATTTTTTGATTACTTGTTGCTTTGGGAGAGATAGATTGAAGGCATTTTGAAATCAGACACTTTCCCCATGCTGTGGGGAAAAGCACCAGACTTGTATCTTCCTAAGGTAAATAAAAACATCTTTGCATGAGAATAAACACTCATTTTCAAATTCTCAGGGACCAAAAGGCAGGTAAAAGACAGCTTGTCAAGAGAAGGCACTTTGCCTGGAGGATACCCACCATTTTTCAGTATTCTTAGATGTCAGCTTGACACAGTTCTTTCATAACTGAACTCCGCAGATGTGATATTTTGGCAAGGATTATATCTTCTGGGAATCAGCTGGTGTGGAAAAACTGCAGTAGATCAAAACACTGACTTTGGCTGACAACATGAGCTAAAGCCCAAGAACCATGAACTGCAGACAGGGCAGACTCACAGCCACCTACCTGTGCTGTAGTAGCTGTACTTAAATAGGCTTTATCAGGTTGCAGATCCCAGTCTGTTGATGGATTTCTGTTGAAATTACTCAGCACTGCTGATACAAAGGTTACCAGGCACACACCCTGATGGAGATTTCTGCAGATTTAATCTCATACAAAGATTCATTTCTCCACTGGCACAAAGCTTTGTTTATAACTCATTGATCTGATTAAGTGGTTCAGGGGTTACAGTTGTAGCAATGAGCTCCCAGTTGGACTTGATGGTCTTGTAGGTCTCTTCCAACCTTGATGGTTCTATGATTCTGTGATCTCTCATTCCAAAGCGACTGAAGTACTCAAATGAAACGCAAAACACACAGAAATGTGGTCATCCATATGTTAAGTGAAAAATAGAGAGAATTTTCTACCAAGAGTGTATTCTAAATAATGAGAGGAAGAAGCAATAATGAAAGGAAGGAGCAAGCAAAAGGAAAGTTTGGAATAAACAAAACAGAAGTGCTACCCATTTCTGGATGATATTTTGCACTCAAGAAGTGATTCTTCCTAAAGACTTTTATGACTTGCTCCAGTTGAATGACCATTAGAAAAAACTACATAACTTTCAAGGGAAAGTTTACCAGTCTTACAAATAAAAAATAATAAAAAATTACATCTCCCAATGGTTATAATAACTAAATGGTGTTTCTATGCTGTGCTGAAAACATGAGTACAAACAGCTAAGCATATGCAATAAAGACTTCTAGAAGAGAGAAGCATGACAGAAATAGCCCAACATGACACATATGCCCAAACATGGCACCTGCCATGACAGATAACTCATCCATTGTACATAATTTGCAAAAAGCATGACAGAATAATAGGAAATTATGAGAGTGTTAAAAGTTAACGCAGATCTGTTTGATTAAACCTGAACATTTAACTGCTATTGCTGTAGCCATTATGTCCAAACTTCCAAAATATGTTGGTTCAAAAGAACAGATCAGTGCTTCATTTCTCAAACAGTTATGCCACTGTAGAAATTGGTGTGTACACTGAAGAGTTGTTGGTGTGCACCCTAAGGGAGAGAAGACTTTTAGAGTTGTTTTAGACAGAAGTGTTCAATGTTCTACCAGTCCATGGAGACAAGATTTCTTGAGTGACAAGAAGCAGTGGACCTGAATTGCAGGAAGTATTGGCTTAGCTGTTGGGAAAAACTTGCCGAAGGTGGAGGCACTGACACTCTGGAGTAGGTTTGCCTCAGGAAAACAGAGTTGCTCTCACTTAAGGCTTTAATGTAGGTGAAACAAAAAAATCTATGGAAACCACAAAACAAGAGTTGCTGGTGATGGCTGGAACCTGATGGCCATCCAGCACACTTCCTAGTCTTTTATTCTGGTAGGTTTGTGGTTTCAGTTGCTTGTTTAAAGTCATTGAAAGAGTTTTCTTCAAACTCTGAAATAATTCATGCTTGGACAGAGGCCAATCATGGAAAGCATCTAGGACAAAGTAACACCTTCTCTGTAAAAGATATAAGCTCAATAAAGTGGCCATGGACTGTAAAGTATGACATTCATCACTACAAATACCTTAATTAGATGGATAAAAGTGTACCAGAGAGATACACTGAGCATTAATATCCCTGGATTTCCTACTTTGAAATGCATGATGTCACCTCCACGCATGATGAGCATCTCTGGTGTGCAGCAAAGCTGCTGGAGCAGCTTTTTGAAGTTGTAGCATGACAGGCTTTTGGCAACTGCTTGGAACAAAGCTGCTCTGATGGTTGTTTGATTAAGCAAATCTGCTATGGTGCATGTCTGAAGCCAAGCTGTTTCTGCAGCTGTTTGAGCCAGAGCTCATCCTGCAGTTTTTGAAGAAAGAAGGCAGTTGTAAAGGATGAAGGAGAGAGGTGGAAACAGAAATAAGGGAAGAGAGAAAGGTTTTGAAGCATTCTAGCTACATATAGCATTAGAAACAAAAGTATGTTTGTTTTCAAACAGCTTTGTAAAACAAAACTGTAATGCCATCTTGGGGTTTTGGTGGTACTGGCAATTAAAATATGCAGGATTCTTGAGGATATGTATGCTTGTATAAAACTTATTAAATTACAGTCTTAAAGAATGTCATTAAAGCTGCAAAGTCAAGTAACCAAAAGGTAGGAAATGCCAGAAATCAGATTGTATGCAAACTTCATTAATTTCCCTTTAGCTACACATCCACAAAGAGGGTTTGATTCAAGGGCTAAGCCACAGTCAGCACTCAGGGGTGACAGGCAGTTTTTAAAACATACCTCATTTTTTATTTTCTTGTCCTTGTTCAGTTTGAGTCCCTCTGCCTTTTTAATTTCACAGAATTAAAATCTTACCTCAAATAAGAATGGTTAATCTCCATTTGATCTTCTCAGTGGTTCTCCTCACTGTAATCTCCGAGTGCCTCGCAAAGACAAACTTCTATATTTTCATGATACACCTCTATTAGTTAAAATGGTATTGCTACTCCTGCTTTTTGCAGACATGAGGTTAAAACTCTCCTGTAGTTTGGGGTTCTCACTTCAAGGTGTGTGCTCTTGAGCAGTTTATTTATTCAAGTTGCAGTTCCTGTTGATATCTCAAGCATGCAACACTTCTCTAAGCTGGATCATAGTAACCCATCCAGTAAAAGAGGCATCACATCTGAAAAGCTTTCAGTGCAGATGACTTGCTAAGACTTACACAGGGATTTTGAGAGAGAAGGTGCACAGTGCCATGGTAAAATAATTCAAACAGAGAATAATCATGCAATTGAGAAATGTGTCTGCCTAAACACAAAGGAGCTAACACGCATTCTCCGTGGTTCTACAGCTTTAGTTTTTCTATTTCCTCACTTCTGAACATTTGATTTGGAGTCTTAAAAATGTTCTATCTTCCTTTTCTATGTGTGGAAAAGTTTCTCTGTTTTGTTCCAAAGTAGGAAAAATTCTCCCACATGTTGCAGCTGTCATGCCTGAATGTGCAGATTGCATCAATGAATTGGAAAATGTAGGTGTCCTGCACAGTCTCCTGGCATTTGAACTAACAGAATAACTGGGAATAATATTTTCTGTCTCATCTGAGGACCAAAAAAATTACAGAGCATTTTAATGGACAGTTTCTAACTTATTTTTCAACAATAACTGGATTGTTGAAGACTCTTGGGCTCCACTGCAAGATCCAGATTGAATGCTCATCCATAGGACACAGATGCTTGAATTTATTCCTGCAAAGCCTCCCCACTTCTGGCTTTATCAGTCACTGCTATTTTCTCGTTAACCTCCGTCCTCATTCCAACTCAATTTCCATTTCTCAACATATCTCAGTTCCACCCACTAATTCCTTTCCTTTATAGCTTTTAACCTGTTCTGTCTCTCCTGACCCCTTTTCTTTCCCCGCCATAGATTTCTCTGCACAGTGATGCCCTGCACCAATCCCTGCCCCAAACTCAGTGGATCCTTCAGTCATTCTCACAGCTGTCATTTTAGCAACTTTTTTCCCCCTTCTTAACTTTTTTTTCATTCTTGCTGGCTCTGAACCCCCTCAGCTCCTTTTCCATGTGCGATTTACTGTCTCCATCATGTTAAATGCCTTCTTTCCCTCTGTGTTCTGGTATCCAGAGTCCTGTCTGCTCCCCATCTCCAGGCAGAGCAGCTTTTTGCAAGCTCTGCTTTTAAATAGTTCAGCTTCCTCCTTCTCACTTCCTGTTTGGAGTAGGTGGAAGCAGTGGAGCTTCTGCTCCCTGCCTTGGCCTGCAGCCCAGTGTGACGGAGAGCTGTGGCTGCAAGGAAAATCCTGCTCAGCCTCAGTCTGGAACATGTTCTATAATTACAGAATCTCCGAGAAATGCAACTGCTGACACCTGAAACTTCTGTACTGAGCATGTGTGAACTATTTTTTTTTTTTTAAATCTTTTTCCCTGAAGGACTAGAACTTAGCCAAATTTAACAAATTCTATTTAGGGATGGAGAGAGGTACATCCTTGAAATAAAGACAAGCCTCCACCCAATTTTAAGCCCATTCTACACATGGTAGTAGCCCTAAAAAAATCATCAGAAGTCTGTTATATTTTTACCAAAACCAATATATATGTATATGTTTTCCCTTAGTCTTGATCTCAGAAATGACTGAGTTATTTGTTTCCAAAAAAACCCCAAATTCACCCTGAAGCAGATGCTCAGTGTGGAAAATTTCAGTGCAAATAATTAAATTTTGGCCAAGTTACAAATAGCTGAAAACAGAGCCTCATAATGAGAAATGTTGGACAACCTTGCTAGGCATGTTTGCATCCAGGTCTCTCTATAATATAATACCCATTAAAATATGGAGCAAAAATCCTTCTCATAGTTACCAGAGAAAAACTCATGGCTTTGCTGTCGTTGCAGGGTCGAGATTCATACCAAAGCTGTAGGAGGGTTGCAATGAAGCTACTTTGAAAGCATTGTCATTAAAAAGGACATTATTTATGATAAAATAGCTTCAATTACTGGATAACTCCAGCCATTCAGAGATCTTGAATCAAGTCTCAAAAAATCAAGAAAGTGATTCAAAAGTTGTGAGACCCAAAGGGAGTTGTGAGAAAAGTAGTGATTTCACTTCCAGTTTCTGGGCTTTGGAGGTGTTTTTGCAATATATTCAAGTCCTTTTCTGTAACTGCAAAGGCAAAAGGCAATTCACTTCACTTAAATGTTATCCAGAATATATTCTGAATTTAAACCAGAAACAGAGACTTTAAGACAAATACCAAACATCCTGCCTGTTGTCCGGACTTTGGACTCAGAGCCCTGTGCCTTTGCTAATGCCTTTTCCATCACATTTATTATGGTCTAAGGCTCTGGATGCTGAGGGCTCAGCTGATGCTCAGCTTCTGCTTGTCAAGATGCAGCAAGTCTTTTGTGTATTTGAGTCTTTTTTTTTTTCCATTGGCTTATCAGCTGGGTTTGAATTCTGTATTTTTTCACACTCTTTTAAAAAATTTGAGACAGAGTGTATATTGTATACACTTGAAAATGGAGGAAGAGAGTTGAAGGCTCAGCACAGGGCGAACCTGAGGGAGCACCTGAGCTTTGGCTGGTACAAAGAAAGGATTCTAAACCCAGATGGACTGTAAAAGCTGCAGGAGTATCAAAATTTCACATAGGTCCAAGAGTCTATGATTGCAAATCAAAATGAAGTGGGGGTTTTAAACTGGATTAATTTAAGCTAATTTTTTTTAGGGAGCTTTTGCAAAGTGTTATTTTTGTGGAATGTTGTCTTGTCTCGCAAGGAAATGTTGAGATCCACACTGATGCTCCTGAATCACCAAGTTATCAGGCATCTTACAGTAATGGCACAAAATCTTTAGAGTGTATAAGTACCAAGAGAGGGGAAAGATTGTTTATTGCTGTAAAGGAACCTTTAAGAGGAATGGGCAGATTTAAATTAAATGAGAGGCTATTACATGTAAATGTTAGGGTAACATTTCCCTGATGATGAGATTCACAAAGATGCCTGGGAAACCAATAGACATTCAGCTTCTTCAGGCTTCTAGAGCTAAATTGAACAAAGCAGCGGCAGAAAGGTTACTGAAATGAATTTCTCTGATTTTTCATTACCAAAATTCTGTCACTGGAATCCAGAAAATGTAGTCCTTCTTGTCCTTTACAGTGCTGAGTTAAGGTGGATATGAATTTCCTGTGGCTTTGTCTTGACACATTGAGATTGATATGAAGTTAAGCAGGTAAAGCCTCTAAGGGAGTGGGGTGACAGAAGTGGCATAACCGAGTAATTCTGAGTCTCACAACATTTGCTCCTGAATATTTGGATCATTGTGCCCTGGATGTCATCATCTTACAGCTGGACTGAAGGTGACAGCTCCTCAGATGAGATGATTCTCAGTTTCTGCTGTCAGAAAGAGACACTTGCACCTGAGCTAATCACCCTGAGCTCCTTCTGCTGTCAAGGGAAACAAGTAAGAGTTTTGTAAAGCACAATAGTCTTCATCTAACGTAGATGTGCAAAGTAAGGGAAAATACTGACACTTGGTGTGGCCTGGAATGGCTGTCTGGGACAAGTAGCTAACCTGTGATGACAGAGGTGAAATGGGTGCCTCATGTTTTTGTAAAGAGTGACATCATCACATACAAGTGAAAATATCTATGATGAACAGAACTACATGTTAACGGGATTTCAGCATCTCTGCAGAGCAGTTGGTCAGCTCATGGGCAGGATGGGACAGGAGGGCTGCTGGCACTGCTGCCCTAAATTCCATCCTAAGTTGAAATATGTTTCTTGCAACAGTGTGAAATGACAATGCCTACTTTTAAATCCCTCAGGCCTTTGGGCATCCTTGTAGCCGTGCCCTGCTGCTGACTGAATGAAGGCCTCCCATCCTGAGCCTGGCTCTTCCCAGCAGTGTGCCCCAGCGTGACAGGGAGGGCTGTGGTGGGACTGCATTCTGTTTGCCTTGGGGTGCAGTGTTTTCTCTTGTGCACAGGGAGGAGGGCACCAGCAGTGTTTACACCACACTTCACATCCTCTCCAGTAGGTCTGAGGGTGAGATTCCATGCTATGGATAAGGGACTCTGTTGGTGGCAGGTGCTGGGAAACTTAGTCTTGCTTTGCCCTTTTCTCTCTTAGACACTGTTACCAGATCTAAGTCACGCAGCCTTAGTGGGACTGACTGACCCAGTGAGGAACTATCCCTTCTTTTTTTGAGTTAAATTTCCAGTGGATCAACCAGTTGAACTGACTCACCTTGCAGCTACATTTTTGCCAGGTATGATATGCAGGAAGCAGAGTGAGTACATGGCCACAAACTGACTGGGGCACAGGACTCCTTCCACCCCTTGTGCTGCATCGCAGCATCATCTTAGCTGCAACATAAAACCAAAATCACTATGGGCCATTCATCAAGGCAGTTATTACTCTGTGTGAACACAAGCCTTTCAGTGTATATATAATTTTTTTTGGCATCTAGTTAATCAGGTTTGGTTTTGCCATTTTATAAATGAGTTTTTATTGATAAGGAAAGCCTTGAAAATTTCATGTTACTCAAGACTGGAAGATATATCTAAATGTGTTTTAAAACTTCTCAAGATGCCAAAATGATGGGTGTCTTTTATAGCTCTGCTACCAGGTTATTTGGTGCCAGAGCAGCGCCACAGTAGTCTGGATTTTGGTGGGGTTTTGCTGAGTGAGTGTGAAAAAACACAAGATGGTGATTCTCCCATGTGTTACAGCACTGTCCTTGCCATGGTGGGCCAGTTCCACCCAGTAACCAATCCCAGAATGGTACGGGGACACTCCTTGCTGTTTCAGCTACAGGTTGCTCGTTAACTTCCCGTTCTAAAATAACAAGGAATGTTTCTATCAGCAATGACTAAACATTTATTGCTTCCTTTCCCAGCAGCATCTGCAATTCACTGGCAGGTCCCACAGTATGGAACCTGTCCCCCAAACCTGAGAGCACCTCAGTAGGTGAAGGGCTTTTAGTGATTGCACCCATAACACAGACCCTTTTGGTTACAGGAAATGTGCTAATGCAATTTGCTGTCATCTTCCACAGCTGGAATTCCCTGATATTTATTGTAATACTTGGATTTCATGATGTGCCCTGAGAAAGGTGAATTATAAGAGACCAGAAAATTGTTAAAATCTCTCTACAGCAAGCAATTTTACCTTGACTGGCAATACCTGAAAGTTAACCTCTTATCGGGATTCCTGGTCCATGTAGGATTTTCCAGCTTTTCAAAGCGATTTTCAGTTTTCCTTCTGGCAGCAATCTCTGAAAATGGAAGCACTTCAGGCATCTCAGCTTTAAGTACTCAAAATCACTACTTGCTTTTAAAAGCTTTGGCCTTATGGTAATACACATAGAAGTGGAAATGAACTGGGTCTGTGCAGCTTTGCTGCCACATCCTTGTGCTGATGCCAGAACAGCCACAAATTGATTCCACCAGCACCGAAGGAAGTATTATGTATGAAAAAGGAAATTATGTCTAAAGTTTGTAAAAGAGCCTTAACTCAGGATTTCCTGTGCTTTTAGTTTTTGTGTTATTTAGGAATGAGAGTCAGCAACCTTAACACCATCTTAATGCAATTTTGTGTGTGTGTGTTGGAATTTCCCTTGGTTTTTTGGAATGTAAGGGATGTGAATACATGGAATCAGCTGAAACACAATTGAAAAAAGTACTTTTTATGTAAGTAAATACTGTCAATTGTAAATGTTTACATTTTGACTGATGGGAGAAAATTTAATAATACCAAATATCCCAAATGCATTCTGCCCAACAAGCCAACAAGGAGTTCAAGCCCTTTCTGGCATCATGTACAGGGAGAGAAGAGCAGGGAATTTCCTCTAACAAACCTCTTTGGTCTAGTCCACCACCAGTTTCTATAGAGACTGTATTCTCAAAAATAATCCTCATTTATCACTATAAATAACTCCCACAGTTCAGTGGAAAAGTGGAGCTTAGCCATAGAACTTACTGGGCATAAGCTGGATGTTATTTTGGAAAAATGGAAATCCACAGTAGATCAAATGTTTGTGTGCAGTTGTTGGTAAGAATTTATATAGGCATTGGGGAGGGAAAAGATGTCAGAGGCAGCCTGTTGGTGACACCAGAATATGAAGATTGTATGTATTGCTCACATCACAGGGAGGAATGTTACTGCACCATGAGTGGGGATTTCCATGCTGCACAAAGCTGCATCAGTAGGAGGACTAGTACTACCTTAGCCTCTCTTACTCTGCTGGTTACACCCTCCCTGCACAAGACTAAGTTACATACTTCTTGGTTGCTGATGGTTTGGCTTCTGAGTTCTGCAAAGCTGTTGATGTATTTTTCTTTATAACGGCCATGTGAGAAAGGAATTATTGTCTCTGCCTTACTGATGGGGAAACAAGTCCCACAGCAATAAAGAGCTTGATTTTTTTATCATAATTTGGCACTTTAGAAGCTTAAAACTGTTCAGATCCTTAAAGATGCAGTGAGGTTTGCAAGAGTGCTTCCTAGTATGTCAGCTATGATCAAGTGCAGTATCTAAGTCAGAGAATCACAGGAAGGGACCCACAAGGATCATTAAGTCCAATATTTAGCCCTGCACAGAACCATCCCCAAGAGTCACACCATGTGCCTGAGAGCATTGTCAAAATGCATCTTGAACTCTCTCAGGCATGGTGCTGTGCCCACTGCCCTGGGGAGCCTGCTCAGTGCCCAACTACCTTCTGGGTGAAGAATCTTTTCCTAACATCCAACTTACACTTCTTCTGACACAACTTCAGGCCATTCCCTTGGGTTCTGTCACAGGTCACCACAGAGCAGAGATCAGCACCTACCCCTCCTCCACCCCTCCCAAGGGAGATGTACCTGCAGTGATGGCTCCTCTCAGTCTCCTCTTCTCCAGCTGAATACACCAAGTGCCCTCAGCTGCTCCTCAAACACTTCTCTTCCAGGCCCTCCACCATCTTCATTGCCCTCCTTTGGACACTCTCTAATGGCTTCATATCTGCCTTATATTGTGGTGCCCAAAACTGCCCACACTATTCCAGGTGAGGCTGTCCCAGTGCAGAGCAGAGCAGGACAATCCCCTCCCTCACCCAGCTGGCAATGCTGTGCCTGATGTCCCCAAGGACAGGGATGTCCCTCCTGGCTACCAGGGCACTGCTGATCCATGGAGCATCCCTCTGTCCCCACCCTATGCCTTGGTTTCCATGGGAAGGAAACCTGTGTGCACAAGACATAAAACCCTGGAGTGCGACTGAGTGACCACGGACACCTGGACAGGATTTTTTAAAGCATCTGTTGCTTTTTATGGCAAACAGGCTTTTATGAGCCTCTGGAACTCCTACTAACTGCTTACTGCATTTCTTAATAATTCTGCTTCTGAGTGACTGCTCGAGCTCACAGAAGGAACCTTTGGCTACCAAGCCAACCACAGGGATGTTCTTTCTTCTGTGCCAATAAAATTGTGTTAGAATGAGCTAAATTGGTACAAGTTCCCAGGCTGACTAGACACTTATCCTTATGGGGATGAGATGTGAAATGAGATGTGAACCCTCTGACAGATGTCAGGAGAGACTGGGACTTCAGGCAAGGCTTAGGTGCTAGGAAATGTTTCCACAACATGGAATTTGTTATATTTATAAACCTGCCTGTGTTATACTCTCCTGTTCTGTAATTCCTGACTGCTGCTAAATACATTTTGTGTTGGTTTCATAACAACAAAATGCTTTAAATTGCTTTGCATATATATGGTGAAATACTTTTATTGACAAATGCATTGCTAGAAATGAAAAGTTATGGAGGAAATGAAAATACATAATTGGGGCAATATTAAATATTAAATTCAATACATTTTCTTTATAGTAGACCTCGTCAATACATGTATGTAGGTAAGACTGCACTTGGTAAGTTTAAAATGTATTAAACTGAAACTAGTTGTGAACAACAAATAAAAAGAAAACATTTCTAGTTGCTTCTACTTTTTATAAAAGTCAAAAGCAAATCAGTGGTTCTATAACATTTCTATAACATTTAGAGGTACATAAAATGGGAAATTTTTATAAGCTTTGTGCAGGAAAATTTCATCTCAATAATAAGAGGATTCTTACAGATTAAAAAGAATATAATAATCTCTTTGCCCAGAGTTCCCCAACAATTCTTGATTTGCTGGAGATCAGAAGTCCTTACTAGTTTTCTGTTCCAGCCTTTCCACAAGGGTTAAGATACTGAGTTGATATCTGAAATAGGTCGCACTACTCTATTATCTTTGTCTACCAGGACTCAGCAGAGAGTGTCTATGTGGCAAACAATGGTGTAGCACAGAGACACCCAAAGCAGAGTTAAATTAGCTAGTTTGAATATGGCCTATTCCATGGCAGGGAAATGCAGCTTTCAGGAGCTCTCTGCTGCTGGGCTTTGTTTGCTTCTGACCTTCAATGTGTCTTCTTTAGCTCTGGCTTGATAACGCTGCTTAATTACAAAGTGCAGTTGGACAATTTGCAGTGTTGGAATCCAAGGCAGCTGATGTGGCTGCAATTTTCTTATCATGATTTGTAGCCTGCAAAGGTTCCCTTGTTCTGTAGAAATTGGGTTTTATAGGGCGCTCATTCATATGTTCCTCTGCAGTGTGGTGTGGCTGACTTGGGTTCTTCACTTTGTCATAGTTCTTCACCTACAAAACCAGCTACAACTGGAAGGGTCATTTTCATCACCAAACTGAAAACAAAGGATCATCAGTAGACTGTATTGTCTCTGGGGTTAACTCATTATTTGCACTATGCAAATATTGCAGAAGGCGCTGCATGAAGAGAAAAATACCTTGTTTTGTGTCTACAGTGATACAGCAACTGATTATTTGAACACCAGGAGCCTTTTCCCTTCAGATGTGTGCATCATGGTTGGATTTTCTGGTGTCTAAGAAGGTGTGACCTCTATTTACCTAAGGGTGAAGTAATCCTGTTTCTCTCTGATATGTGGATTCTAGACAGGGATGTAGCAGTGGGTGAACTAATTTTCTATATTTTCACCTAGCACATACTTTTCATATTTGCCTGTTTTCATGAAAAGGTCTTATTTTCTGTGAGGTCACCCTTCTGATGCTTGAAATCAATTAGTATACTCAAGGTGTACATTGAAAGGAAGAGATGGACACACATACATTCACACATGTGGGATCTGGGAACCTCTTTCATTAAGAAATCAGGCTAAAATTAGTAATGAAGTCTCAGCAAAAGTCCAGTTTGTTCCAGACA
>JAOXXN010000395.1:65031672-65052064 GCA_026770055.1 Myrmophylax atrothorax | reverse complement strand
GGAGAGGAGAGGAGAGGAGAGGAGAGGAGAGGAGAGGAGAGGAATGTGAATGACCTGTTCCTGGGGTTAGCCTCCAGAGTGCCTTTCTAGCCCATTGGTCTGGCCTTGCATCATCATCATCCTTTACTGGAAAGCACAGACTCAGATACAAAGAGACATCTCCAGACAGTTTGGGACCACTTTGCCCCTGCAGATGCAGTGCATCTCTTGCTCAGTATTCGTAATAACATTATCTAAAGCCAATTGAGGTAATCATTAAAAATAAGAAAAATATAGTCTTTGAAATGTTAATTTATTTTTAAAGTTCATTTTTATTTAACTGTTTTATAAGGTTTAGTAATTTGACCCAATTATTAAAATTGATTTTTTCTATAATTTCTTTCCAATTGGAGTGTGAATAGATTTGCTTCTGGGGAGTTCCTTTATTCCAACTTCTTTCAGTTGTACTGAACAGGATTGCTAGAAATCACTACCTTTAATACCACATCTTGATTACCTTTAAAGACATAACAGCAATCCAGAAATATCCCCCATGCCCTCACCAGCAGAGATGTGAAAATACAATTTTTATTTCTAAAGCCTTATCTGTTCATCCCTTATCCTCTTAATAGCTGAGACTTAAACACCAGCAGAATAACCTGCAGTGCAAGTTCTCCATTTATGATAATGTTCAACATCTTATCATTTGCCTTGGTGTTTCTGCCTGTTGGAGGTTCTCCTACAGCTTTCATTGAATGGTTTATATTTCATTCCCATAGCCTTGTTTTCTAAGATTTTCTAACCATATGCAATTACACCATCTATCAGTCCTTACTTTCTCCCTCTGGTAACTTCAGGACTTGACCAAAGTCCATCATTTTTGACAGTCTGCACGCACACAGCTCAGAGCTCACCACATTGTGTTCCCCTCCTTGCCAGGCTGCTGGGTTAGTTCTCCCTGAAGTGCTGCATTCAGGGAGCTGTGCAAGACAAAGGGAAAGCGTTGCTGGGTTGTGGGAGGCAGAACTTTGGCAGTGGGATTGGAAAGAGATACACAGGAGAATTTTCTTGTACATTATTGGATTATTTAGCTATATATTTTGTAGGAATGCTATTAATACAGATATATATACTTATATATACACATATAACTCACAACTGGGGGAAAAGTGTATATATGACATAAAAACATCACAATGGAAGTGTGTTTTCCACATAATGATGGTAATTTCCTAATAAAAGCAGGTGGTAAAGCAAGCTGGCAAATCTTTGTAATAGGCAATAAGGTGAGGTAGACTTTTTTCCTCTTAGGATGAAACAGTTTTTTAGCAGTAGCAGGTACTGGAACAAAAGACAGGCTCTTTGGACCCTTTGATGACACAGCATGCACTATAAGAAATTTGTTTAGTATTCTTGATTCATGAAAAACAAGGCAGAACATAAGTACACAAAGCAACACCAAGTTAAATTTGTGCCAGAATTCTGAAATGCAGAGGCTCTTCCCTGTTCCATTCTGCTTCTGTTTGCACAGGAGTAGTAACATCCATGAGAGAGATGGGAGCAGACAAATAAAACCCCCAAACTTTTCAAATTCTGCTGGAGGATTTGACAGAGTCTCCCTGAAGAGCTTTGCCATCCTCTGACCTGGAAATACTTGCCCTTCAGTTGCCCAGCCAGTGTCTTGGAGTGGGTTGTGAGTCTGTGTAGGGTGAATAATCCAGTGTTACACAAAGATGTCCAGGTGCAGTCATCTGGTGGCAATGTGGCTTAATGAAAGCAGTGCACGTGGAATCCAGCATTACAACATAACTATAACCCAACCAGCAGAGAGAACATCCTAAAGGCACAGAGAATATATTTTCTGCTGCTTTACAGATGTGCCATTATTTCTAGAATGAGAAGTGACGAAGCAGAAGAGCTGAGAGTCTCTAGGGCTGATTTTAAATCAGTTGGCTGAGATTCTGGTAGGAGTGTAGCTGTGGCAACCCAAGATGCTCTTCGTTACAGATGCCAGGAGCTGGGCATAGCTGAGAATTCCAGCTCCATCCTGGGTTACAGATGCCAGGAGCTGGGCAGAGCAGGGAATTCCAGCTCCATCCTGGGTTACAGATGCCAGGAGCTGGGCAGAGCAGGGAATTCCAGCTCCATCCTGCCAAGATACCATCACACAGTGCACTTACCAATCTCTGGGGTTCTCCCTGGAAGGAGCCTGAGCAGGTCCTGACTGCAGCTGTGCTCTGTGATGCAACTGAAAGCAGGATGGGCTGCTCCAATCCAGCAGGAGTTTCAGTCTGGATGATCTCCTGGGTGAAGAATGATGGGCAGGTGGCTGGGCAGATTTGTTCAGATCCACAGCTGATACTGGAGACAGGGAGAAGGTTTGTGCTTGGGTCAAGTGCAGAGATTCCTACATTCATTCTGTAAATGTGATATTTACTATGGGAGGAAGATGGAGCAGATACCAATTTCCAACATTAGTATGGACCCATCCAAGACTGGGAGTGCTAATGCATTGCTGGTAGTATATTGAGGCCTGAGTCTGGGTTCACATGGGATAGTTGAAAATTCAGGTAAGCAAGTCCTGGTAGATGGATAATTTAGGAGAGCCTTGTGAATTCTCTCCCTCCAAAGTGACAAATTTGAGAAAGTGAGTAACTGAAGAGCTTTCCAGTTTTAGAACTGATCTCTTAAGCAACCACTACTAAGTACAAAGTCATTTTAATAAAACTGAGAACTTGCTATGATATAATTTCCCTGATAGTGTGACATTATGAGATTTTTGAAAACCTGCCTTAATCTGTGACAGGAGAAAAAGAAGAGAGCCCATGCCATGAACCCTTCCATCCCTGTGTTCAGACACTGCTGCCCTCTCTCCTTTTCACATTTCCTCTTTCCAGTGTTTGTTTTTCCAGCTTTTCCTCAGATTTGCTAGGTACCTGTCTCTACATTTTTTGGACTAAAAATGTGTTTCTGTTTTCCACAAATCACTTGGGGTGCATCAGTATCAGAGGTACTACAACATTAGCCAATACAATTTTTACAAAAACAGATCAAATACCTTATTTTCTTCAGGGTGTAATGTATGCTGAAATGTATAATATTATTGCCAAGGTTTTGTGTTTTAATTAAAAAATGAAATAATTCCAAACACATTGCTTTTTTCTTATGTTCTTCTCTATTTGACTTATCAGCAGGCCTTTGCCTTTTATTGTACTATATGCATTTAATTCTCCTTTATTTTTCACTTATAGGTGGACTTTAATATGCTGCCATTAATAGTAAAGTATATATACCATGGAGCTTTACCAGAAATTAGGAAAACAGTCAAAAGAGATTCACTCAAATTTTGTGACTTGCATGTTTCATAACTGACTGACAGGGTTTTGGAAACTTGGGAATTTCTTTTGGGGCAAATATTGTAATTGAGAAGTTTCTCTCTGCTTATTCTCAGTAAAGGATTAATGAATGGCGAAGATCTCTCATTTTTGTTCTTTCAACTCAACCTTGGAATTCTAAATTTATAACATAAACAGATTTTACTGGCATAGTTTTTGGCTTTACAGAAAACACAGCTGAAAGCTGAAAGAGGTGCACAGTAAGTATTTAGTGGTAAAAAAAAAGCACACACATGCAGCTTTCCAGTTCAGATTCTCCAGCCCAGATGAGCACAGAGGAATGTGGGTGGAACTTGCCCTTCTGCCAAGGGTATTACCTAAGCCCTATTTTGATGAGGATTTAAGTGGTGCATAGGCCTTGTGCTGCACGAGGGTGAAATGGAAAATCACAGGAGCCTCTGCAGACCTTCCTTCAAAGCAAGGCAGAGGAGCAGCACGTGCTGATTTCCAGGACTGGGAGGCAGACAATAAACTGCACCTCTGTCCCAAAGGAAAGCACTGAGTGATCACAGGAGTCCTCTGTACCCCAGAGATCACCATGTTGATGGCACTGGTGCAAATGCATCTTACTCGTTCCTCCTGTCTCAGAGAGGGTCTCCAAGAAAAGAAAATCCCAGTTTTGCTTTTTCTCAGCAGCTGCAATCTAAAAAGGTGTGTTTGTGTTTTAGTATAATTCTTAATGAATCACAGAAACTGTTTTCATGCTACTTTGCAAAAGATTAGAGGAGAATGTCTCAAGGGGATAATGTGAGCATGGAAGGATTATATTTTAATAAAATTAATCCCACCTATAAAGGAGACCTGTAACAGTGTCCATCTCAACAAATCCAATTTAACTCTCTGAGAAGCAGAGAAAAGACTTGGAGGATTGAGGATTTGTTAGGATACAAATTATCAAGTGCCTCTCATTTGCTGAGAAAAGGATCTTAAATCCTGAAGTTTCAAACAAAAGCTGTCACTGATCATGCTTAGATAGGCGAAGACAGCGGGGTGGTTTCTGGCACTGCTGATTCAAGAGCCCAAAGATGGGCTGGGAGGATCAGAGAGGAAGGAGTAGAGTGGACATTCTTGCTATGCATTTCCTCCAGAAAAGGAGCAAAAATGCGGTGAAACCCCACGGCTTAAATGCCTGATCAAAAGCCTCAAGCTATTTGTTTCCACCACAAAAGAAAACACTCTCATCCCAACAGACCATTAGACAGGCAGACAAGTTTTAGAGCCTTCTCCGGGCTTCAGAATAGATGCTGAGGAGGAAAACAGCTCACTCTCTCTCTCATGCACTCTCTCTCACTCTCTTTTTTATAAAAAATACAAGGAAACGTTGCTTCTTGCCAAGGAGAGAGGTTAGTCAGCTGGAAATGAAGCTCTGCAGGCTGCGCCCTCACATGTTGCTGCTTGTGCAGCCCAAGCACCTGCAGCCTCAGCCCTCTGGGGCTCCTGGAGGGAAGTGGCCACCCCATCCAGGGCTGCACCCCACAGACCCCCTGGGACCTGCCCTACAGGCACCTCCTGCCCCTGTGCCATGGCAGGCTGGGCTCCCACGGGGCTGGGCAGGCAGCCCGTCCTCCTCGTGGCTGGCAGGGAACACATGGGGCTGACCCAGGTCACTGCCCAAAAAAGTCAACATGCCACAGGAATGGGGCCCACAGATGTGTCCTGGAGGGCCAGCTGTCTGCCAAAGAAGTGAGGGTCTGGTCCCTGAAGGATCTGCAGGTCCCTGCTCTTGCATTAAAACTCAGACAACCTTTTATCGCCGATGAGTAAGTGGCAGCCAATAAGTGTGTCACCTGTAGAAAATACACACACTTGACATATGCCAAAGCCTTTAACAGAGCATTTGTGCTATTGAAAGAAAACCCTGTCCCAAGGGAGTGTCAATACATCATCTCTCCCTGGCACATGAGACATTAGTTCTGTGCAGTGAGGGAAATGAATCTCATGAGAAGAAAATGTCTCTGACACAACTGGGTAAACATACCTTGACAGACACACAGCTCCCATTACGCTGCCCATTGCAATTGAGATCAACTTTGATGTCATAAAGAACCAGCTGTTGTGCAGGAAAAAAAATCTCAGCTTCAATACTTTAATTTAGAGTCACGTCTTCCACAGGGATAACAAAGCTGAGAATGATTAAAAGCTGACATGAATAAATCAGTCCAAGGTAAGCGCAGACTTTCTGCAACCTCTTCTTTCTATCATTGACTATATAGTTTCTCTTTAGAGATAATGACTGTTTGTCTAGGTATATTAAATGAAGAAAAGTAAACTTACTATAGTCCCTACTACCAAATTGATTCCCTTATAATCAAAATTCTATGCCCCATTTCATGTAAACACATCCTTCAGAGATTGGCTTCAGTGACGGAGCTTTCTGCACCAAAATGGTTTAAGGGTTGAAGGATTATGCGCAGAGTTGTGGGCCCCCATTGCTGATTTCAGCTTCTGATGTTCTCTGATGTGTAGGTGAACACGGTGGTGGTAAGTTAACAGTTGGATTCAGTGATCTCAGAGGTCCTTTCCAATCTCAACAATTCTATGATTCCATGTAGTATGTGTATTCTTCCAAGAGCATTAGGTAGCTTTGTTTCTCCTCATTCTTGCTGTCTGAGCTGTGTACCATGGCTAACACACAATCCTTTTGTCTCAGCTTTTCCTCTTGCTTGTCTGTCCATGACTTCAGCTGAATTTTAGCATCTGAGTAGAACAGCTGCCAAATCATGTGGATCTGGTGATAAGATTGATGGCATACTTTGAGACCAATTAGTGTAAAATACTGATAATATATGCATTTGTGAAAGACTGTTACTTGAACCTAACCTTACATATTAAAGGATGGCTCTCGTTCTAGCAGGCAAAATTGAGTTGGTTATTAATAATGCAAGGATGGTTACTGAGGGAAATACTTAGCTCATATGAGTGATCCTTATTAGGAGAGACTGGAAAAGAAAAATCCAAAAGGGATAAGTGCAGCTTAGTGCTTCTGCTTAAAGCATTACCATTGCAAACAGAGATCTCCCAGATTTATATTTGTGTTTTATTTGCCTGTGGCCACACCAATGAAGTCTGAGTTCTCACCAGATCTTATGATGTATGCAGAGTTCAGCAAGGATAGAGTTTAGGACTATCAAGAAATGATGCTTCTTCTCTTTTTCAGTGTCAGCTTTTATGTTATAATATTATTGACTCTATGGAATTAATTTGATAGCAATGGCAGTGAGGTGCAGGTGATGCCAAACAAGAAAGTGTTCTTAATTATATATTACTATTCTTATTAATATTGTTGGGATTTGTTGTTATTGAAAATCCCAAGACCTTTTCATGGCAGACATTGGCCTTCAAGAGGCAGATGAGGCTCTGCTAATGTGGTTGCCATGTAGAAAGGACACTGTGTCCTTGTCCCCCTCAGGGGGCACAGAGCAGAAGGTGCAGCCCCGCAATAGAAGCTGTGCATTTGTGCATTCAGGGCTATGGGGAAAAAATCAGCAATGGCCTTGAGATAAGCCTTTGAATGAAGGTTAACAGAACAAGTGGATAAATGTTTCAGACAGAGATCAAAGTAAGCAGCACAACAGCCAGTCATACCTGGGGTCCCTTCTTTCTTTAGCACTGCAAACACTTTAATTTCACAGTCATTAGATAACAGGACAGTGCCTGGATTTCTGCAGTCAATCCAGAAATATGGATATGCCTGCACATGTGTCTTAATCAGTAAGATGTTGTCTTTTAAAAGCAGGACCCACAAATGCTTTTCAGCATATTTTAAATATTCAGGTTACTTAAACCAAAACCAGTTATTTTATACTCCTTTGATTTAGGTAAGTCTCAAATTCAAACAGTGCCTGTCTAAAAGTTTTATCCCATGCTTAGAGAATTTACTGAGTTTCAGCACTGATTTAGTTTGGATGGGGATGAGCCCTAAATGAAACTGTGCTCATTGTAGCCCTGTTGGACTCAAAGGGCACCTCAGGCTGAAGTGGGAGTACAAAACTGCAGCCTGAAAAGTGCAAACCCACAGTTTTGTGCCCCCAACTATTTTCTCTTGCCAGAAGTACAGGAGGCAGGTATTTTGCCACAGTTACATAACAGTGTAAGGTATTTTATAAGGTATTTTGAATGTAGGATATGACACACAATTCAGAGGCAAAATTTAACTTTGAGTGGATAGAGTAAGTTAGAATCTCTTAGAACAAATCTTCATAATCCTTAAAAAGATGCAATAAGTAGGTCAAGTTCCAGAAAATTATTTATTTATCATCTTTTCTGTCCCTCCTACCCCTAAAAAGAGATAAACTGATAATAATGTGTTACCATTTGAAAACTATTTGTTTGTAGTTTGGTAAAATGGGCAGCATTTTTAAAAATAAGGATGACAAGTTAGTTTAAATGTATCTGAGGTTCAGAAATATTTTTATTGATACATGACAACAGTTTGTTTGGATCATTTTAATGATCAGTAAACTTTATTATTGTGCTTTTGACACCTTAAAACTGTTTCAATTTTCAAATGGCCAATGCCTCCTGCATTCTGAAAACATGGTTCCCTCAAGCAGGCAGGACACAGAAACTTCAAAAGGTGAATGACAGATCAGTTTCTAATTCCCACATCTCTCCCTTACATGCAGATACTCAGGATTAATATTCTGAAAGCCTTCTAACCAGTAAGGAGCTACCCCATGAGGTTTGTCATTCTCAAAGCCAGACCATATGCTTCTCTGGAAAAGAAATATTTCCAACTAGCTTGTGGAGGAGTGGACAACTCAGGCTGAAAGGAAAAGACACTTTAATGTTAATGCAAAGAGGGGTATCCCTTTATGAATGTTACATAGAGGTTTTATCAAAAAAAAGGTTTCTTAGGTTATTTTTGTGGCACAGAAAAGTGCTGTCATAAAATTTCATCTCACTTTTGCTGGTGTAATACAGAAATAACACCACTGAAATCAGGAGCGTCACTCTACCTGGACAAATGAAAAAATATTGCCCAGTCACAAAAATGTTCATTTCTTTTTCCTCTGTATGTGGGTGATGGGATTAAAAAAGAAAGGAAAAAATCCCAAACCATAAACATTCAAATACCAAGCAACAGCTGAGGATTCAGTTTGTCTCCATCTTTCTGACAAGGAAAAGCCCAAAGTGAGGTGCTTTGAGAATGCCCAGCACCCAAGAGCAGAACTTGACAAAAATTTAGAGAAAAAACACTAATTACCCCTTTTAGTAGCATCTCAAAAATTATAACCCAAATTACAATAGCTTATTTCTATGTTTTTCAGAGTTTTGCTACAGGAATAAGTTACCACAAGCCATGCAAGGGTGATCATTGATTTCATGACAGTAGAAACGGCTGATTCACATACCATGATTGCATTTACACATTGTATTCAGCAACGTAATTTACCTCTTTCACTGTAGCATAGACAACCTCACATTTACTAAATAATGCAGATGTGCACCCTGGCACTCAGTAATAGAAAGACTCTAAGTTTGTATCATTGTTTCTTCTATGGTAACGTTCTCACTGAACTGTATTTTGCAACTTCACTAATTTACTGTCCCTCCTTCAGCAAAGTGTCCTCTCCCATAAGCACATGAAGGAACAAATGTTTCTGATTCCTTTCCTCTTCCTTCCTCCTTCCCTCATGGCTAATTTGTAATATCTGTTTTCCCTGTCCTATATTTACATCACCTTCCACTTCATTATTTGCAAAGGGTAACACTGTGTATGTTTTCTTCAAAGCATCAGTGTAGATGTTACATGACCTAAGACAGGCAATCATCCTCGGCTTTATTTTCATAAATAGAGATTTCAGCTGTCTTGGTGTTCTGGGGCTTGTGTTCCTCAAGGTCTAATCTGTTTGAACTCCTGCATATTAATGCTCTTGACCTTCTTAAGGGTATTGGACTAATGGTATAACCACATAATGTTTTTCAGATGCATCCTTCGTGCTGGAGGTGCCATAAAGCACTGTGGGCCTGGTGTTCAGCCCAGTTTGCTACATCCTTTGATACATCCTGCTGTTCAGCAGAGCCTCAAGCACAAACCTGCAACACCCACAGCTCCCCAGCACCCAATCTGCAGCAGTTCAGGCTCTAGGCATGACTGGAACCAACTTATCTCAACAGCATTAAGAGGAGTTCAGGTATCAATTAATTTTTTTCATATTTTCGTTACATTTTACTTTTGATTCAGTTCTCTAACCCAAATGAAGCTCAATTTACATTCACATTATTGAAGCTGGACTGTCTCCTATCTTGCTCCCCTAAACCTCCCAACCAGTAAAGCTCCATTCATTGAGACAAGTCAGAGTTCAGGCTTGTGTGTGATGTGTCTTTGGGGAGGGGATGGAAGTAAAAGGTCACTGCAAACAAAGGAACTTCTCTTTCCCCCAAAACAGCTTCTTGTACCAGCTGAGAGGCAGTATTGTCTGGCAATCCCAGGGTCCTGCCTCCCCAGGCAAGGTGGGGAGAAACTGTTGTTGAGACCCAAACACAGTTCTCCCTGTCCCCAAGCTTCCTCTCAGTGTCACTCTGGCAATAGTAGCACTTAAGGCTGCTCAGCTGACAGGAACAGTAGGTACTGAATAAATGAAAATTTCATTTAACTCCAGAGTTCTCTATCTCTCTGCACTGAGGAAGGAATTTCCCAATGCTAGCTGGGCAGCAACACCTGATTGTTGTTTGAATCCTGGTGGCCTCCCAGAATGAAAAAAGAGAACTTCTCGAGAAGGGTTCCGTGTCACCTCAGTGAGGTCATGGAAATTGCTGTCCCCACTCACCTCACTCTTCCTTGTCTTCTCCCCTCTGACCAGTGCCAGAGTAGACACAGCAGTGACTGTCCAGAGGACTGGCTGTACCTGACCTTAAACCCTGGCTCAAAATACAGTGCAAAAATCACTGGCCAGGAGTCACACAGAATATTAGAATCACATTAGCATCCATCATCCACAGTCATTCCCTAATTCTTTAATTAAAAATCTATTTCCTAGACTTTGAGGAATACCAACATGTTTGATTCTGGGAGGTGAAAATATTAATAGTTAAATAATAGTAGATACATAATCAGGTTGCAATACCTTATACAATATTCCCCCTGTCACAGAAGTAGTATGCCATTTATATTTGTCAAGAGGCTGAAAACTGGGGAACAAGAACTGAAACTGAAATATCTCCTCCCAGACATTGCTCTCATTACACAAACAATCTGCAACAGAGGAAGACACACTGGAGGAGGCTCAGTCTGCTGTTGAGCTGCAAAATTACTGTGTCAAGGCATTCCTCATCTACTTAATGCATGACTTGCCCATTGGCTCTCTGATTTTTGTTTAGGTTATTTGTGTTGATTTATGCATCTTCCAAAAACAAGTCACATCCGAATTTTCACAATGGTGCCTTGAATTGTCTCTATTTATTAAAAGTACTTTATTTTCATATTATTCTATTATTTGATGCCTGGGCTTTTTTTCCCCTTCCCCAAATTTACCCTATTTGTGTAAGACTCAAGATGTTTTTAACCGTCTTTAAATTACTCTAAATACAGAGCTTGAGTTTTAAGAGGGTGTCAGATGAAGGGGAGAGGAGAGAACATCTGTTCCAGTACAGTGTATGTTTTCTCTGCCTCCTTCATTCCACTCATTGGTCAGGAGGTACAGCTGTAGAAAGGCCTCCATGTGCCAAAGGTGCTGAGGGAGCTCCTGCATTATCAGATCCTTTCTGATCTTTGCACCATCCTTTCTGCAGAGGCCATGCCTAGAACAAGTTCAATAGTGTGAAATTTAGGAAGAAGACCCTTTGTTTTGTTGCTCTGAGCAGAAGTTTTGAGAGGAAAACTGATGAACTGGATGGATTTGCAGTCCAGTTTCTATGCTCAAAATAACACAAGAAACAGTAAGATCTAATGAGACAGACCTGAGGACATCATCTATTAATAATGCAGACTTTTGGACTGTCTCCAAAAGTCACTACTTTGACAACCAGGGTCCATATATTTTAAACTGTAAATACATTTTAAAATAAATTCAATATTTTCTGTTATTTTTTTACTAGCCCTAGTAAACATTTACAAGTCTGTGCTTTATGACATCTTGTTAACAATTTCATCACATAATTTCTTAATGAACACTTGTTTGGAAAGGTTCTGACACTTGCTTTCGGTTTGCCCCATCAATCTTACTGGTTTACAGAACAATAAGAAACCAACATCTCAACCAAAATAATACAAAAAATTACCTATGTCTTTGCAGCATTTGATATGTATTATGGTTTTATGAGCAATACCTAATCTCCTACAATATCATCTTGAATGGAAGAAACAAAGCAAAAGGATGATCAGTCAAGGCTTGATTGAGAAAGTCATGTGTTAACCATATTTTTTCTGCCTAAAAAGAGTCATAAAATTGAGCATGAACTGAGAAAAAAAAATTCCTGTGTGTGCAAAAAAAAGAAAAAAAAGATCACTGTATGTTCAGCCTGGGGTAGAGTCAAAGTGAGCACAGTTAAAAGGTCTAACTTAGACTCTGTCAAATAGGAAACCGTTTTTTCACGTTTTCTTTTGGTTTTGTCATTCATTCATCATGAAAAAAAGGCAATTTGCTGCAACACATACATTGCCTAGCTCAGCAACAGTGCTCTAGGAGACTGGGGTGTAGTTTTCCTAGAGTACAGCTCAATTAGCATGCAAGCAAAGATAGGAGGGCTACTCAACATGAAAAAGATTGAGTTAAAAAACCCTTAGGAAAAACACCTAGCAGGAATTTCAGCAGTTCCAAATCAAGTATTATCTTAAAAGGCAGAGGAACAAAAGAAGTAATTCAGTTTGCATATCTACTCTGGGCAGCAACCTAAAGAGTATGGGCATGGATGTGCTGGATCTGTGGAGCCCAGTCTCCTGTTCCTGGTGTTGCCAAGTGCAGGTGGAGGTACTGAACTCAAAGGTGGAAGCTTTTCTGCAGCATATTTTCTGGCTTTCTTGCGGAGACTTGGGTTCATGTCCTGCTCTGGATATCATAATTTAACAGACGTAATCCCTCCTACTGGTGGCAGTTCTTCAGGTGCACACGAAGGTCAGTGATCAAAGCAGATGTCTGGGGAAGAGATTAAAAATGGAACAAGCATATGATGCTGCTTTTCCAAACACTCTTCCAGCAGCCAGAAATCTGAGGAAGAGTCTGGGAGACAGCATGAGTGGGGAGGCTGTCACAGTCCCTTTGTGAAGGCAGCATGACCAGAGCCCCATCTCAGTGCCTGCACATAAACTCACACAGCCTGGCAGCAAACTGGAAGAGTTGGCAGCTCCTGCAGGTGCAGTCCTGGGACCTCACTGGGATTGCAGAGCCATGGTGGCACAGCTCACGGCACGGGAATGCTGCAGCAGATGGATACAGGCTCTTCAGGAAAGACAGGCTGAGAAGGCAGGCAGGAGGGGTTCCACTCTATGCAAAGAAGTGGCTAAAGTGCATGGAGCTTTGTCTTGGGATAGGTGAAGAACCAGATGAGGCCTTTTGATTAAGAGCCAGAGGAGAGACCAACCCAGGTGATACCATGCTAAGGGTGCTACAGACTGCCTGATCAAGAAGAAGAAATAAATTAAGCTTTCTTTAGACATCCAACAAAGTCTTGATTGCACATCTAGGTACTCAACCACACCAATGTCTGCTGGAAGGACAGTAAGGCTGTGGCAAGCAACCCAGGAGGTTTCTGGAGCAGGTCAATGACAATTTCTTGAGACAGGTTATAATGGAGCTGCTTAGAGAAGGTGGTGTCCTGGACCTCATACTCACTTGCTAGTCACCCACATAAAGATGAGCTGATTTAGCTTCTATGACTATTAGATCATGGAGTTAAAAACCCTGAAAGGAGATAGACAGAAGAGTCCTAACCCTGGAATTCAGAAGAGTAAATTTTGAGTTATTCAGTTATTCTACTCAGTAGAATCCCAGAGGAGACCACCTTAGAGGACAAAGAGACCCAGGCAAACTGTTCATCTTTTAGTAGGACTCCCTCAAATGCAAGAAAAGGCCATTCCAACAAGCAGAAAGTTGAACAAGTATGACAGAAGGTAGCTTGGGTGTTTGGAGAACTCCTAAGGGAGCTCAAATGCAAAAAGAAAGTAAAAAAAAGGAAGGCTAACCAGGAAGATTCCAGAGACATCTTTGGAGTACAGAGAAAGGAATAAGGAAAATCAAAACTCAGCTGGAGTTGAAAGCAGTGAAGAATGTGAAGAGAAAGAATAATGACTTCCACAACTATAATGTTGTGGAAAAGCATAAACAAGGCTGATGAAAATGGGGGCCTGGTGCTTAATGAGGGAGGAGATTTAGTGAAAAAGGATATGGAACAGTCTGAGATACTCAAAGTTCTTTTATTCTGGTTTTCATTGGTTAAGTTTTCCCTCTGACAGCCCAGTTCCCACTGCCAAATTACTGAGACAGTGGGAGTGTGGAGGGAGGTACAATTAGGGAGCTCTTGAGCCAACTGAGCACATACAAGTCTGTGGGACCAGACCAGCTTCATCTGAGGATATTGGGAAGAGGCAAACATCATACCCATCTTTAAGAAGGGCAAGAAGTACAGGAAAGTACAGACTGGTCAGCCTCACCTCAAGTCCTGGGAAGGTAAAGAAGTAAATCCTCTTGAGAGGTATTTCCAGCCACAAGAAGGATAATGTGGTGGCCAGAATGTATTTACCAAGGCCAAGTCAGCTGTGAGTATAATGGAACAGCAGTGAGTGTCCTACACCTTCACTTTGCCATGTTTTTGACTTGGTGTTCCATAGCACCCTTTAGGCAAATGAGTAAAATAGAGACTGGATAAGTGCATGATAAGGTGGTAGAAATTTAACTGGACCCTGGGCTTGAAGCTCAGTGATCAGCAGTGAGAAGTCTCAACAGACAGTCAGTTACTAGAGGTTATCCCTCAGGGGCAAACACCAGCAGCAAGAACATCCAACACCTCTGTGAAACAAGCTGGATCATGGCCTAAAGTGAACTCTCAGCAACTGTGCACATGGCAAACTAGGGAGAGTGAATAGGGTGCCTCCTGTGTAATTTTATAGGTACACAAATGAGAACAGTGGGCTGAAGGGAATCTCATGAAGTTCAATAAAGGCAACATCCTGCACCAAGCATGGAATAACCTGGTGCAGCAGTACAGGCTGGGAGCCAACTGGTCAACAGCTGGAGATGAGCTCACCTACATGACCCCTCAGGCAAGGACTCCCTTCTTAGAGGTGCACAGTGGAAGGACAGGAGGTCACAGACACAGCATGAAACCTGGGATATTCTCATTTAGCACAGGGAAAAGAATGTTTGCTGTGAAGGTGGTCAGACACTGGGGCAGGTGCCCAGAGCAGTTGTGGAACCTCCACCTTGAAGACATGTGAGACCCATCTGGACACAGTCCTGGATAAGCTTCTCTATCTGGGCCTGCAGGGTGTTGGACTAGATGGTGGTTGTTTCCAAGCTATGTGATATTTCTGCATTTCTAATTTGCAGCTTAGAGACACTCTGAACCCAAGACAGTTTTAATGTAAACAATAATTGTGTTTCACAGGTCTGCAGCTTAACTACACGCTAACAAAGAATCACTCCTTCCTCCTTAGATTGACTCTGCCACCTTCTTTTGCTGGCTTCTAATTCTGCATCAGAAGAGATAATGATTAATTAATAATTTCCTATCTTGTCTATACCACTGAGAATCTTATCAGACTGACATTTCATCTTCAGACTTCTTTTCCAGGATGAAAAGTGGTGACCTACCTATTTGATGCTTCTATAGGAGCTATTTCCATGTTCTTCAGCCTTTCTGTACACCACTTTTATCTTCCTTTTTTGGGGGGGAATGGATACTGGCAGGTCCTCATGCAGTGTCCTAGAAACATCATGAAGGCATACAGTGTTTCCTGTTGTATTCTGTAGTATTTCCCAAACAATTCATAATATTCAATTTACTTTTTTTACTCTTATTAAGCCCTGAGCTAACGTATCCATGCAAGATAAGAGAACATCCCAAAGGATGTTTTGAAATGTTTAATCGATATTTACAAGCTTAAATAAGATTTGGTTATCAAGAACCTAGAGGTTAAGGAACTACCTAACAGTTTTCAGATGAACATTTATTCCATTACAATATATGGATGTGAAAGCTTGAAAGCCAAAAGGGGTAAAACCAGACATCTAAGCATCTTCAAAATGAAATGTCTGAATAGAACACTGGGTATTACATTTCCACATTCATCAGAAAGTTTGGCAGACCCATCCTTCCAAAGTCCCCCAGAAAGGAAAACAGAAATATTTAGGGCACTTGCTAAGAATGAGGCCAAATCATATGCTGTAACCTTGGCCCTGAGAAGCTGCAGGAACACACACAAGGGTCTAAACAAAAAAAATTGCAAATAATACTCAGTGACGGGAAATTTATGGGACTGAACAACACCAAGTATATGTGAAGGTCAACAAGGAACACTCCAAGGCCATTTTGTGACCCTTCAGTGAATTCTAACTTCGCAGGAAGGTTTCAGAATTTGGCTGATGACACAGCCTATGGTGCTGTAGTAGGAAGGTGGCATAAGTAGCAGCCAGTGAAACTCCCCTTGTTTACATTTTTCCATGGCCAGACCTTACACCAGTCTCATGGGTTTATAATCTAAGACTCCATTTTTGCAACCAGACATTTGCTAATGGTAGTCTGCTGTACCTGTATGGTATGTGTTAAGTTCCAGCTACATCAAATAAATGTAAAATTGAAAAAAATTTTATCTGCCTTCTTCATAACTGCATCTGTGCTTAAGACCCTGGACTACCGGCTGTCCTCAAAAAAAAAAATTGGATCTGACTTCTTATTTTAATATAAATGCAAACTCTTTGTGTTGGTTTTGCCCTCAGAATGGCTGAGGAGCACCCAGTTTTTCCCAGCAGAATGTCAGGCACATCCCACAGAATGTCCCCTCCCACTGGGCTGTTCTGTTTGTATAGTGGGAGGTTAACAGTGAATTAGCAAAAAGGCAGGAAAACCCCCCATATTAGAACTGCAACCTCTTCACATTCCAGCAAAGCCAGAGGGAGTATCACACACAGGTATCCGCAGTTTCACACCCACACTCTGAAGGAGATCAAGAGTTTGACCTGTCAGTTTTCAGGAGGTACTTCACAATCCTGTGGCCAATAGGCCAGTCAGACCGTGGGAAGAGTCTGTTCAAATGATTTTTAGAACTCACTACATTTATTAATACAAAGTGAACATGAATTGTAGTATGTGCATCTTGTTTAAAAAAGTAACTCTTTTAGGGATTAAAAACTTGCTGATAATATCACATGTTGAGATTTCTGCAGGGAATTTGACTTAGTCATGCATAGAACACCCATTGAAGTAATTTGTGATCAACACAAAAAGACAAAGTATCTTACATTAAGTAAGATTAAAAACATACATGATCTTTTGGGTCCCTTCTAACCCAAACCATTCTAAGATCTTATGGTAAGAGTGTGTAGGTGTAGATGTAAATGATGAGCTGTCACCTACTGTGGAGGTTACTTGTGTGTTCATCAGGCAGACACACTGAGTCCCAAAATGGTCAGTATTTTTGATAAACGTCTGAAGAAAATATGAAATCTTTCTCGTAGTGGCACAGAAGAGATGAGCTGTCACAGCAATGTCACCTTCTTCTCCAGACTCATTATCTGCTTCCTCTGCTCATGCTGTATTGTGTCTTCAGTGGAAAGATCTGACTGCCTGTACTACAAATGTATTTTCCCCCTTTCCGTTTTGCTGTTTTCAAATGGAGCAACTCTACTTGTCCAGTTCAACAGATTTCCACTTCCATATTTGAGATGCCTTTTCACCTATAGGTTGCTTATTAAGCCTTTCTTCAGTTGTTTTCCCTTGTTTCTCTGTGATGGATGTGACTGGTTTAATCCAAGAGAAAATATACAAACTACAGGATAATATTCCCTCATTTTGGCTTGTCTCTTCTTCCTCTGCTTCAATTACATCTTCTTTATAATAAGATTTCTCATCTGATGACCTTCTCTGACCCTATTGGTGATTCCTTGCAGATCAGGACTCATTCTTACCCATTCATATTATCCCCCTGCTTTTCTCATCACTTGTCCATCCTCTTGATCTTTCCTTTCACAACAAAGATTGTTTTATTTTCTTCCATTACAAAAAGAAAATAATCCAGACTTTTCCCTCCACTTCCAGTCCCTAAGATCACACTGCAATTGCTGTCAGGTGTCTCATGCCTTGATTCCATCCTCCTTTCACTTCAGCTGAGCTTTCAGAACCTTTCTGTTCACCTTTTCATTCAATTGAACTGACAGTCAGCATTACTATATTGACCTGCATCTGCTGAAGGTTCGAAATGGGTACCATCTCCTCACCATCCTCACTTGTCTCTTGCCCTTAACACAATAGCCATACTCCTCTTTTGAATTCTTTTCTTTCCTTGGCTTCAGTGACTTCAGCAGCTTTGCCCTTTCTGGATTCTCTTACCACTCACTCTGTTAGTTTGTACCTTTAAGGATCTTCTGTCTTCATAGGTGATTGTATGGAGTTCTGATTTTGGCTCCTTTCTCTTCATTGTGTCCCAGGAGTCTCATCACCAAGTACAACTGCCATCTCCATGTGACGATACAGATTTGTACCTCTGCTTCACCCCCAGCATCTTGGCTTGTCTCTCAGCTTCAGCATCCTCTGATAGCTCCCAGTTCAAATGTAGCACGACTAGCACATGTCACACAACCTCCCTTTCCCAGTCAGCCCTTACAGCTTCCCTCATTTACAACTGCTGTGAATAACGTGATCACCAGGCTTGTCAGACAGGCAGGTGACACAAACAGCTTTTCAGGATTAAGTTTCCATTTTGTGTCTTATTTCAGGAGCTAGAAAGTTCTAAGTCTTTACCAAATTCTTATAATCTTTTCCTTCAAACCCTACAACATTTTTCTGCCGCTCTTAACAGAAAAAATATTCACAATATTGCTACAAAGATAATTTTTTTTTAAGCTTCCTTCATTTGACTGTCTCTACTAACTCCTTTTTTGCTATCACATAAAGAATTAGTTTGGGGTTTTTTTAAAGAATGCCTTTCAGGCATATGCTCACTTTTCAAGACATTTCATTCAGTTTCTGCAATTATTTTAACCTTTTCTTCCATATCTCCTGAATAAAACTACCTACATGAGTTTTCTTGAGCTTTCTTTTACTACTTCATAGGTTTGAAAGGACAGCCCTGCAAATGACCACCTCTCGTGCCCTAGTGGATGTGCTGGTACAGGAGTCCTTGTGTCCAACCCTCTCTTCTTACAAACAAAACTGTAGGATGACTGAATAAATAAGTAAATAGAAATCTAGAGTTTGAAGTTGATACAAGATACATTCAGGTAGGAAATGGTATCTTCTTTTTTGTTTTTAACTGGTTGGAAATTAACAAGTTAGAAGGGTATATTTGATTTTTGTCCCTTGTGGCCTAAGTTAAAGTTAGATGTCTTTCTCCATGATGAGTCTCAAAGACATGTTAACATTTTGGTGAAGAAATTACTACAAGGCGAGATTCTTTGATTTATGTTACACAAAATCAAACATTAGGTCATTGAAATGCTCATTTCTTTTCTTATAACATTTGCCCAATAACATCTGAAAGAAATAAGGAAATAAGGAGTTGATCCTGAAGGCAATAGATTGCCACAGGTAATTCCCTAATATTCGTGTTCCAGGCATCTGGTTTTACAACAGTGGCACTGTTCAGTCCATGTCATCCATAAGACAAAACTTCAGGAATTCACATGGACGTGTTCATCAGCTCTAAACCAGTGTCACTGTCACACAGTATTTAAGGGACATTGAGACTGTCAGGGTTTCTTAGTTAGGAAGGCAAATGAGAAAAGGAGACAAACCCATATTTTTCTTTAACTTCTTGTGGTGAATTAACCTTGGCTCAATGCCAGGTGCCCACCAAGCTGCTTTATCACTTCTCTTCTTCAACTGGACAGGGGAGATAAAACCTGACGCAAGGCTTGTGGGTGGAGATAAGCACAGCACATGAGGCTGCAGGGGAATCTCTGCTCTGGCACCTGGGGCACCACCTCCCCTCCCACTGCCCTTGGTGTCTGCAGGGTTGGTTCTCTCACATATTCTTTCTCCTGGCTGCTTTGTGCAGCAGTTTCCCCCCTCATTAAATGCCTTTATCCCAGAGGCTGGTGGGCTCAGCCTTGGCCAGCAGTGGGTCTGCCTTGGGGCTGGCAATGGCTCTCTCAGACACTGTGGGAAGCTTCTGGCAACTTCTCACCTCCGTAGCCTCCCAGCTACCAAAACCCTGCCACACAAACCCAGTTCCTTCTGGTTTGGTCAATGTTGTTTATATCAAAGTAATATTAATGACACAGGAATTAATCCTGTTGTTTCCATACATATGGTACAGTTGTTAACATAACATAGGGAAAAATTCCAGCTGCTTCTAAAAGATGGACTAAATATACCTCAATTGCTGCTTTGTTATAATTAATCCAATGTAAATCTTTCAAAATAATTACGATCTATTTTCCTACTGCCTTTCTTTCTTGATAAGCAGTCTCATACACACACTTCACAAATATCTCTCTGTCAACAAAACGGACGAAATTTCATCCTCTTTTGAAATTCTTTGGCATCTTCAGTTTAAGATAAAATGGCACAGAGTAAAATAGTGCTGAATCTGTCCTTACTGACCAATGCTTCCATGTCTGTCTGTGTAAACACAACAAAATCTGTTCATTCACATCTTATTCTCTGTTTCATGACTCACTATTGTCATCCAATCTGTGACAGGCTTCTCCTTTGTCAGAAACCCACAGTCCTTTCGAGGTGTATGGAGAGGTACATCAAGAATATGAAAGACATATAAAATACAAACACCTACTCAGAAGCTGAATAGAGCAAACAACTTGGTAGGTGTCTTGCCACTCAGAAATCTTGTCTTTCTGCATGTCAGTATCTCATCAAAAGCTCCTGACACTGGTTCTGTGCTGCGGAGAGCCCCCACTTCAGTG
>JAOXXN010000395.1:65020770-65031572 GCA_026770055.1 Myrmophylax atrothorax | reverse complement strand
CTGATGCAGCTTGGCAGGGGATAACAAGTCTGACTGTTTTCCCCATTGCCTTAACACAGATAAGCTTCTCTGAAAATCCCACCTTTAATAATGAAACCTTAATGCTTCAGCAATGCTTATGATCAAACTCACCTTATTCTATCTCATAAGCTTTTCGATCTGAGCAAGTCACACTGGGCTCACTCAAGTCAAAAAAGACAGAATTTATAAGGCATGATTCATGTCCCCTATTTTAGATATCTACGTTATGTTTAAGTAAATCATGCCTAGCAGTGTCATTTTCTCTCTCATTGGTTATAAAGGAAATCTGGACAAAAAGTTCCAAGATAGACACTGTTGACATCTACTTCTGGTCGACAAATCCTACCTCTGCTTCCATTTCAACCTTTACAGAGACATCAGTGATAAATGTCTCATTCTAACATATTAGATCCAAGCATAATTTATTGATATGGCAGACCTTTTATATGTTCCATAATGTTTTATACAAGTATAAATACGTTGAATAATAATGCATCCCTTCGTAAAGTGTCTAAACCAAAATTTAGGCATCTCTGTGTCACAGTTTCTGGAGATGAGAGTGGATCAGCTGTCCACTATTCAGAAGGACAGAATAGTTATGAAAAAGAAATTTCTCAGTTAACATTCCAGAGATTTGGAATTGTCTGTTCTATATATTGTTCACGTGCACAGTTAATATTCTTCAAACACAGCTCTTGAAGGCAGAACTGGCATCATGTCCACCACTTGATATCCTGACAAAAGCTCTTTTTAAGGACTTCAGAATTAATTGGAGACAACTGAGAATGCTGAGAACTAAAAAAATAGGGTAAGGATTTTGGTTCTCTGTCTTACAAAACCCATCCATGAGAGCAGCAATGTTTCTGGTTATGGATACTTTTTATTCTATTTTTATTTTTTGACATTACACAGTTGGAATTGATAAGAAGGTCATAGAACTGCTGGAGCAAGTCCAGAAGAGGGCCACGAAGTTGATAAAGGGATTAGAGCAGCTCCTCTATGAAGACAAGCTGAGAATGTTGGGGCTGGAGAAGAGAACATGTGGAGACCTCACAACAACCTTTCAGCATCTGACTGAGGTCTACAGGGAAGCCAGAGAGGGACTCTGGGTCAAGAACTGTAGTGATAGGACAAGTGGTAACAGGTACAAACTGAAAGAGGGGAAATTTGGCTTAGATATTAGAAAAAAATTCTTTACTGTGAGGGTGGTTAGTCATGGAACAGGTTGCCCAGGGAGGCTGGATGCCCCAACCCTGGCAGTGTCCAAGGCCAGGCTGGATAAGGCCTTGAGCAACCTGGTCAGTGGGAGTGGTGGGAATGTCCCTGCCCATGGCAGGAGGGCTGGGACTAGGTGACCTTTAACCCTGAATATTCCATAATTCTATGGTTCTAATATGTTTGTGTGACTTTCATCGAAGAATTAGAAGAGAAAGCATTAAAAAGCATCAGGTTGCTGTTTTTCTGGTCTGTGTAAGGGTGGGAATCAGCTCATTAATATTCATCATATAAAATCCAGACTCTTCCTGTCTAAGTGAGTTGTCAAGGCTCCCTCTATAGTCAACAGAGAGAGAGTGGCACTTCCCAACTATGACTAATCCAAATGTGGAATAAATGTCTGAAGGGCATCAGCTGAGTCCTTTCTGACTCTGTCCATTGGCTGTAAGGGAGATCTATCTGACTAGTTCAGGGTAAATAAATAACTTTCATATGACTAGAGTGAGAAGAAATTAAGCAGATCAAATTTCATCTTACTCATGTTGTTAACTTGTAATGGCTACCAACCCTTGGCCAAGGATAAATATGATGCAAACTTCTTGGTGGTATTTGGTAGTATTTAAAAAAAATCAAATTACAGCAGGATTCTGGATGTTGGGGAAATCTCCAGACTGAGCAATTCACCATAGACAATGTCCCAAAATTTAACCAAACAACCTATAGAGAGTCTTCAGATAATTTGTTTGAGGCAGAAAATAGAGAGTGTAATCTTCATGCATGACTCTTAAATCCTATTTTCAGAAGAAATATCTTTTTGAGATATATCCTGCTATCTTTAGCTAGAGATACTTCATCTGGAATGTTAGGGAATTATAAGAGAAACACTTGTGAACCATTTTGTGCTTTTTTAATAAGCAACTTCCCCTTGGCTTGTTAGTTAGAGCTTTCTCAAAGGAGCCTTACTCTGTGATAAGCCAGTTTAATTGCAACTTGATATTAAAGGTCTGATAAGGAAGGGTCCTCCAAACACACCCATGTTTGATGCAGTGAACAGTGATCTTAATAGTCAGGACAGGGGATGGAAGGACTATTTGCAGCTCTGACGTTGACTCTCTATGACATTGCATAAGTCACAATTCTGCAAAGTCAGAGTAAATGACTAAGCCAGGGGGAGGGGAGGAGGTTTCTATCCACTTCCAAAAGCACAGTCTCCACTCCCTCTGGAAAGGGGAAAGATGGAGAATAGAATTTAATCCTCACAATGAATCTGGCTCTCAGGAAAGTCATATTCGCCCTAATTAAAGATTGAAATGGTACAAACACATTTTATCTCCCAGCACTACTGAAATGGCACACCCGTGACCCGTTAGCTTTTTTTACAGCTGTATTTCAGTTCATCTCTATAATTGTTTGTGATGTCAGTGGTTTAGCTTTTGTAACTGGCATTAGGAACCAACACGTTCCAGTGGATGGATTGGAATTCTCCAAAGAATGTAGAAAATATTACTATGTGTAGGATAATTACATACTTGGTTGCTAAAAAATAATTTGTTTCAACAGTGAGCTTTACTGCTGACTACAGGGCAGTTTCTCCAGAGATGATTCTTACACCTGCACAAAATCCCACTGATGTTAAGGGGCCTTCATGTGTTATCAAGAATCGACTCACCAGATGAGCCTCCAAAATTAGAGCTTTAAACCAGTCATTTTTAAAGATCTGTGACCTCGAGCAGACTGTCCAACAGAAGATCATAAGAAACAAGCTCTGTTTAATCAATGAAGTCTACCTACTGCCAAGTTCTCACTCTGCTCTGCCCTTTTCCCCCTGCAGGGAACACAGTATTGACCACTACCAAGAATATCCTCCTAATTAATTTCCAGATTCAGTCCCTACTGGACAGGCTGGGAACCATCTGAACTGGTAGGTGTCCAAGAGCCACGTAGACTAATGAAGTAGGTAAGATCTACCCCAGGGTCAGCACTTCACTTTTGAACAGTTCTTTACTTTCACTTTCCATTTCTAATTTTTTTTTTCTGAAGAAAGGGAAGAAGGAGAAATAAATTATTTTTTGCTTAGCTGAACAAGGTGCCAAAGGAGCTGCATAATTGGGTCAGTTGCATTGGCAAGTCAGAGGAATTCTACCCCCATTTTAAATTTCATATGTAGTTGTTACATGAAATCTGGAAATTGCTACTGGAATCAAATTGTAATTATTGCCAATCTCTCATTCACTTACAGAAAAAGTGGTTTTTTCACCAGAAACTCCACCAAACCTTTAAAGTAACTAAAAGGAAGGGACAAGCACATATATATACAAATGAGCTATTAGGTTAATTTGCCAAGGAAAAGTGTCTGTTACTCTCCTAAGACTAGAGTATTAGAAAAGTGTGGATAGTAAATAAGGGGGGCAGAGGATGCAGAGTAGTTAGGATAGGCTGGGGAGGAGCATATTTTCTTAGTAAAGGAAGTGGAGAGACTTTGGAGGAAGAAGACAGGCAGATTCTTTTTGTGATTCAAAAGGTGAGAAAGGTGAAAGAGACTACAAAATAGGAGGAGCCAGGAAGAAAGGGTAGTCAGAAAATATAACCCAGAGGTTATACCTGTAGTTCTGTAGTAGATTTTTAAGTGTGTCAGAGGAAATTTGAACACATGGCTTAAGGATATCAGTCCTGACTTGACTTCAACTCTTTTCTATCTTTTTTTTTTTTTAATTGCCATGATGACATCATGCCCATGATTTAAAGGATCCTTGTTTCCTCAGTGCTTCTGGGGTTATGACTCCACTCAGAACACTCCAACGTGTTATCTGTTATTTATTTATTCCAATTGTAAATATTTTTAGCATAAGAATAAGGAAATTTCCCATAGAATGGCACACTACCCACAGCCCTGGAATCTGTGGAGGACTTACCAAAGAGATGCAGGACACATCAAAGGGTATAGGAGCTGACTCAGTGAATATGGAAACTACCTATGACACATACCTGATACTCATGAATATGTTGGCAACTATCCTGGGCTTGGGCCTTAACTTCTGCTTTGTCCTCCCAGATGTGTCACCATTGTGAATTTTGCAGAGGTGTGCTTACCAAAATGGATTATCCATTATTTCAAAATAATCCTGTTTTACTACAAACACAGATCATTCCATGTCAGGCTTTTCTCAAGTACCTCTGACTTTTGCAAGAAGGAGATGTAGAAGTAAATATGGATTAGAAGTTGTGGTACTGAAGAAATACCAAGAAAGAAACAAGACATGGTTCAGAAGCAAACAAGAGAACTGCTTTGCCAAAACTCTTGTGGTATAGAGAATGCATCTATCTTTGTGCTTGGCTTTAGCCATGTATTATTCAGGAAATAAATCATGGGACTGATCTGGAGACTGCCTGTGTTATGATGCTACTCTGGGAAATTGCTAGCCAAGGGCAAAAGGCTGATTATTAGCACCAGTGTTTGTGTTCATCTGATCAGAGACACACACAGGAACAACAGCCACTCAACCCACCCAGTCTAATAGAACTCACACTTGAAGAGTCATCTGCAGGGTCGAGCCAGTTTGTGCACTCTTAGTCATATTCCCTTTCCAGATGCACATTTCTTAGTCTGCTGGGCAACTCAAGACTCTAAAGTATCTGCTTCTCTCAGTGGCTCCTGATCCATCTTATCCACAATTGTTCTGGATGCAAAAGATGAAGACTTGCAGAGTCTCCTGCCTTTATATTTAGAGACAGAAGCATTTCACCACTTCTGCAGAATCACAAAATCAGCTGAGTTGGAAGGGACCCACAAGGATCATTGAATCTGACCCTCAGCCCTGCACAGGACCAGCCCCAAGAGTCACATCATGTGCCTGAGAGTATTATCCAAATGCTTCTTGACCTCTGCCAGGCTTGGAGCTGGAACCTCTCTGGACTCCCAAGACTGCTCAAAAATCATTGAGAAAGCTTTTGTGATGACATCAGCCAGCCCTTGGAGCATTCTGGGATGAATCCCATCAGGCCCCATAGGTTTGTAGAGATCAGCTGGAACAGCAGATCCTACACAATTTCAGAGCTGACTGGGAGTTGATCATTCATATGGTCATGAATAGATGACCATATGAATCCAACTGGATGAGGTTTCACAAGGCCAAGTGCTGGGTTCTGCACTTTGGCCACAACAACCCCTGCAGCACCACAGGCTGGGGACAGAGTGGCTGGAGAGTGGTCAGGCAGAAAGGGACCTGGGGGGTTGGATTGACAGGAGGCTGAACATGAGGCAGCAATGTGCCCAGGTGGCCAAGAAGGCCAGTGGCATCCTGTATTAGGAACAGTGTGGCCAGCAGGGCAGTGATCCTGTACTTGGTATTGGTGAGACCACAACTCGAGTGTTGTGTCCAGTTCTGGGCCCCTCAATTCAGGAAGGATATTGAGGTCCAGGGAAGGGCAATGAGGCTGGTCAAGGGACTGGAGCACAAGCCCTGTAGGGAGAGGCTGAGGGAGCTGAGGGTGTTTAGCCTGGAGAAGAGGAGGCTCAGGGGTGACCTCATCATGGTCTACAACTCCCTGAATGTAGGGTGTAGCTAGGTGGGGTTTGGTCAGGATAAGAGGTAGGACAAGAGGGCACAGCCTTAAGCTGTGCCAGGGGAGGTTTAGGTAGGACATTAGGAAGAAATTCTTTGCAGAGGGAGTGATCAGACATTGGAATGGGCTGCCCAGGGAGGTGGTGGATTCACCATTCCTGGAGGTGTTTAAGAAGAGACTGGATGTGGCACTCAAGTGCCATGGTCTGGTAGACAAGGTGGTGTTGAGTCAAAGATGGGACTCAATGATCTCAGAGGTCTTTTCCAACGTAGTTGATTCTGATTCTATGATTGTATGATGCAACAAAGCTGATGTAGGTGACCGTATGTGCCTGTTGCACGCTGTGTTGTAGTGCCACAGTTCTAACCCTCAAAGGAATCCAGGCAAAGTTCATGGTAAAAATCTCAGACTGAACAAGACTCTCCAAAAACCCAGTTCCTCTAAAAACCTCATGTTACATCAAACTCCATAGATACTTCAGTATTTTTGTAGATGCTGGCCCACATTTAAAGGCTGGTCATTCTTAGAATAATTATGTTTCAAACCTTGCTAAATTCCACAGGGAAAGCAGCATGTTAAAAGATCCTGAGAATAGGTAAGAGGGGAGTCAAGTCCAGGTAATGACCCAAATAAAATCATTTGTACAACAGGAGTAGGAGTCCAGTTACCAGCCTGTTTGCAAGATAGGTTAGTACCAGAATAAAGAGGTGACATGCTGAAGTCATCAAACCCAAACAGCACTTGGATAGTGTGAATTCAAGTCCTGTCATTGTTAAGAATTTTTACATATATTGTTTGAATTCTGCAGGAGCTCTTTCAGGAGCATTTGTCCTGAAAACAATGATTCAGGTTTAAGAGCCAATATTTCAAAATGCTTTCTAATCAATGTGCATACCTAGATTGTTCTGAGAATTTATGTGCCTGGGGAAGAATTAAAAGTGCAAGTTTAAGGTAATCTGCCTCAGTTGCCTTTCTCCTCAAAGGAACCAATTTTCATAATCAAGATACTTGATTTACATGCATAAGTGTATTGTCTTGAAAATTGCAATAGCAGTGGCTGAAGCAGAATTACTGGTAGAAATTTAAGATTATTAGACTAAGGCATTTCCAGTATGCAATGTCCTCAGTACAACACCTTTTGACTTTAAATGTGTTCTGAAGTCTGTGTGAATAACTGAATACTGTTGTGTCCAGAAAATTAATCATTTTCTTCTGCAGGAAAATTTTGAGACATTTAGTCCAGACATCCCTCAGATGTAGCTCTTCTCAGGAAACAGCTGATTTTATTACTGAGAGTGCTTTAAATTCCATGTTGATAGTGCAGTTGTTTGGAAAACTGTCAGGCCTTGGATAAGGGTAGGTGAACACACATCAAAGTGGACAGGTTGTCTTAACCCCCAAGAACTACTGTGAAAACCTCTGCTCACTTCTATTGACTCCTCTCAGTGCATCTCCTATCAGGATGTATGAGCTATTCCAAAGGGGTAAGGTCCTTTTCTTAAGTATTACGGATTCAAAGTCAAGTAAAGGATCTAGGTCTCCCCCATACAGTTCTCTCACTGCAATGATCACGAGATGTTTGCCTCATGGCCTGTAAGTTACTATGTATAGTCTTTGTTGTAAATCCATTTTAGACTTTATTACACAAACCCTTCTCATGGTGGCAAAACCAGCTTGAAGTGTTTTTATCCTCCCCTGCCCCCAGCCATTCATTTCTGCTTTTTTTATAGGAGTTCACTGTCCAGTTCTGTTGTGCTAGGGAGACTCTGTGAGGCCAGGTTATAACCTGGACCAGCAACATAATCTGAGGTTAAAAATTAATGTGGTTTTTTGCCCTAATCCAAGTTTCTGGCAACAAGGAGAACAGAATTATGACTGGAGATCTGAGTAGCAAAACTTGAATTTATGTTCTGAAGTAATGCTGTGCTGGCACACACATCTTCTGAACCTTGAGAGTTGTCCATTTCAGCTTTGCTCCATCCCAGGGAGATCTGTACACTTCCTCACTCCTCAGCTCCATAGTTACTGCAGTTTTGTTTTAAAATTGTGATGAAATAGGTATATATTTTAAACTGCATGAAAGCTGACTGACATCATGTAGATAACAGCATAAATAACAGTATAAATAAAGCTGTTTTGACATCCAGTTTTCATCGGATCAACTGTCTTTTCATTGGGCCAATTTTACAGGAATTGCCCAGATGGAAAAGTTATCACATAAAAAAGTTTACTCAGTCAGTTTACTCCACTCCCTGATTCAAATGCTGCTGTGCCAGGTGAGGCCATCAGTTACCAGCCCAAACCATCCACTCTCTATCAGGAATCTTTCATGTGACATCCCACATGTGAGTCCCAGGTGTGCATCCTCACTCACAACACTTTAAAGGAAAGAAGGAAAACTGATTGCCACAAAATTCAGCTACTAAAGCTCAGCCTAAACAGTGTGGTTTTATATTATTCCTGAATGTGAGCTGTACTTACAGTTTAAATCCCTGAAAATCAATAATACTAATAAAGCCCTTAAATTTGAAGGGACTGAAAAATTGAAATTAATGCCAGGGAAACACTGACAGCAAAGGAATTATTGTTTTCCTGCTATCAGTATTTCTATGTGTAGACATCTATAATTCATACCACAACAAGGAGCAGCAGCTTCATTTAGTATGTAGATTTTCCTAAAGCTTTGGGAAGGAATGTGCCAAGATGCTTTGGAGGGGAAGTCACACAAAACAGAAGTATGTGAAGCAAAAGAGTGTTATCATATTTAGCCTGAAATTCTCTCTAGGATTTTCAAAAAAAAAAAGCCATTTGGCCTAATAATTACTGAGTGAATTTTTCAAGAAAGAGTCATAACCTCACCAAATTCAGTCCTTTGTCCAAATTTACCAGAATGTAACAGATAGTTAATTAGTTTTATTCTAACACAGGGGAAGAAAAACCCACAAAGGCTCTACATTTTGCTTCAGAAGAAACTTCCTCAAGAAGCTCAAACTGACATAAACCTTCTGAAAAAGGGTAAATCCAAACTTGAGCCCAAATGGCTTTTAAGTTGTTTGTTTGTTCTTGTTTTTTTTAAATAACAAGTATAAATAAACAAATAATGGAACATGTCAAGCAACTCTTTAGTTTGCATAGCTTGAGATGGGGGTTAAGCTGTGTAGAAACAGATTCTCTTGTGAGCAGAGTGAGCACTCAGGAAGCCTCTTTTTCTCTTGGTTTCAGTCCTTAATCCCTAAACATCCACACCGCAGTGGCACATTTTTCCCTCAGCGGTAACATGATGGGATTAGCTACCTTGCTGTTGAGTTCAACTACATTTTAGGGAACTCTGAGATCTTTATCCTTCTGGTAATTTTGTTAGAAATTGTATCGCAAATTTATAGGCCATTAGAGAGACTCTACTAAAATATATCATACAAGCTGTAATTTATCAGGCTGCTAAATAAACTCTCTTTCATTTCCAAAATGAGCAATTTCCTTATAAGAGAGTGCCTTATAACACAGAGCTGTGCAGCTGATATAATTCATATAAAGGGCAGTTTTCTTCCATATGGACAAACAATTAGGATTCGATCAGGTAATGAGCCTCCAGTGGACAAGACCTGGGGAAAGCCAGGATGCTTCCTAAGAAACAGCTCTCAGAGAAAAAGCAGTAGCTGACAGTCTGTGTATTCTCAGCTGTGCAAATGTAAATAAAATAAGTTAGCCTGTAGCTCTGTTAAAATAGAAATAAAACTGTTGTGACAAACAGTTATACAACATTTCTGATGTAAAATAACTATTCATTAGTGACTAATGGAATGCCTCCCTCTCACCATTATAGTGAAAAATGTTAGATGATTACAAGCAGCTCTTTTCTCAATCTCACTGGAAAATAATATATTATGTATTCTTTCCTTAACTTCCCTCTGAGGAATAAATAGATTACCAGTTGTTAAGTGATGCCTTCTTTTCAATGCATTTATTTTAAATGGCTGTGACCTGCTTAAAATACTAAAATTATTTATATGAGATGCTCATATGTATTTCTTATATGGGTGAGGGACTCAAAATTTGGCAGCGAAATAACTTTTGTGTCAGGGATGAGCCTTTTGTAATCTCCCTGATGAACTGCCACAATGATAAGGCTTTAATGAGAACCACTCTTTGCACAGGCCCAGCAGTGACTTTCTACGCTTTGAGTTACAGTCTCTTAAGAGTCTTTCTGCACTGAGATGCTGAGCTGGACAAGCCCTGTCACTGCTGCTCCAGGTGGCTGTGGAGCAATGCAGGGACAGGCAAAGGAGCTGGAAACAGGAGGACTCTTCTCTGTGGTCTTGGTGTTCTTATATTGCCAAGTGAGTACCAGAGAGGGGACCTGAATGAAATACAGAAGGAAAGAAATTTTTTAAAAAAGGGGGGGAAATCGATCTGTCTGGAATGCCAAAATGTAGCAAAAGCTTGTACAGGGGGAGTTTGGAAGGACTGTGAGGGCAAGGCAACTAACTATTGCTATTGGCAAATTAAGGAAAGGGTATGTGCTTAAGGAAAGGGAGATTTGGGACTAAGGTAGCTGGTGGATGAGGAGGCTGAAACAGAATGGGAAGTTAAAGAATCCTGAGATCATGAAGAAACTGGAGCAAGAATTCTGACTGGAAAGAATGAAAGAGAGTGAAATGGGAACTGGCAAGGACAACAATGAAATGGGTGAAAAGCTTGAGGTAGTTGATAGCAGGACTGAGAGAAGAGACTGTGATCGTGTGTGTCTGTGTGTCTGTGTCTGTGTGTCTGTGTGTCTGTGTGTCTGTGTGTCTGTGCCTGTGTCTGTGTCTGTGCCTGTGTGTCTGTGTGTGTGTGTCTGTGTGTCTGTGTGTCTGTGTGTCTGTGTGTCTGTGTCTGTGTCTGTGTCTGTGTGTGTGTGTGTGTGTCTGTGTGTCTGTGTGTCTGTGTCTGTGTCTGTGCCTGTCTGTGTGTGTGTGTGTGTCTGTGTGTGTGTGTGTGTGTGTGTGTGTGTGTGTGTGTGT
>JAOXXN010000395.1:65005277-65019994 GCA_026770055.1 Myrmophylax atrothorax | reverse complement strand
TCTCTAGAAAAAAAATAAAAATTAAAAAAAAATCTGTTCTAGCAGATTGGGAAATTTGTAAAAAAAGCATTCTGAGATGAGGAACCAAAGTTGCCTTGTGGGAAAACAAAATGCAACTGTGTAACTAAAGTCAGTATCATAACACTTATAAAATAGAGCTCCATTAAAGCAACTCCAGAGTTTTTGACTTTGCAACTTTCATAATAGGCCTTCAATTTTTTCTGTGTTCACGCAGTAGTACACAAGCTGTTTTGAATCTCTGATTAAGTAGTTTAGAAATACTGAGAAAAAAGGGAGAAAGAGGGATGTGTGTTTTATGTGTATAAGCAAGAAACTAAAGGTGCCAAAGCTGAAAGAGAGTGAAATGAAAGGGACTTACATAATGCAGTTTTCCCGCAATAAAACTCTAAAAACGCCAAGGATGCTTGAATATTCCCTTGAGGTTGCTTATTGGCACCTGCAAAGCAAAAAGAACTCTTTGTATTAATTATAATGTCTCTGTACCAGTACAAGTAATGCAACAGTACTTTCTTTTTCACTCTGGGGGAGCAGGGGAATAGTCAGTACTAGTCAGCTTGTTTAAATAACTATTATAGTAATTGCTTGAAATTCCATACACAGAATTCATATTGGTGCACTCAGAATTTGTTTGAATTGTACAAAATGTAATAAAATTTTAATAGTCGATAAGGACAAATGTGTAAGGTTTGCAAAATATGACCTGCAAGTCACAGAATCACTCTGGCTTTACAGGAAGTGGACTTTGGTTTGGTAATTAAATTCAAAATCAGCAAACTCAGAGAGGCAACATTTCCTTTGCATGGGTGTACCTAATTGAGATTGTGCCCCTGCACAAAGGGAGTTGCACTGGGGCAGACTGACAGCTGTGTTTGCAGAGGGCACTTCTGAGAATTATCAGGCCTGTCACCAAGGGCACTGAGAGATGGTGGCCACACTGTCATGTTGGGCACAGCCTGGCTCAGAGCAGGGTATGTAACTGGCTGCTTGCACAGATAGGGTGGTCTCTACAGAAGGGATTTTCTTTAGACCTGACCAGAAAACAAGAAGCTCTCCCTTTGCTATTCTTGGTATTACCAAAGCCAAGCAGATTGATGAGTAGGATGACTTCTATTCACACTTGTGGCATTTATCATGATGGAATGATTTTGTGATGTTTGTGTGATTTACATTCCCATTTTTCTCCAAATAAAAGACAGTTGTATTCATGCTCTCAAAGGGTATTGTAGATGCAAACCCCTCTATTTTGTAGTGATTACTAACAAGGTTTAGTTTCAATTTTCAGAGCCAAAAATTAGCTGTATGAACCAGAAGCTCTAGGTCTTAGTGGTATTTTGCTTTGAAGACAAAGCAATGGGATTAATTTGCTTCAGCCTCTGTTGCTGGTACTGGCATCCAGAAGAAATGTACCTTAGGACTCAGTCAAGACAGTGGGTTGGCAGCTCTTCCCATCAGAGACTTGTGCCAGTGACTTAATTCTGGAAGACACTCATTTTGTTGTGTTTTGAGACTGTTATATGCAATATATATGCTTTATGTGATACATGATGTGTTTATCTTGCAGCAGACTACACGCTGGAGGATCACTGCAAGCGAACGTGTATTGACCAAAAGAACACCCTCCAAATTATTATTGCAGAAACTTACAGCAAAAACACAACCAAAATGATTCTGCAGATGCTGCAAAGGGGCTGAGCAAAAGTTAGAACTTACCTGTGGACAAGGAGAAAAATACTTGCACCGACTTTCATCGCTGAAGTCTCTCTGAAATGACAGTGGACTTACTTGACATGTTGGCAAGTCTTAGAAAATGGTTCCACCACTAGAGTAGTTACTCCAAGAGAGAAAATGCCCACCTAATTAGCAGAGAAAACCTTGACACTGACACATTTGAAAGGCTTGTTGAGCTGTAACTCAAAAGCACATTCTGTGGGTAGTGCTGTATCACAGAGTGAGTTAGAAAAGGCTTCGGGGAAAGTGTCAGAACAAACTGTACAGGCTTTTTTTGCCAAGTGTCACTATTTTCTACGAATGCATTGCATTATCTAGTAAAATAGTCTGAATGTGTCACCAGGTATGTCATGCCCACCTGCACTTGGAGATTCTGTCTGAAAAGATCAACAGAAAATCTCTAAAGAGCAAATTTCACATTATTCACACTTGGAAAACCACAAATGCCAAAGCTTTTTGGCACAAGGGTATAGCAGCTATAGCAGCTTGGTAGTACAGACAGTGATGGGAATCTCTATTACATATTTCTCAATTCAGTCTATACATAGCACAAGTATAAAAAAGCCAGTGTGAAAAGAGTCTCAGTAACAAATGATCTGTATCAGACTGCACTTGAAAGGGATTTTTTTTACAATTAATTCTTTCCTACATACTCTAACTCGTGCATTTATAAATGAAAATAAATTAAAATATGCTTTCTGAGCAAAATCATATGAAGTGGTGGGAGTGTGGACCACAGCATTGTTGGGGAATACTGATGTGTAACAGAATTGCTCTAGAATTTAAAGCACTAAGTTCCTGAGACCAGAACAACTATCACCTGCTGTTTAAGATGTCACAGTCTAAGCAGCATAGGAAGACAGTATATGGAACTTTTAGTCCTCAAATCATAGCTGAAAAAAAATTAACTTTTTTCCTGGGTATAATAATAATTATTATTATAAATCATGGGTTTTTTTCTCTTCAGATTAAAAAGTTAAATTGACTTCCATGCAGTTCAAAGGAGAATTACAGCCTGTTGCAAAAGCCAGAAAGGAAAAAATGGAGTCTTAAGGAATCAATGAGGTCCTCAAAACTTGGAAGTGCCTGAAAACTATTCACAATGAAATCTGACTGATAATGTGCAGGGATAAGGTCCTTGTGGGTCCCTTCTAACTTAGGATATTCCATGATTCTATGATTCCATATCTCTAATTATTTCTGTCAATAATGGAAAACAGGGATCCATTCACTTGGTCCTGTTGTACGCAGGAGAAAAGAGATGAGAACAAATTCAAACAAGGCCAGCATGAGTCTACACTGCAGGATTTGATTCAGAATTAGTAACAAAGAAGACAAGATGATGAAAAAAAAGGTAAACATCACAAGAAGTTAAAATCTGATCTTTCAGAATTTGTGTTAGTTGAATATTCAGAAATAAAAATATGTGGTCTCTTGATTACCATTTGACAATAATCCAAATACGTAAATTTCTTACCAACTTTTACCTCAGTGTACACTTAACAGCCAGAACTTGAAATTCCACAGGCATATGTTTGTTTTCTGAAGTAATATCCACGTGGGAACTTTTATTTTTGTCTTTACTTCCCCAAAAAGTGTTTATAATTCCCTAACAAGATTTAAATAGCCATTGCATTTCTACAGCAAGCCTGAATCAGCAGGACATTCGTTTACATGCTGAAGACTATTTATAGTGAAGGGGAAAATCTGTGTATATGTGTCTTGCTTTAAGGTTTATGTTCTGCTGAAAACAAAAATTCTTTTCTTTATATTGTAAGATGCAAAACAAAGTTTTACCTTGAGCAGGTCTTCAAAACCCAAGGATAGTAACAACTATGCAAACCTTGTTTTAAACATTTTTCAGTGTGTCAAGAACTGCATAGAGGATGGTTATTAAACTTCAGCCTCATAAATTCCCCCCATCTCCAGAGATTCCAAATTAGCTGACAGTGTTGAAAATTCTCTTCAGCCAGCTGGACAGAAACTAAACCTACTTACCTTGTTCACTGCTACATTTTCATCATCAGGACTGTAATTGTGTTTCACGTGACTGAGAAAGTGCCCAGGCTGAAAGCCAGCAAGGACTTCTGTGAAGCAGAATAAAGAAGGTGAAGAGTGGACTTAGAAAATATATATGTTTATCTTCAAGAACTACTGCGTTGTTCCATGTTGGTTGAGAACATACCTACAGCTGTTGTCCTCTTCAACTTTCTGTAGGAAAACTAGTATTATATTTCCTTTTGTGACATTTCCATAACAACAAACACATATTTTAACTGACCTTAGGCTATCAGATAGATGTGAAAGTACTGTAGTCAGTTCTCTTTCATTCATGTGTCTGTGTTTATTTTTGTCAGATACTGTTTTCTTCTTACACAATGTAAGAGGAATGTGACAGTGACAAATGCGGGTGTGTCTTTGAATAATTTTTCATGCTGTATTTGGATCTGCCCTTAAAATGAAGTTTCTGTGCCACACATAAGGCACTGGACACGTGACTTTCAGGTCTTGGTGTGAATCTTCCCTTCCAGCCAGGTGACAGACAAAGACACCTGAACAGCTGGGTTGGCCTTCTGTGGTTGAGAAAATTCCCACGATGGAGCAGGACTCTCATTAATATTCCTCTGGGTTTTTAAACCCACTCCTGTGAGTCAGGTTGTCTGAGCTGAGATACCCCTCTAGAGCTGATTGTTGCAGTTGTTACAGGTTGCCTGTCCTTGGGGGTGGGGGAGAACTGTGAGAAGCCATTTGATGACTATCAGCATGACTATGTCATTTCTGCATATCCCTATGAAGTGGATTGATTCCAGCTGGATCCTAACCAAAACTGAACTAAATGTGTGCTTAGGCTCTTTGGTGTTTCTAAAATGCCCTTTTCTCTCAAGCTTTATTCCAACTGCTAAATAAAAACGCCTTCTTTCAAGGGGGATGTTTGTGAATATCAAAAGAGAAACAGGTGCCTGAAAGCAGTCATTGCAGGATGATAGACATTAGTACATACACAATAGTGCTTTCTCCTGGCTAAAAAGAAAAGCAAGATTGCACACAAACAGAAACCCAGGATCAGACAAGTCACAGAGGAGCCAGAGGTGAAGTCACTCCTGTAACATCAGAAATGATGTGTTAGGATTCTGGGAAAAGCTGATACTGCTCTGCTGTCTACTATTGAGTTACAACTCAGTGCAAAAAAACCTACAACCCTTCTGAGTTTACTACCCCTCGAATACACCTACATTCTCTGCCTAAGAATGAATACTTCCCTTCAGCAAAATTACATGTGCTGACTCTAGAAGTTGCTTCATAAAACTTTGGCCCTTTGAAGTGGGTGAGAGTGTTATCACCTGACTAACAGAGTACAAAGCACAACAATCTGTTTGGTCTTACTATATGCAACTTGCTCACGATTTTCTTTAGTGTGTTTCAAGTATACTCAAGATCAACTAACACAAAGAATAGGATTTGAAGTAGTCCCTGGGTCCTTGGCTTCTTCTTTTTCCTGCAGAAGCAGGAAAATTTCTTCTGTGATGCCATCTCCAGTTACCTTGACAGGTTCCACATGACAAAGTCTCTGAATAGAGCCAGGCAGATGAACAGTCACTGTTCTCTTCTCTGGACTTAAATAGTTTAAATAGAAATATAACTGACTTGTGGTACATTTTTGATGGTTGCCAGAGGTTTTTTTCATCACTATTCTGCAGAGCTTTTAGTAAAAAGTCTATATTCCTTTGCAAAGTCCAGTGCTCCAGCTTTTATAGGTGTAGAAAATCCTTTATTGCACTTTAAAATCACTTCCATATATAGAAGCAATTTCAAGTAGTTCTGAGGTCTTTTGCAGATACTGCTTTTAAGCCTTCATCTTGTCTGAACATTGAGCCACTTCAGTGAAGTAAATTAGAGCAGCCTTTACAGGTTCAAAAGGTACAGGCAACAATTGCAAAGCTGTTTTTACAAATTTTCAAGTGGTTTTCAAATAGTATCTCTCTAGTATATGTATCACATGGAAAAAATGTAACACTATGGTGTTATATAGAAAGATGCTATCTCTGCCCTCATTGGGGCTGACCTGCACAACTAACTCATAACATGCTATCTGTGAGTAATGGCACCATCTCATACTTACTTTCAAAAAACTTTATAGTATGTAACTTTATGAATGCCTGTGATGATTTGGGGAGCGTTACACTGTTTTTATTATAGCCAATACATATAGTAATGCCTATAGTTATCTTTGCTCAGTGCTTTCTAGTATAGGACATTTTTACATTGCTATCTTTGCAAAGTTTAAACCATTTGGATTACAACTTTTCAATATGATGTGTTGTTTGAAAGAATATTTCACCTGAAAAGATTTGGCTTTTGGTCTGGTTTTGGGGTTTTTTGGTTGTTTCTTTTTTCCCCCCAGAACAATGTTCATGAAAAATACACTGTTCTTTGATCAGCTTTTGTAGTTTCTCATTATTGGGATGTGCCAACAATGCACCCTGACAGTTGCTTGGCTCCTTGAGGAAGTACTCACTGGAGTGTTCTCATATCCCCCTTTTGCTCACCGTTTCCTCACTGCTGCCTGGTGATCTAAGGGTAAGATTACAAAAGATGAAGGAAACTTTTAATCATAGGATCATAAAATGTGAAGGATTGGAAGGGACCTGAAAGATCATCCAGTCAAAACCACCCCCTGACATGGGCAGAGACACTTCCCACTGACCAAGTTGCTCAAGGCCTTATCCAACCTGGCCTTGAACACTGACAGGATTGTGGCATCCACAACCTCCCTGGGCAACCTGTTCCAGTATTTCACCACCTGCACAGTAAAGAATTTCTTCCTGATATCTCATCTAAACCCACTCTCAGTTTGAAGCCATTATTCCTTGTCCTGTCACTGCATGTTCTTGTACAAAGTCCTTTTTTCTTGTAGGCTCCCTTCAGGTGCTGGAAGGCCACAATGAAGTCACCCTGAAGATCTCTCTTCTCCAGGCTGAACAATCCCAATTCTCTCAGGCTTTCCTCACTGGAGAGGTGCTCCAGCCCTCTAATCAACTCGATGGCCTTCCTCTGGACTCTCTCCACCAGGACCATGCCCTTCCTGTGCCAGGGACCCCAGAGCTGGGCACAGCACTCCAGGTGGGATCTCACCAGGGCAGAGTGGACGAGGGGAATCACCTCCCCTGAGCTGCTGCTCACGCTGCTTTTGCTGCAGCCCAGGGCATGGTTGGCTTTCTGGGCTGCAAGTGCACATTGCCCAGGATGTGCCAACAATACACCTTCAGAGCTGCTCGATTCCTTGAGGAAACATTCACTGGAGTGTCCTCATATCTCCTCTGCTCACTCCTTTTCCTCATTGCTGCCTAGTGATTTAAGGATACGATTACAAAAGGTAGAGGTAGGGAATTTGAATGGCAACAGTTCCTTACAAACTACAGCAGTGAACATTTTTGGAATTTCAGTGAGCCAAGCTGATATAAATACACCAATATGATTTGAATTTAGTCATTTTTTCTGTTTGATTAGTAATGAACTCAGACCATTTTTTTATTAACTCTTCTTTTGTTTTTAAGCATTATGCTGCAATACAAAGTTATCAATGCCGAAATAAAAGATAGCCACTGTGTCTTTGTAATGTTTGACCTCATAGACAAAAAGTCATTCCCCATGGCACTGCTGTAGAATGATAGAAGGATATCCATGCCCTCCTAAAACACAATCTCCTTTGTGAGGACAATGAACACAGTGCAAGGTGACATGGAGGCTTGATGGCAAAACCTAGCAAAGTGTTTACTAGTGAATTGCCCTTGTCTATTGATGGCAAAACCTGACTAATATACCAAATGATGGCCAGTGAGCATCTGCTAAAGTTTAACAGAACCAATTCAGGGGAATTCAGCCTATCCTAACACAGGGAAACTTCTGGAACACAGCCTTTTGTTCCAGCGCCGCCAGTCCAAACAACAAGGCTATTGAGCCTCTGTGGCAGCCTTTGTTAGTGGGGGCTACCTGAAAAGATGAAAATTGCACCATTCTGCAATTTCAGATCCATCAGTTCTCAGCTGCAAAACCTCCATCTGTAAACTGACCCAAGAGGAGTAGTCATGTTGACTTAAGCTTCTGTGTTAAAAAATCATAGTCATAGTGTATCCCTAAGAAAAAACTTTATTTCCAGTGCCAGTGCTGAATAAATCTCAAGAAGCTGTGGCACAGTTTTGAGCTTTCATATTGCCACAATTATAGCAAAAGGTCATTAATTCATCTCTGGACCATCAGTCAAATTGGTAAGCCCTACAGACAACTTCACGGAAAGATAAGGGAACAAAATGAAAGGCATTCAGACCACTTCCTCTTCCACTTTGTCACACTTTTATTAAGCTGTATACTGACAGGAACATGCTTCTCCTAAAAGGAACTGCTCATGAACCACCTCCTAGAAAAGACACTAAAGATTCCTTACCTTTTGCATCCCTTGCTTGACAGAAGATAACATTATTTTTGTTCAGGTTATAATGAATCCGCAGTCAAATCTGCACTCTGATGATGAATCAAGCACACATTTTACTTTCCCTTCTCTGTGCTGAAAGGCAGCTTGCACAGTTCTCTTAGAAGTTTTACAAGCACCAAGCCTGATGGATTGGCATAATAATCTTAGACACGAGTCAAGCTTCTGGTAAGAAGTACCGAAGAACCCATGGCTGTTTGTTTCCTCATAACCCTCTTCAGAAGATGTGTTGCAGTTCTATTAACTGGAGGAAAGAAGGGTTTGCAACCATGTTAAAGTAAAATTACTCTTCCAGTCACAGAAAAATACAGGGTTGAATCTTCAAACTAAAAAAAACCCCATTAATCTTTGGCCCATTTGGGATCTGCAAAAATTCAATTGTTAGATCAAAAAGTTCACATTCTTTATTTATAATAATGCATTTCTATTGCTTTAGAAGATAACTTTCCTCTGCATTGTTCAGTTTTCCCTTTCTCAGTTAAGAAGAAAAGATAGTTAAGCATCTTATTTTTCTCATCGGAATGAAAAAAGAAAAAAGATGGGGTTTAGTCTTTCCCCAGCCACCAGAAGGAATACACTATTCTTCCTCCATATTTACAAATGTCCTTATCAAGGGAAACAGCTAACAGTTTATCACCTGAAATAACATTCTCTTCACAGGAGAACACTGGTTATAGGATTTGGAAATGGCTTAAAATGTCATGTTAAGAAAAAAAAAAAAGCTAGAGATTTTTAAACTCTTGAAAAGCCAACCTGTAAATACCATAATCATAACCAGAAAAAAAAACCCTAAAGTTATCTACAAACAAATGTCCTACATGAGCTATATTGTAATATGTACTTAATTAAAAACCTGTAGAGCTCTCTGTATTCTCTGCACAAACACAGAATTTCAGATGTCTCTTTTCTCCACCTACTTACTCTCTCTGAAAGTGTATGCAGTCATGAGAAGGTAAATTACAAATTCCAGAGAAAAGCAAAGAATGTTTGTCTTTCAGATGTGGTACCTACACTCACATCAGTCCACAACTTACTCCTTCCTTAGCTTATGACACCTCCCTTCAAAAACTGAAGAGGACATTCCTTAATTTAATTTTCACTCTTCATAATGATCATTGCATTGACTATAAGAATGAGCAAAGTGTTATGGCTGATCAGTAATTAAAAGTGTTCTGTAAGGATAAAATTATCCTTCTTCAATCTATGCTCCCATCCCAACCCAACTATTAAGTTAGGATTTTGTTTTCTTAATTGTTTTATAAACCTGTTCTCATCCTAACCAAGGCAAGGGAAGCTACATTCCAGTGGTAAGACAGGGTCACTTTGAATAGAACAAGATGTCCAAGGAGGGAGCTAAAACTTTTTAACTCTGATGTGGATGTAAACATCTAAACTCTGCTGGTGTTCAATGGGGTGAGCTGAAAGGGCGAAAAATGTAATTGTGCAAGATTATTTTTATTTTAGATTCCCAGTTTCCAGGTTTTAAACACAAACATATCTTAAGTTAGGTAATACCTGTACACATTCCCTGCCTGTGTTCCGCAATCAGCTATTTGCATGGCCTCTTCCATGGAGCTTTTGCCTCATTTAAGGCACAGAACATCTAGGAATAGATCAGGGATGTGTAGCACACATGTAGACTTACCAGGGATGGAAAGAGATATTAATCTCATCTCTGTTAGCACTGACTTCATGGTGCCCACAGTCAGGGCTACCTGTGCCCATTTCTGTGTACTGATGGATCCTGCTGTACTTAAGATTCCAGTTTCAAGTGTTGCAAAACTAGAAAGGTGGGTGGTGAAAGAGGCAGGAGAATACACACAGAGAAAAGAAAGTCCTGTAGATTAAAACTTGCATTTTGTCCCACGAGATTATAATTTAGTCCTAATTCTATCATAAAGCTCCATTTGATACTGAGCAAGCCATTAAAACATAGTAGCCAGGGATGGCTTCTAAATACAACTTTGGAAACTCAGTTGATGTTGGGTACACAGCTGGGGGTATAAAAGCATCTAGTATTTACACCTGTAACAGATATCAATAAGAAACTACTTTAAAAATAAAAGGTACTAAATTCTCTTAGGTTCTTAAATGTAGGCCTCTTTAACTGAATGGCAGAAGTCAATGGATAACTCTGACAGCATTTACTGTAATTTTAGGTCTCAGTTCTACATGGCTAGAGGATGGATAACAAAAAAAATATTTATTGGCATATCGTAAAGAAAACTTAATTCTTAAAAAAATTACATTAAATCTATCCTTGAAGTCCACAAGGAAACAGAGGTGTATCTGATTGCATTCTTTGAAAGCTTAGAAATAGATAGGATGACATCAGTCCACAAAAATTATCAAGAATCTGTTACTCCGAGTATAATTACTCTGAGCGTTGTTACCATTTCTTTCTTCAGTTATTTAAACTTGATTGGGTTGCTGTCTTAATCTAATCTAGAAGTCAATGTCTTGCAGATCAATTAAGGTAAGCCTTCATAGTTTAGAGAATTAGGGGGTCTTCTCTTCTAAACTTCCACATAAAGAATCTTGTTTAACAGCTGTTCCTTCGAGTGATCCCACTTTCCTCAATGTGTGTCCTGGTTCCTGCCAGGACAGGGTTAATTTTTTTCAGTAGCTGGGAACAGACACAAATAGGACCAGGAGGTTATTCTGTACCACTTCATGTCATTGCCTGGGGCAGGGGAAAAGGGGACTCTTTTCCAAGGAGAAGGGGTTTCTTCCAGTCAAGAAAATGTAGGGAGAGAGCCAACTAGTATTGTCTATTTTTTTTCCTTCTATGCGAATAATTTCTTTTCTTATACCCTCTTCCATTGGTGTTGTTACTGTTACTGTTCTCTTCCTTATTTCATGGCTGTTTCCAGTAAACCGTTCTTAACTCAACCTATGATCTTTGCCTGTTGTGCCTCCAATTCTCTGCTCCATCCCACTGAAGGAGGGATGGGGAAGGGAAAACGCGGGAGCGAGAGAGAGTGGCGCATGGTTTGGAGAGTCTCGGTGAGGGCGCTGAACTGGGGAGTACCATTCCTAAACCACGACATGTGTCACAGAACTAACCCCCTTTTTTCTGCCTGAAATGACCTCTCTTGAAACTGCACCCATTATGAAACAGGAAACTTAATTCTCAGCTCTGTGTTGGAAGTACAGAATGCAAGAAAAGCCTTTTTCGAGCACTTTTGTTTCTCCACTTAAACATCTCAGGCCACTTAGAAGGTGACAAGACTGAGATGGAGATGGGGAAGAGGTGAAAAAACTAAGAGGGACAGAATTTACAGAGAACATCAGATTGCAAGGCCGAGCCACATCCCAGGAGTTAAGATGTGAGCAAATGAACCTAGGACCAAAACAGGAAAGAAAGAATATTAGATGCAAAAAGACATTATGTATTTCATATCTAAACAGTAAATGTAATTTGGCCAGTATGGAGTTTTAAATTATCCAGTTGTCTTAGATTAAGAAAGCCTGAATTATAGAAACATGAGTAGGCTCAACCTCACCTTTCTTTAGGCAGTTGGAAAATAGGTGACATACTTCTGATCAGTAAAAAAAAGTCAACAGTCAACAAAATAAATCAAATTTAGATTTTGGTTCATCTGACCAGACAGAGGCATCTGCCTTAGGATGAAATGAAGCATGCTGTGAATTCCAGTGACTATGCTGACTGTCTTTCCATTGACTGTGAAAAAGTAGCACAGGATAATTTGATCAGTCCATCCCATTGAGCCATATCAATCCCACCTTTTGAAATCCTTTAGCTCTCTATGATTAAATGCTCCATTTCCAAGCCCTGCTTCCAAATACTAAAAGGCAGATAATCACCTTAATATAACCAAACATAAGTTACTGATAGTCACTTTATTATCAAGAGTTATGATTTTGTGGATAAATCTCTGCATATCAAATATGGCTGTGATGCCTCAGAGGAAATCCTAGAGGTGTAGACCCATTCCCATCCAATACAGACCTCTTAATTTTCAGAGAGCCATGGGCTACCACCATTACTATTTCAAATTCAGCTACTCCACCATCTATGAAGATCTTTAGAGACACTACAGTCTGGCACACAGTGAGGTCAAAATGGAGTTGGCCTTTCAAATGCACTCAATTCCATGACCTACTTTGCCCATGAATTAGAACATTCTTTATTCTGCTAAACAGAAGAACAAATGTCCTCCTAACTTTACCAGGAGTGCCACTAAGGCAGTTGTCCACTTCAGACTGGAAGGCCTATAGTAAAACCTCCTGCCTGGCTGACAATGTCTGGTTCTTTCCAAAGCTGGATTAACCAAGGCTGTTCAACCACCTCTGAAAACATTTGTTACCACTGTCAGAACTCAAACTGGCCTGGCTTTCCAGTCTTCCTAGACTGCTCCATTGCTGCATTCCATACAACTTCTCCACTGGAAACACTTACAAGGAATGTTAGTAAAGTCATTGAAGAAGCTGACAGTAAGGTTGGTTTCAACAAATAAAGTATTGTTAGAACTTGACATGTCCTGCCTCTATGAAACACCTCAAGAAATAAACAGTGATTTAGAAAATTCACCATGCAACCTTTGGACAACTTGATTTTTTTCTAGAGAAAGCAAGATGAGAGCAAGCTAACCTGAAACTTAGTGTATCAAAATCCAACTGTAAAATCTGGGCATTAGTGACAAAACCTGGTACCTCTCAGATGCTTGAACCACAGCACTATTACATGGTATGATTGATTCTCATGAAAAGTCTTATAAAGCAACAAGGACAAAATGTTAGAATAGAGGGCAAAGAAGAATTAATGGCAATTCAAGAAATTAATATGTGTAAAAAGGAATTCTTTCACTAAAGATGAATTGTGAAGTGTGGCTGGAACATTAAAAACTAGTAATAACTTTGAGATTTGGATCTTTCCTTGAAATACTAAAACTGAAGCAATACGGATGAACTGTGCTTCTTTTTGGTCATCCAGAAAATCAAGACACCTAAGACCTGGTTTACTGCAATGGTGAGACCCTTAGTACAGATTAAGATGTTCCAGTTTTGTGCCTTGCAAGCAAAGAAACATCTTCAGCAACTGCTGTTGCCATCTTTGCCAAAGCATGAGTAATAATTACTTTCAAAGACTGTCCTTCAAAAGGTGGCTACAACAGTGATGTTATGCTATATACAGCCCAAAAAGGATTCAGCCCTCTTAGGAACGGTGATTAAATGTTCACCTCCAGAAGGCAGTCATAGAGTTATTAGAGCTTTATTTCATAGGTAGGCTCATTCTTCCATCAACAGTCCTGTTCCTGTCACTGAACGACCCCCTTTTTCACCACTTAGATCAAGCCTAGCCCTTGAAGATCTCAAGAACTGGTTTAAATACCTTTTCATAGACTAGTGAGAAGATTAGGAGAAAAGTATGACAGTTCTTAGATGTTTCGTCTGCACAAGTGATGTCCATCTGGAAGTGCAGCACCAGAATCTCAGTTATCCAGATGAAGGATGTTGACCTGGGAGACATCAACATATTTGTCATAAAGAACGGGCAGATTAATCAAGTCTGAGAAAGGAACTTCCAGATCTTCCTACATAAATCATCCAAAGCCCACAAATGAACAACGTTTTCCAAATGGGTATCTGCTGGACAACGGTCTCAAACTTGTCCATTGAAGTAGAACATTGAGGAAGTTCTTGGTTTTCCAGAAACGCCTTTGAAAGACCTTGACCAAAAAAAAAAAAAAAAAAGGTGACTTGATCAAAAATTGGTTGATCCAATGAGTTGGTTGACTAAATAAATGCGATGAACTCTAACTTGAGCTGCTCTGTGGCAGAGTATGGCTCCCTGGATACCTGAGTATGACAGAACACGTGGCATTCCTGTCCTGACACCAGGTTTGTCCCACCCTTCAGCCCCTTTGAGACCAGAAAGTCTGTCTTGAAGAGTTTGCTCTTGAAGAAGTAACTCCTTACATGTATCTTTGCACAACAATGCCTCCAAATCACCGAGGTAATGGCTTGCACAAATTTCTGGAAAGCACCCTCAGATGACAAGAAGTGCCCCCAGATGACAAGAATTCCTATGAAGTGCCCCAAAACGACAAGAGTTCCTTTGAAGCAGCCCCAGATGACAAGAATTCCTGCAAAGCACCCCCAAACAACAAGAATTCCTTCAAAGCCCCCCCCAGATGACTAGAATTCCTTCGAAGCACTCCCAGATGACAAGAATTCCTGCGAAGTATTCCCAGATGACACTGGGAGGTGGCAAGAACAAGTTGTAGGGTGTACCCAGAGCATAAGGAAGCCAACACCTCGATGACTCTCTGTTGACCATCACCCCAGGGAGGCCTTCCCGGTTTGGCAAACACGGTCTGTCAAGAGGTGGAGGGCATGTCCCCACCACCGAGGGCTGTCTGGTTTGTTCCATGGCCAAGGCATCCATCCATCCATCCATCCATCCATCCATCCATCCATCCATCCATCCATCCAACCATCCACCCACCCATCCATC
>JAOXXN010000395.1:64982122-64992551 GCA_026770055.1 Myrmophylax atrothorax | reverse complement strand
AGTTCCAGACAGTGCTGAGGTCCCCCCTGAGCCTCCTCTTCTCCAGGCTGAACACCCCCAGCTCCCTCAGCCTCTCCTCACAGGGCTTGTGCTCCAGTCCCTTCTCCAGCCTCGTTGCTCTTCCCTGGACCTGCTCCAGCCCCTCAATCCTGGCAGGCAGCAGGAACCCACCAGCTCTGGTGCCCCCCTGGCCCCACCAAGGCTTTGATGTCCAACCTCACGGGTCAAGTTTGGGGCCAAAGGCTTGAACATGCAAGAAACACTTTTTGTGTCAAAGTTGCAGGAAGGGATGGATTAAAAAAAACCAGGAATGAGCCTGGAATGCCCCTCACCCACCCCGTGTCCACCTGCACTGACTGCCCAGGGAGACCAAAAGCTTTCAGAACATCTTCAAAGAACCCCAAATTAATGCACCTCCTCACTCAGGTTTTTACTGACTGTGATCCCTTTCTGGCTACTCATTTTTCCTCTTTTTCATCAGGAATTTTCAGCTCTGCTGAATCACACCCAGAGCACACTCAGGGCTTGTGTTTCAGAGCAGGTCTCCATTCATTCCATGCCCTCCCTTCGCAGAATTTCTGCTGCACCTCAAGGAGACCCCAACCAGTCCAAGCCCTGCAAACCATGCAAGGGATGGTGGGTTTCATTTATTTCTGGAGGCTGAGCTTCTATTCTTAGATATGGAGGGGGAAAAAAAGCAGCATTTCAAAGGCTGGGGTTGCAATCACCAGGATATCTTTTATTAAATGTATTTCTAGACTTGCAGTCATCCCCTTGCTGAATAAACACATAAATCTGAAGGGGGAGGCAAAATTCTATTTAAGTGACATCACAGTGAATCAATATCTTAGAGTTCCTGAGATTCAGCTTCTTACCAAACACAAATAACTTGTTTATTAGAAATGGCCAATCATTTATCTCCTATCATGGTTAGGTTGGGTTTGGTGGTTTGGTTTTTTAATTTTGGCTTTGCATCCAGCAGTTTGGATTTTTTCATGGAAATGCAGCATCATCAGGATGTCAGGATCTAAAATTTTAGACATCAAGCCCAACTTTTGGGATAAAACCCTGTGTGCCCCCCAGGAGCTCAGCACAGCAGAGGCTCCTCTGCCCAAACCAGCTGCAGCAGCAACAAACTGAACTGAACAGCTTCAAGCACATCCCTCAGAGCAGCCCCTGCCATGAACCTCCTGCTACAGAAAACAGCAGAACTCCAAAGGAAAAACCAGGATGTTGTCAATTTAAAATTATAGTTTCATTTCAGTTAAAAATAAAACAAAAAAAAAGAGAGAGAGAAATAAGCCCTCGTGTTTTCCCACATTATTCGCAGGAGAATTTTGGCTCTTTCACCATTTCAGCTTTGGATTTGCAACCCCAACCTTGGTGAAAGCAAAAAACACTTGAGAGGTTTGCAGTTTTCCTCCTCCTCCTCCAATATATCTGAATATTCATTTTTTTCCCCCCATTTTTTTCCTCCTGCAGGGGAGACACAAGAGACTGTGTATCCAAGAATAACATTTCCTGATTCTAATGGAGCAGATCAAAGGCTGGAATTTCCAGTTTAAATCCATCCCCCTGACCACTCCTGCATAATGTGACAGCCAGGATTGATCCTTCCCCTTCCTGCCTGTCCCACAAAGTGCATTTTCCCTGGAACCTCCTCTCTGGAGCTCAACTGCCCCAAGCCACAGCATGGGAATAAATCCCACATCCCACCTGGAGAGCCACTGGCAAAAGGAATGAAATTCAGAGCACACAAAGGATGTTCCCCAAGGAACTCGAACCAGATTTAAATGATGTTTTAAATTGCAATTAAATTGCAATTAAATATCCCTTAATTGTTAAACCTGCCAAGTGTGTTATCCTCAAATTAAAAATCCTGCTGTTTTATCCTTCCTGTGCCTTCCATCCAACACAAGAATTCTGTCTCCAAGGTGTTGGTTTGGCCTCTCTGGAAGGTCCAGGAGGGTTTGACCACATCAAAAAAAAAATTCTTTGCAGAGAGAGTGCTCAGGGATTGGAATGGGCTGCCCAGAGAGGGGGTGGATTCTCCATCCCTGGAGGTGTTTGAGGTGAGATTGGATGTGGCACTGAGTGCCATGATCTGGTAAAGGGACTGGAGTTGGACCAAGGGTTGGACTTGATGATCTCGGAGGTCTTTTCCAACCCAATTGATTTTATGATTCTATGAAATGCGTATTGAGATAAATCATTAAAACACCTTATCTTTAAAACCGATTCTTTGCAAGGATCAGTTTCTATTTTAAGTTCAGTTTTGCCCTAAAACTGGTGCCATGCAGAAGAAGCATGTTGGATGAAATGGTGTTTTGGAGGGTATCTCTGCATGCCACCAACCATGGATTTAGTGAGGATGTAGAACGAGCACAGGATGTCGGATGTTTTCTGTCCCTGTGGACATTTGGCTTTGATCCACTCACTGTGACAGGTGAAGCTTTACTGCTATTCATTTATACCTATTCCCATGTTGTTTTCCTACATTTATCCAGATAAAATCATTTGCCATGCTCTAGTTCATTGCACCTTGGGATACTTAGGAAAAGGAAGGAATGATGAACAGCCATCAGTTGTTACATTTGAATAGCATGAGATGTATTTTTTTCAGTACAAGTGAAGATCTTACTTAATAATACTGGTATTGGTCTGTAAAATGTGAAGCTGTTTATTGCTGTGTGTTAGTAGAATATATTCAGTATTAATTGAATTATTCAATGCTAAAGTACTTACTTAAGTAATTACAACCTAGTTTATTCTGAAGAATTTTATTCTTCACACTTGGGCATATATATATATATATATATTCATTTAATCAAAGCTATGAAATGTAACAAAACTGATTCCCTGCATGCATACAAAATAATTCCTGTATTATGGCATTCTAATTGTTGGAGGAAAGTAATATCTTTTGGCTGTAGATGTTTTCATAAATAATGGGAATTAATGAGAGCCATCATTTTAGGCTATATATCTGTATATATGGGCTTATTATTTCTATTAGTAAAATAATGCTTTATTTGGCTCTTTATTTTTTCTTGTGTGCACTTGCTTATATTTATGAAGCTTGACCTAAGATGTGACTGAAAGTGATTAATTTAGGAAAAGGGTTTTTATATCTTCATATGCTAAATCAAGTCTCACAGTATACTGAGACACAGTAAATTATGAGAAGGGGAAGAAGAAAGTAGCCATTGACTGTGGAACCATGTGATAATTTTGTGTTCTGCTTTTCACTAAATGAAAGCTCTCTTTCAATTCATTTGTCCCTTTTCTAAAATATTTGAGTTTTACCTTCCCAATGTCTTTGCAATACCCATCTCTCTCATTTTCAGTCAAACCACCAGAAAAATCTATTTCCATCCAAGTGTTCAGGAAAGGGCACTTTCAGTGTGGAATTAGTTACATATTGATTGTAAAGTAAAGTAAGGATGTTTTCTATTTTTCTGCAAGAATCTGGAAATTGGTTATGTGGTGAAAGAAAGGCATATCTGTTAAAACTGGTTTATCTTTTGTAGAAAGATGGGTAGACAGGGGTTGTTGGGGAAAAGTGGAGGCTCTAATCATCAGGACACCTGAATGCTGTCTCTAAAAATGTAATTCTCTCTTTTCTCTGTCACAGTCTGGCACTGAGGGTATCACTCAGACTGAGCATTTCAGAGATGATTGCCAATCATTTGATCATCTCCCCAACAAAGTCTGAATCCCTGAGCCAAAGCACAAGCAAAATAAAGCCTCTTTTCTTTTCTGTTTTTCTTTTTCCCCCCCAAATAAATAGTGTCAGAACATCTTGGGATAAAGTGGAGCAGGCTAATTGGGTCTTACAGTGAGAAGCCACGGTACAAGTACAAGCTGTAGGCAAACCTGTCTCCCTTTTAAGCTGGTTTTTGGTTTGGTTGGCTTTGGTGGAGCCAACTGCAGAGAGGTATTCAACTGGCATGCAGTGTTATCTTTGATGTCCTCTGCAGTCAGTGCTGAGAGTCATCCAGAACACCATTTAGACTGTTCAATTGAAATTCCTCTAAAAGGTCATCAAATTTCATCCCCTTTCTCTAAAAAATGGTATAGAAAGACTAGTTGGGTTAATTTAGTTAGTTAAGTTAAATATACGTAAATGTGGCCTCCTAAGACACGAGGTTTTGTTTCCTTTTTCTACAGTCTTCTGATCCTAATGCTGGGTAATGCCCAACTTTTCATTCATTACAGGTCTTCCCTTGGGACTGTAAACGGTGTTAGTAGGTGAATGTTGTTAAGGGATTGTGCTGTTGAAGTGTGAAGAGTTCAAGCAGAGCACGGGGCGGTTTAGTCTGGAGCCTCTGGGGTGTAAGTTAAAGTTTCTTATCTGAGTGACAGGGACCGATGAAGTTACATTTTTAAACAGTAATTGTCGTATTTTACTTCCTCTTGGAAGGTGTTGGAGTGGCAGTTCTTTATGATTGACTTGAGAAGGCCCTTCCTTGGGTCACTGAGCCACGGCAGCAGCGTGGCCGTGTGTTAAGAGGATTGGAAAGTCGATGCGGCGTAATTGGAAACAACCAAACAAAAAACTCTGGCTCAGACCCATTGGTTTGGTTGAGGCAGTTCCTCACTCTGGTTCTGTGCATGTATTTGCCAGGATGACAAAGCAGGTGTGGAAGGTCATTGGCCTGTTGATCCTCTGAGTGATGGCCACAAAAGAACAGCCTCAGTGAGCAAGCCTTGAGTCTGGGGGGGAGGAGTATGTGTATCCTGACACTGTTTGTGTCATTTTTTCTCTTAATGTTTCTTTGAATGGTGTGATACTGAGCATTGAGGTTTGAAATATAATAAATATTAAGGAAAGAGACTATTCGTTGTCCACTTTCAACTCTGAGTACTGGGGCTCTCTACAACTTAAACAAATTTAAGTGCCACTGACCTTGCTTGCCACCACCACCCTCTCCAGCAAACCACTCATTCTTCCTCCTTCCTTTGCACCGACACCAGTTTTTGGCTCTGGGTCAGGTGAATGCTGATTAAGAAGCTTGCCTAGCTGAAGGTTGCCCACTGATTTTGCAGAAATAGTTTTCTGGCAATTTATTGCTTGGCCAAGGTTGAAATCCAAGAAGTGGCACAGAAGAGAAGGAACAGGAATATATGACATATGGATTGACAGGAGGCTGAACATGAGCCAACAGTGTGCCCAGGTGGCCAAGAAGGCCAATGGGATCCTGGCCTGGATCAGGAACAGCGTGGCCATCAGGATGAGGGAAGTGATCCTTCCCCTGTACTCTGCACTGGTGAGGCCACACCTTGAGTGTTGGGTTCAGTTCTGGGGCCCTCAGTTCAGGAAAGAGATTGAGGGGCTGGAGCGAGGCCAGAGAAGAGCAGCAAGGCTGGAGAAGGGTCTGGAGCACAAGTGCTGTGGGGAGAGGCTGAGGGAGCTGGGGGTGTTTAGTCTGGAGGCTTGGGGAGACCTCATCACTCTCTACAACTCCCTGAAAGGAGGTTGTAACCAGGTGGGGGTTGGTCTCTTCTCTCAGGCAACCAACAATAGAACAAGAGGAGCTTAAGCTCTGCCAGGGGAGGTTTAGGTTGGGTATTAGAAAGAAATTTTTTACAGAGAGAGTAATCAGGCATTGGAATGGCCTGCCCAGAGAGGGGGTGGATTCTCCATCCCTGAAGATTTTTAAGATGAGACTGGATGTGGCACTCAGTGCCATGATCTGGAAGTCACAGTGGGGTTGGATCAAGGGTTGGACTTGATGATCTTGGAGGTGTCTTCCAACCCAGTTGATTCTATGATTCTATTCTATGATTCTCTCCCTGCTGCCTCAGGCAAAGTTTCTTCAAGCTGCAGACTGTGGAAAGCAACCCAGAGGTTCAATCCCTGTTGGCCATTGAGGCCACGTAACCACAGGCTGGGCTTCTCCCTCCCACCCCACCCCTCTGCAGGGTTTGCTGCAGCCAGGCCAGGCTGGTCCCAGTCCCCAAATAAGGACAAATATGCCCTGTCCTGGGCCTGAGAACCTCAGACCTTTTTACCAAGAAGGGACTTGAACTTCTCCGCAGCACCTGCCTGTCAGAGGTAAATGCATCCGACTTACTCGTTGCCTGTTTTCCTTCCTGGCTGCCAGCTGCCAGGTCTCTGGGAGCTGGAAGGGAGCAAGTAACTGTGAGAGGGGAAGACAAAGCCTTCTAGTGGAGCAGAGTGATTTGACAGAGAAAAATGAGACGAGCTGAAAGCTTTTCTGGGCATAGATTGTGTGAAAGGGCAAATAGGGCTGGTTTTGTGCCCTTCGTCCCTGTAATTAACACTGAACAACCAGACAGGCCAGAAATTGGAGGAGATCTTGGGACTGGCAGCAATGAGAGTGCTGGAGCCCAGCAGCAGCTGAGGGAGCCCCTGTCTCTGGACTTGTGCCCCATAGCACATGGTGCCTGGGGGAGTTTTGCCCGTGAGCTCTGGGGTCAGTGCCCTGGGCTGTGTCCTTGACAAAAGGCACATTCAGAGGAGTCATAGAATCATGGAATCTCCTGAGTTGGAAGGGACCCACAGGGATTATGGATTCCAACTTCTGGCCTTGCATAGCCCCAACAATCCCAACATGTGCCTGAGAGCCTTGTCCAAACACTTGTTGAGCTCTGGCAGCCCTGGGACTGTGACCACTGCCTTGGGGAGCCTGTTCCAGTGTCTGACCACCCTCTGAGGGAAGCAGCTTTCCCTGATATCCAATCTAACCCTCCCCTGACACCACTCCATGCTGCTCCCTTGGGTCCTGGAGTCCAGTTCTCTGGCTCAGGTGGGCTGCTCCCATGACACAGCATTGGGGATGGGAGGTGGGACAAGCCAAGCCCCTGTCAGAGCTGGGGATTTGGGGGATTTTTAATTGAGATTCAATGAAATGAGACCATCAACTTGCAACTCCCAGGGGTCCCTCCATGTCTGCAGAGTGAGGGGCTCAGCACCCATCCTGGAGGCATCGGCTGTTCCCAGCCCTGGGCAGTGGCAAGTCTGGTGCCACGTCATCCATCCCAGCTTCTCCCTGGATCCCTCCCTGGGCAGGACTCCCTCCCTTCTGCCTGGCCAACTGCTTTGTGAACTGGGTGTTGAACCTCCACCAGGAGGAAGAGGAAGGACAAACAGGGCAGAACTGACCACACAGGGACCCAGGAGTGGGATGCAGAGCTGGGAGAGGGACAGTCTGGGGGAAACATCATTGTTTCCCCTTTTGGAAACATCACTTTGAGGCTGGACGATTCCATCGCATGGGCAAAGTTCCAAGTCATTCCCTGGGCAATTTAACCCACCCTCCCCAAACCAGCCACAGAGCTGCTTGGTAAAGGGCTTTATTGGGCAAAGTTGGCTCCAGCAGGAAGGGAGGCAAATCCCACCCCATGCCCATGGAACAGGACTCACTGGGTCTTGTTCCAGACCTTGTTTGCTATTCTGCAGGAGACTCCTGGTGCAGAGGGCTTGCAGTCTGGCTCTGAGGGTGCAGCAAAACCTGGCCATGTCTGGGCAGGGAGCAGGGGCCCAGCAGGATCTGCTGGCACCCCTGTGCCATCTGGGCTCTCCAGGCAGGGCAGCAAGGAGGGCTCGAGCCCTCAGGGTCTGGGACCCCCATCTCCCAGGCCTCCCTCACCCCCAGTGCCGGAGCTTGGCTCCGCTGTCCCTGGAGCGGCCCTCGGGCTTTGGTGCTGCCACAGAGAGGAGGCCCTCGGGCTCCAGCACGAACATGCCGTAGAGGTTCCAGAGCAGCATGGCCAGGAGCGGCAGGAAGGTCATGCTGAAGCCAAAGGCACGGAAGGAGCGGCTGATGGCGTAGGACAGCCAGAAAATCAACCTGGAGAGGGCAGAGGGTGCAGCTCAGTGGGGGCAACACCGTGGGGCCAGCACCAGCTTCATACAGGGGTTCTGACCAGGGAGGGTTTCCCTGGCACAGCCACCGTGGGAAGCAGGATGCAGATCAAGAACCCTTCCTGGCTGCAGTTGGCCAGGTGAGGTGCTGCCAGAGCGGGAGCTGCACCAAGGGATGGTGTTTGCTGGAGCTGCCGGAGCCTGGAGGCACCTCAGGGTGAAGGAGCCACTTACCGGGAGATGGCGAAGAGCCCCGTGAGCAGCGGGATGAGCTTGAGGAGCTCCTGCGGGAGGTAGGTGGCCAGCACAGCCATGTTGAAGAAGTAGAGGATGAAGAGTTGGATGGACTGGGAGACGTAGGTGCGGTGGAGCTCCACCTCCTGCTGCAGCTCCCCAAAGGGCTCCAGGGCGGAGGAGCAGAGGCGGGAGATGCCGCTGACGATCATCCCTGGGGGACAGAGAGAGGGGCTGAGCGGGCACCCAGAGCAGCTGCAGTGGGGCTGGCACAGCATGAGGGAGGGAAGGCAAACTCCATCTGCTGCACCTGGGGGGACAGTGGAGCCCCAAAGACAAAGAGCTCGGCCCCAGCTCTGCTTCCCACAGCCCCGGGGCTAACAAAGTCCAGAGCGAAGGCAAAGGGCTCGTAGCCCAACCCCAGAGCTCACCCAGCACGATGGGGAAGGTGGCGAAGGCGGCGCAGCGCAGCGTGTACACCAGGCGGGCACTGACCGTGGGCAGCAGTGGAGCGTCGAAGGGCAGGAAGACGTAGGCCCCGTAGATGAGGCAGGGGCAGAGGAGCAGGGCCCCTACCACAGAGGCCACGGCCTTGAGGTTATTGGTGCCGCAGTCCTTGGCGCAGGGGCACTGCAGCCCCTCAGACTGGGGCTTGACCACATGCCCCTCAAAGCCCAGGGGGTCCCGGTAGCGCGAGGGGCCGAGGGGGAGGAAGACCTGTTTGTGGTGGAGGCTGCTGGGTCTGTTGCTGGGGGGCACATGGCCCCCCCTGCCCTCCTCCTGGGGCCAGGGAGTGGGGTGCTGCTTCTGCTTGCAGGGGTTCTGCTCGATGCACTGCGGGTCAATGGGCACAAAGACGTGGGCCGCCATCACAGGCAGCCCAGGGGCTTCCTCATCTTCGGCCTCAGCTGGGGGGCAGGTGGGAGCAGCTTCCTCAGGGTCTTCACGGCCCCCCTCGGGACTCGAGCGCCTTTTTGCCTCCGCAGGCTCCGGCTGGCCCTGGGCGCTGTGCTGGCACTGGTCCCACGGCAGGGTGGCATTGGGATCCTCTGGGTGTTCATCCAGGACTGGTGGCACCTTGTCTGGAGCCACTTTTCCCAGCTCCAGCAAAGCCACCTCCTCGGGGGGCAGGACAGGGTCTGCAGCAGCCATGAGAGCGGCCGGTTCTGCACTGCTGGGCACTGGTGACACTGCTGGGCAATGATGACAACGCTGCCCGTGTGGTGCTGAGAGGGGACGAGGGTCCTGTCTCTTCCACTTTCACTCTGGGAAAGGAGACAGAAAACATCAGAAATGAGAGGTTTAGGGTCATGTGCACAGCCAGATTGCAACCTCTTCCTCCACAGTCAAGGTAAGGTGCTGTTGGACCCCTGCCAGGGGTGGAGCTCGAAGGCTCCCTCTGGAGTCACTTGGGATGCTTTGTTTGGGCAGCAGAGCTGGGGAGAGGAGGGCAGTTAGGACTAGGGGAGGCAAACTGGCACCCCTGGAGCCCCCAGTGCCTGCCTGCCCTTGCACTGCTACGGGAAAGCAGCACCCAGAATTCCCGGCAGGGGATCAGGAACTCTCCGTGTGGGCCGGGGGGGCTCTGGGGGTGGGGCTCTGGCTGTGAAATGAGACAGCCTGGAATGGTTTCCCCTGCATGCCGGGGGTTCTGGCTGGGCACAGCCTGGTGACCCAGGGGCAGCTGGGCGGTACAACTGGCTCTTCACGGCTCCGCCCTGTGCCAGCACCAGCCCAGCCCTGGCTGCCCCTGGAAGCAAAGCTACAGCAGGGCTGGGCCAGGTTTGCTGCCTCCTGCGGCCAAGATTGGCGTGAGGTGGGAGCAGGGGCTGCCAGCGGCCCCTCCATGGGGGGCAGGAGGTACAAGGAGAGCCCCCGTGTTTCCCCCCTTTAAGGGGATGTTTTCCTTTAGGGGTCCCTGTCTCTCACCCGTTCTGCGTGTCACCTGCCACCTCCACAGAGAAAATCCCTTCCTCTCCCCTCCGGACTCATTCAGCACCCCCAGAGGGAGCCCTGGCCTGGCCACAGGTGTGGGGAAACTGAGGATTCCTCCGTGACCCGCACACGGAAGCGCAGCTAAAGCAGCTCCTGGGCCTCCCGCGCCCGGATCCCACCCCGGGCACCCCCTCCCCTGGGGCAGCGCTCACAGGGGCACGGGCGAGGGGCCATGGGCAGCTCCGTGAGACTCTGGGGCAGCTCCGTGCGATTCCCGGGGCAGCTCCGTGCGATTCCTGAGGGCAGCTCCGAGCGATCCCGGGGCAGCTCCGTGCGATTCCCGGGGCAGCTCCGTGTGATTCCCGGGGCAGCTCTGTGTGATTCCCGGGGCAGCTCCGTGCGATTCCTGGGGCAGCTCCCGAGACTCCG
>JAOXXN010000395.1:64924483-64934670 GCA_026770055.1 Myrmophylax atrothorax | reverse complement strand
AGGGGCCCAGAACTGAACACAACACTCAAGGTGTGGCCTCACCAACACAGAGTACAGGGGAAGGGTCACTGCCCTGGTCCTGCTGGCCACGCTATTTTTGATCCAGAACAGGATCCCATTGGCCTTCTTGGCCACCTGGGCACACTGTTGGCTCATGTTGAGCTTCCTGTCAATCCAAATCCCATTACTTTTCCTTGCTTCCCCAATCCCAGGTATAGGATATATATATATACAATATGGCCTAACCAACTGGTCCTTTAAGAGCAGGCTTATTTTTGTCAGCCTTCTGGAAGTGACAGTGAGGGAGAGGATGTGTCCCTGGGGAGGGAGGCAGGCATGTACTTTTTCCTTCTTTTAACTCTGACCCTGAAAAACCTTTACAGGAAGCTGTGGATTAAACATGTTTTTTTTAAAAAGAAGGGTAAGATATTTCTCAGTAAATTCTGAGTTTGGACATAAAAACCTCAGCCTAAGTTGATAGAAAAACTTTTCTGTTATTTTCTCTGGAATTTGTATTGCACCTGCAGTCCTACTGGTAAAAGTAAAGCTCGTGACTGTTCAGTCCTTCTGACATTACATCAGTTTACACAAATTTAAAGGTCTGGAGTCTAAATCTCCTTGGCTGACTGCTCAGGTGGGGCCAATAATGACCAGCCATCACGTTCTCCCACAGCACATGTGCCAGCATGAGACAAAAGTAAATTCTGAGGAAAGTTTGTCACATTTGTTGTGTCAGAACTTGGGAAAGATCAAGCTCAGTGAAGCAAAAGCTCCGTTTACAAGGCTCACTTTCAACCTGCTTTGCATATGTCTGCACAGAGAAAATGTGCTGAAGATCAGACTGAATGACAGAACAAAAATGTCGAGCTAGAGGCTTTTTTTTTCATCCAACATTGTCAGAATTGTAGAACTTCAGAGCAGCTTTTGATAATAGAGCAGAAATGTGAAGTGCAATCAGAGATATTCAGGCATTGGCAGAGGAACCAGCAGCAACTTTTTTTGTGTCTTGCTCTTTCAGTTTTGGAAAAAGTTTGATCTCCCATCTCTGTTAAGGCTGTGAAGTGGATGGAATGCATGTTTGCTAAGGCAGCTGTCATCATGAATCTGTGTTCTGTTGAAAAGAAGATTAATCTTAATAGTTTGGTGCCAAAATCCATTTAAAAAATGGACTAAAACAACTGTAATGGGGTTTGTGGAAGATTTGCCCAGGTCACATTATCTACTAAACTAAAATCAACAAAACATCCTCATATGTAGATTGTTACAAGTGGGTTAAAATATTAAACAATTAAGAAAAAAACCCTGGAATAGTTTGTTTAAATCAATGCTTATGAAAGAGAAACTTGCTAGATATGAGGAGATGCAAAACTAAGTTTATAAAATAAAATCTTTAAGGCTGGCTGCTGGGATAACAGCTGGATACAGCTTTGCATGTTACAGGTGTTTCCAAAAATATATATATTTTTTTCATAATGAGGACTAATAAAATAGATCCTATATTGCCCTGGGATAATTCTACCTCCTGCCCAGCCAGAGAAATTTCAGTGCTTAAACTGACATAATCATGACCCAAAGCTGCTGCTGTTAGTTAATGATAATAATACATCAAAGTACCGTTATTTTAAAGAAAATAAATACAGAAGCCATACCTTTGTAATACACTATGCATTTTTTCAAATAAATATCTAAATTGTCTGCTGTACATGCATTTATATTGCAGAGTTCCTTAACAACACACACTAAAATACATTAGGCCACAAATTATCAAACAGTTAATTCTGTTCTAGTATCTCTTTTCTTAATTTTGCAGTCTTAGAATGCATAAAAAAGGCTTTTGGTTTTTAGTAAGTATTTGTAATTTAAAATTAATTAAGGTTTATTGTGTTTTGGATCCCTTTAGGAAACAAAGGTAAATCATAAACTTTTGGTGCTTTGAACTATAATATTCCATATTTGAACACATCTGAAAACTGGGAAGTTCTAAAATTTAATGTGGAAGAAGAGGAAGAAAGAAAACATCTTATTATTGTATTGAGACTTCTTTGAACATCTCAGTGAAACATGGATAAAGAAATACATACTGTCATCTGTTTTCTTTGAAAATATTCCTTGAAAGAGGCAACTAAAGAAAGCAAATAGTTTTGCTTCAAAAAAACAGGTAAAAAACTGACTGGAAAGATAGAAAACAGAGTAGGTTTAGTGGTTTCGTTGCAGTTGTGTAGGAAGATTAACAGTGGGATGTGAAATAATGTGTTAGAAAGGCATATAGCTAAAGGGATACAGAAAATGACCCTGAGATCAGCTCAGTTGGTTAAAACGTGGTTGTAATAATGCCAAGGTCATGGGTTCAATGCTCTATGTGGGCCATTGTCTTAAGAGTTGGATTTGATGATCCTTGTGGGTCCCTCCCAACTCAGAATAGTCTGTGATTCTGAAATGTTTTGGAGAAGAAACAAATTATACGATGAAATAATGACCGATGTAGTCGGAAATTCCTATTTTGGAGTTGAATGAATTAGAGAAATGCACATGTAAAGAAATCAAAAGGTGTCAAATTCAAAAGGGAAAGTCCTGAGAACTGTTTGCAAAAAATATTTGAGACCAAGAGATAGAGGTAATGGCCATTAAAAAAAAAAAATTGGGTATTTATAAGGATAATGGGAATTTATAGTATTTATAGGAATGGTATAGTTTTACAGAGAATGTAAGTTCTTTTTCTTCAGAATCAAGGAAATGTTTTGTGACATAACTGAAAATTGTAATTCTGTGATTTTTCTTTCTTAGTCACATTTATGGAATAATTCACTGAGCTATTATTTATACAATTACTTTTATCCTGTGCAGATGTTCAGAGATTCTGATCATTGCCCTGTTAGGACATCAGGATGAGTGTCAGAAAAGCAGTGAGGAGGTGGAGCTTTGCTCAGGTTCCTGCTGAGGTTCTTCCTTCACAAGAAATTCCTTAGAGAATTGTATAAAACAATTATTTCAGACAAAAAATACTACAAAGTTGAGATGGTTTAAGTAAACAATACTGACTGTCATTCATCTTCTTGGTTTGGTATAAGCAGCTCAGAACCCCCTCCAGTGTAAAACAGATTTGTTGCTTTTTCTTCTCATCCATTGGTTTTTTGGGCACATTTCAAATCCACTCTTGAGAAATGCAGGAATGAGTTGAAACCAACACTAAATGCAAAGCTAATGCTCATTTTATTGGGCATAACATTTTATTGACAGCTAATTTAAAACCAATTTTCAGCAAATGGAAAGAATGGCCTGCCAGGGCTTCTCCTGAAGTTGGTGATTGTGTGAAGATGTATTTATGGCAGTTCAGGGCAACGTCCTTTCAGCAAGGAATTCAAAGAGAGTGGGGGGTTTTCTTACATTAGCACAAGCAGACAAGATGGTAATAATGGGTATTTCAAACAATTTACTGTGTGATTTTCTGTTTCAGTTTCTGAATACAAAGGATGGCAGATTATTCTGTGTCCTTTAGAGAATCATCTATTTTTAACTTCTGTGTGTGTGTGTAGGCAATTAGCTTGAAAGCCTGTTTTAATTATTTAGAAGTTTATACTAAACACAATTTACATTTTTGAATGGGACATTTTATTTTCTTGTTTCTTTGCTTTGCACATTGACAATGCTTTTTATTCAATTATCTTTATTGTGTCCTGTATAGTCACTCAGGCTGGGGAGGGGTTTTTAGAAATCACCCTTCTGAGCACAAACAGTGGAGCAGCAAAAAAACATCTTCAAATATGTGAGAGGAATTAAAAAGAGAAATTTAGGTGTTTCTTATCCCATGGCCTTGTGGAAAGTGGAAAGTTTTTCATTTAGAAATGGTAAAAGGTAAACAAATTAGGAATCTTACCATTAATAACAGGTATGTGTTGTGTAATCACTCTATGGTAAGAGGATGGGTTTTCTCCAAAGGTCAGGTAGTACAACACAGAAATGATGGTAAGGGGAGTGCCTTACCCAACTATGGCTCAGGAGCCAGGGCCTATTTGGGAAGAAGTACCCTGAAATGAGGGTTTTCTGAACTTGATTTAGTTTTTGTTCTTAAGAGTCAGAGGGAGTGTTTATTTCGAAGGTTTTCTTTCTCTTTCTGCAGTGCTGGATTCAACAGCTCTTTAGATGCTGTAAAGAAAATGTAAAAATTAACAAACATGTTTAATTGGCTTTGAAAACAATGGGTAAAATTATTCAAGTATGAGTGGCTTTAAGACATGTGGTAAATCAACACTTTGCGCTTTTTTTCCCAATGGATGGTTTAGATACTTCTTATGTCTATTGACCTCATGAGGATGTGCTGATGCTTTGCATTTTTGGAAATCAGATTTCTTTTTGCATTTCCAAATACAGATCTAACCAGATAACATTAAAGATTGAGCACTCAGTCTTCTGATAAAGTAATAAAAGCCAAAACCACTCAGTATCCCTCACTGATCCTTATTTTTCAGCTTGCTGTGAAACTTCGAGGAAGAAAATGGACTTGTTACAATGAAATGTTATTTTGTTCTTGAGTTCTTTCTGTTCTAGTATTAAATTTTCCTCTGGCTCAATGGTCATCTTCAAGAAATCGCTGTTCCTCTTGTGTATCTTGTCCTAGTTAAAGGTTCCCTGTTGCTGTTTTGTTGGCACAGTCCAGTTTGAAGTGTCATCATTTAATAAGGTGTGTGAGTGGGTTAGTGATTGATGCACGACCTGTTAAGGAGCACTCCATTCTCTATTAGGTATTTTAAGCTTATCAGTAATACACAATTTTAAAAACAAAAAAGTCTTTTCAGTTAAAGTGTAATATGAGGAAATTATTGCCACACTATTGTGAATTATCAATTACAAACCCAGTAGGGTAATGTAGTACAAATAGGACAAATAGTTACATATATTCAGATTAAAAAAAGCCAGAGTAATACTAAATAAAAATTATTTCAGGATAAAGCTCTATAAAAGTTAATCAGTGGGTCTGTAGTTGACATTCACATCTCTACTTTTCCTTTTGTAACTTTGGCCAATATTTTAGTGTTCAGCCAGTGTCAGCACTGGCTATACTATAATATTCTAACAACTTAGTCAAACTCAGTGATCCTATTTTTAAATGTTTCCATTTTTCATGTGTTGGATTTTTTAAATATACTTAAATATTATCCTGTCTTTCTCCTACAAGTGCTTCATGCACTCTTTGGATAGGCCTTACACTCTTTGAAGGCTCTAAAAAGCAAAATTCATTCTGCTGAGGCAATTTTAGATTCTCCCTCTGCACAGGGGGGAGTTTGGCTGTGTCAGGGGATGGGGAAGGCCCTTGGGGAGGCTGTTGGAGCCTTTGGATGAAAACTGAGATGCTCTGGCATCCCTGGCAATCCTCAGCAGTTCAGGAGGGTTTCTGTGGGTTGCAGGGTGATATGAACTGTTACATGATCGTTGTGCTTTTACAGACCTTGTTTATAGGTCAGTAAGTTCCTTGGTATCTGTCCAGTTTTCACAGATACTCCTGTAATTCTGCTCTAATTGCACAGTGGCTTCATTTAGGAGTAGAATGTTGTTGTAGGGGGTGAGGTTGGGTAGGCAAATTGGTGTGGTGTAATTTATTTCTTTTTAATTTATATTTTGCAGAAATTGCTGTGAAATGCTAGAACTGCTGTGCCCAGTGTTTGTTGTACCTCAGATCAGTCTCATTTACATTTGTTAGGTCCTGTGAAATGACTGTTCTGAACAAACTAGCAAATTAAATACAGTACTGCTTTGTAATATCTCTGCTAGTGATAGCCTTGGCTTCACTGATCACAGTATTGTGGGGTCTGGGATCCTGCTGAGCACACTGAAGGTTTAGTACTAAGACAAAGGTTTTAAATTTTAGAAGAGAAAACTTCAGCTCACTCAGAGCCCAGTTGGGAGGGATTCTGTAGGAGAACTCCATGGAGAATAAAAGAGCCAGCAAGTGCTGGGCGGTTTTCAAGAACACTCTTTGGAAGCACAAAAATCATTCCTGCTCTTTAAAGGTTGAGGGAAGTAGGGAGGGACCCCCATTAGTTTAACTGAGTCTGCTCAAAGGCAGGAGAGAATGGCACCATAGATGGCAAAGCACACAAACAACCAGGGAAAACTACAAGGGCATTGACAGGGCATGTGGAGATGCAGTTCAACAAGCAAAAGCTCAGTTCAAACTGGAAGTGGTCAGAGATGTCAAAAACTACAAGAAAGGATTCTTCAGGTATGGAAACAACCAGCAGAAACAGGAGGAAAATACTGGGCTGCTGCTAAACAGAAGTGAACGGCCACCAGCAATGGTGGAAAGGCAGAGAGGTTCTCAACACTTTCTTCACCTCCATCTTTACCAGCTCTGCTGGGCCCTGACCCTGGGAACAAAAATCCATGTGGATGCAAACAGAAAACCCTCTGTCAGTGAAGGAAGAGCTGGTGTGTGACCTGTCCCAGGAGCTTGACCCACACACCCCCATGAGCCCCGTCACTGCCCGCCCGAGGTGTTGGGAGAGCTGCTGGTGTTGCTGCCAGCCCACTCTCCATAGTCAGAGAAGTCATGGAGCTCAGGGATGTCCCAGAAGACTGGAAGAAGGCTGTTGGCACCCCCATCTGCAAGACGGGCTTAGAGGAGCATCCAGGAGGTTACAGCCCTATTGGTCTTCAGTCCCTGGGAAAGTGGAGGAATGGAATGAATAAATGAATGCTGCTGGGAGCCACCACAGGTCAGATGAAGGGTGTCATTTGGCAGAGCCAGCACGGATTCACCCAGAGCAAATCATGCTTGGCAAACCTGACTGCCCTCTGCGACAACATAACCTGCTCAGTGGGTGTGGGTGGGAGCAGTGGGCATTGTGTGCCTGGATTTCTCTGGGGCTTCCAACGAGGTTTCCCACAGCCTTCTCCTAAAGAAACTTAATGTGTGATGCTCAAGCCTGGTGTCCCATGCAGGGGGTGGGGAACTGGCTGATGGGACGCACCCTGAAGGTGGTGGCAAATGAGTCCTCTTCAGACGGGCAGCCTGCCACAAGTGGGGACATCCAGGGGTTGATACTGGGCCCCACACTTTATTATCCTCATAAGTGATCTGGATGATGGGGTGAAATGTACCTTGATGGTGTTTCCCAATGATACCAAACTGAGTGGGAAGTGACACTCTGGAAGGGAGAGCACCTTGCAGGAAGACCTGGATAGGCTGGAATAGCAGGCAAACAAGAGCCTTTGGAGTTCAGCAAGGACAAATGTAAGGAAAGCATAATCCAAAAGTGCAGCACACACTGAGATCTACCTCGTTGGGGAGCAACTCTGTGGAAAAGGACCTGGGGGTCCTGGAGGACCAGCAGCTCAATGTGAGTGAGCAGTGTGCTGCTGTGGCAAGGAAAGCCACTGGGATGTTGGGCTGCATCAACAAGGACATCACCAGCAGAGGTAGAGAAGTCATTATTCCATTCTGTTCGGTGCTTACCAGGCTGCACCTGGAATGCTGTGTCAGTTTTGGTCCCCACTATGCAAAACAGATGTGGACAACTTGGAGAGAGTCCAGACAAGGGCCACAAAGATGACCAAAGGCCTGACATGTCAGGAAAGGCTGAGAGAACTGGCTTTGTTCAGCCTTGAGAAAAGAGGCTTAGGGAGAGCTCATCACCATGTTCTAGTATTTACAGTGTGGCTACAAAAAAGATGGAGACTCCCATTTATGATGAGTTTATGGGAAAGACAAGGGCTAATGGGTACAAGTTGCTCCTGGGGAGGTTGGACACAAGAGCAAAATTTTTCACAATGAGAACAATCAGCCACTGGAATAATTGGTACGAAATGGATTGTTCACACTACAACTGGGTTACATTTACCTATTCAATTTACCTTGATAAATATAAGAAGGGCAAGAGAGTGTCAAGATTTCTTATAGCTATGATTTTGTAAATTTTATCATTCTTGATAATGAGAACTTTGGGAACAAGTTACCTGATGAAGTAAGTTTGAGAAAAGATAAAATTCCTTTCTTTTTTTTTTAACTGATAGAGTGCCTAACATACAAATTCCTTGAGTTGGTATTAGTTCTTTCAGTGTGCTCTTATTTAAAAATAAAACCAGTAAATTGTTAAATTATTGGAAAATATTAGGACCATACATGTTCTTCATGCAGGAAATTCTAAAATTGCTTTAGTTGTGGGAGTCCCTTATATCTTAATTATGTGTTGTATGAGGCTGTAATAAGAGGGTGACTCAGTTTTGGTGTTCTGCACTGTACTATTGTGTGGTAAATGAACCTCAGCACATCAGTACACTCGGATACATCTGGCTTCCCTATTAAAAAGAAAACGTGGTATCTATAGAGGTGGCACACAGTAGTTCAGAGTTGAGCTGTGGAGTAGGAAGGGTCAGGAGAGAGGGGAGTATTTGACAGTACTTGACTTCCTTCTAAATGGTGTTTTGTCTGTATGTAGTGGTAACATTTATAACCCTTGCTTTAATGTGATATCCTTCTACAAGTCTTTGCAATGGTGGCTGAGGCTTTGCAATGAATGGAGATTAAAGGTCATGATTCAGCAGGAATTACATAAAAATGTAGTGTGAGAGTTATCAGCAATGTCATACAGAATCCTCCGACACAGTGATTGCGTGGCAGTATTACTAACATTTTCTGACAAGGCTTCTTGCCTTTTGTTCTCTTTTGTATAAATACAAAAAACTGTGTTAGGCACTTCTGAGTAACTGCTGATCATGGGGCTTGTCTGTCAAATTTGCTCATCAGCACAGAGGCCACAATTTGTAATATTTTTTCCCCCTGCATTTGGAATGCTTTTTTTTGTATAGCATTTAAGTCAAAAGACACTGAGGCCATCAAGTCTGTGCTCCAGTGTATTACAAGTCATTACATTTCATCACTTACTGCTACATCCTGAGTTAGCTTCAGTTAGCCTCGAGTATTACCAGACTCTGGAGACTAAATTTTTGTTTGTCATTTAATGATGAATAGCAGGGAGTTGATTAGAAAAAATATGCTCGGATGAAAATCCTTGTTTTGTGTGTCATGTTCTGCATAACATCTTGAGAGGATGCCATCTGTTTCTGAATAAATAAATAAACTGGATTCCTATTAAAAGAGCTTGCTTGCAGAAAAGCAGCTTATGTTTCAGTCGTGTACACATAGCCCAGCTCTGGTACTGTGCCCTCCAAACACTTCCTTCTGGCAACCTCTGCTCTTCCCACCACGATCCGTGCAGATTGTTACGCCTCCCTGAATGCCTGAGTGTGCTGACAATGAGAAACTGTGTAGGCTGCTTATTAAACTTCAGCTGAGGTCAGCCTATTAAAGGGCTTGCTTTCACCATGTGCAGTCTCTTCCTTTAGTCTCTCTCAGCCAAGGAAGAGGATAGAGTTGGGCTCACACCATTCCTGGACAGACCTCTGCAGCATAAACTCTCTTGCATGTGAAAGCTGAGTTGGCATAAGGGGCTTTATAAATACAAGTGAAGTATGAGGGGATTTTTTTGTTGTTGTCTCCCCCTTTAACAAAAAGGGATTGAGGTTGTTTTATTTTGTTGTGGCCTTTTTGTGGGGTTTTTTGTTTGTTTTTGTTGCAGTTGTCTGTGGAATAGTGTCTCATCAGAAGGTCCAAGCCAGGGAGATCCAGTGCAAATAGGTCTCAGAAACACACTGCATTTTTTTTTTCTTACATAATCTAGGCTATGAAGTTCTTCAAAAGTAAGGAAAATATTTTAAACTTATATTTTTTTGAAGTTGAGTTCAGGAATATCCTCGTGTTCCCTGTACTGAACCCTCTCAAACGTTGAAAAAGTTCTGGGGAAAAAAAAAAGTTCTTCTCTCTAAAGCTGTTTTGGTTGTTTTTCCTGTGTCTTGCTTAAGTGTTTTCTCCAGTTTTATTTCATTTGTTGTATGCAGCTTTTTCAAAATCTTCAGTCTATACTCTCCTTTCTTGAAGGGAAGGAGAAATACATCTGCAGATTTCTATTAGACAACCTAGCCCAAGCCAGCTCTGCTTTCCCCTATTAAGTATTGTGCTTAAACATTAAGTAGAAGTGCTTCCTACACCTGCTTGCACAGTGTCTTCTTGCCTTCTCTCTGCCCAGCTTGCCAGGATTTTGGCTGCTTGTTCCTGTCCATATCCTTTAATCTATCTATCTATCTATCTATCTATCTATCTATCTATCTATCTATCTATCTATCTATCTATCTAT
>JAOXXN010000395.1:64884985-64895011 GCA_026770055.1 Myrmophylax atrothorax | reverse complement strand
AAAGGGACTGGAGTTGGACCAAGGGTTGGACTTGATGATCTCGGAGGTCTTTTCCAACCCAATCGATTCTGTGATTCAGGTATATGAGGTCCCAGACTTACAACAATAATGACAAACACTAACAAATCCATTTCAACTCTCTTGGTGCCCTTTTCTCATCCATACCAGCTGCAGAGTCTCCCTGCAGAGAGATGTGGTTTCTAAAGCTGAGGGGGTTTTGATTCCACTCTAAGAATGCTAGAAGTGTGTTTGTGAGGTTGTGTATAGGAGTCTTGTTCCACTGAGCTGCAGCTGTCCCTTGTGGGTTGAAACTGCACCTATTGACAAGTGTAGACAGCATTTATATAAAACTCAGGAGGTCTCCTGCCAGTTTAATAAGCATGAAAAGTGGCCTGTGGTGTTTACATCTTGGTCTCTCTTGCCAGAAGTTTTGTTTCTCCAAGTATATAATCGTTGCTTCCTACATCTCAAAAGAAATTTTCTGGTATTTGAGTATGTCTTTGGAACTGTGAGTCATGGGAAAACACAGGCTCAGAGCTCTTGCACGAGTTTACTGACTCTTTGTCTTGGCTTAGTCTGGCCTGTTGTGCTCTCCCAAATCTCCATGTTTTTCACTGTGGCTGGACAGAAGACCTAAAAGACTTTTTCATCAGGGTTTAAAAATCAAAGGTGATTTCAGTTATTTTGATTTACATTTCCTATGGAAAAACAAGCTCTTGCAGCCAGTGGTACCATTTCATCTTGTGTCCCTAATGAAATACGGGGCAATGCTGGTGTTCTGTGCATTCCCTTTCAAGGGAATTCTTTTAAAGGGATGTCATTGCCATGGTATGGCTTACAAGGGTAAAAGTATCGAAAGGACTCGTCATCAACCTCATATTTGGTATGCATTTTATTTATTCTGCTGAAATGAAAGAAGGAATCTCATAAAGCATGAAAAATTTGGGAATAAGTGTGAAACTTTTGCGATGGTATAAAACATTCATTTTCCATTTAATTTTGTTCATCTCTGTGTCTGAAACTGATCACAAACCGAATCCAGTTTCTTATTCTGCACTTTAAACAACTAAAAAATCCTGAGATCTCTTTAACTTCTTCACAAAAAGTGATATGATGAGAGGATCAAAGCACTATTACAATGAGCAAGACCTTAAAAAGTAAAATAAAACTGTGTTATTGTACAGCTCTTTTGAAAGACAACTTGCCTAATTAATTGTAACAGATTTATAATAAAATATTTATTTTAAAATATTTGATGTAGAAATACTTAATTTTTATCTGAAGACAGTTTCTGAAATACGAACAGGAAAATGTATAATATTCTAGATTTTTATTGTGTTAGTCTCTTTCCTTATTGTCTCTCTTATACATCTGGGTCAAAGTGAGCAGCATTTGAATAACACTGAAAATATCAATTTATAGTATATTCCATTTATTTAGGTGAGCCTGTTTGTCAATGTCTTCATTGGACCCACAAATGTTTGAAATATGTTGTAATTTAAAAACTAAAATTATAGCATTGCCTGTTATTGGAACTCTAAAACTATAATTTCTTCAGAAAGATAATGAATTAAGCAAGATCCATCAATGACATTTAATTAACAACTCACCTATAGTGGTTTGACTCTGCTTTTTAAGACATCATATGCATGATGATCTGAAGTGCCTGTTAGTAGGATAAGAGCTGTGGGTTTCCAGTATATTTTAGTCTCAGACATCAGCTTTTAATATGACAAATTTTATGGAGACATAAACATACAGATGAATTGCAGATCCAATATGTCCTCTTATGAATGGTAATTATTTGGTATTACGTTTCTAATGAGGAGTACAGAAAAACCTGTCCCTTCTGTGGCATGAGATGTTTTCTTTCATGCCTTCAAATTCTGTCTATAAGTGACTGGGGACAAGACCAGAAAGAGTAAATGCCAATTCTAGTAACAAAAGTTGTTTAACATGAGGAAGATCTCATTGTCTGTGAATCCATGAAAATATCCATCACTGCATGGCTCTTGCTTCCCTCTCAAAGAAGTATGGTCTGTATTTCTTCATTTCCATTTGTCTTTCAACACTATTAATGCTTTATATTATCTTGCAATAAAGTTCTCTATTTGGTTTAAGTATCTTTTCCTCCTCTATATTAATTTCTGACATTTGGAACAAGAGGCTTCTGCTTTCTCTTCACAATGTTGATGCTCTTAAATGACTTTAAAATGGAAGAAAGGCAGAAAGCAGAGTGTTAACCTACTGAAGAGTAATGGTATTAGAAATACACCTTTAATTGGTTAAATACAGCTTTCCTAAAAATAAGTATGTGCTGATTAGTCTGTTGGCTTGTTTTAAATGTATTTTCTCAAAAGTGTGAACTTCATTTCTTGAATCCCTTTGTCACTTCAGTTTTGCTCTGTGCTCAGTGTTTTATTTCAGTAACTCCCAGGGGACTGAGTTTCGTATTTACTGTGTGTTCTTAACATGACAGGTGTGGTTTTATGCTAATAAAGTGTAATTGTTCTTGTTTAAACTACCTCCAGGTACATCCACCTTCATGGAAGCATTAGCAGCCAATGGTACAACCAACATCCAGACATCTGTGACAGGGGTGGCGGCCACCAAGCGAAGGTTTATTGATGACAGGAGGGACCAACCCTTCGACAAACGGCTCCGATTCAGCGTGAGGCAAACAGAGAGCGCCTACCGGTACAGGGACATCGTGGTCAGGAAACAGGATGGATTCACACACATTCTGCTGTCAACAAAGTCATCTGAAAATAACTCATTAAATCCAGAGGTCAGAACGATTCTCATCTGGGGAGGGTGCTGGGGGGATTGGAAGTCCTTGCCTCATTTATGCCTGTTGTTCAGGCACAAACCTACACAAACCAAGATTCAGGTTCTTGCAAGGTGCTACAAGACTTTATGCATAATTCACTTGGGTTTAAAAACTGTTCTCTGACAGTGTGGATGTACCAAATTTTGTAAGAGTGCAGTGGCTTATGAAGTGCAACTTGGAAAAAGCTTTAGCCTCAATTAAAGTTACTTTTTTTCTGTACTGGTTGCATGTGCCATCTGCTGTCCAAATTACAGAAATGCTGAACGAGGCTTTAGTTACAGATAACATCTAATAGATCTTTCCTTAATGATTTAATTATCTTTGTCTAATTACATTTTTAAAACGCAAAGCTTCTAATACTTTAACTTTCTGCTCCTTTTGTATAATGAAGAAAGTTAACTTTTCTAATATGATGGTTGAGTGCACTCTAAGGAAAAATTAGGGTTATTGAAGATCTCATGGTGGGAGGAAGGGAAGAGAACAACACACTGCTTTTTAATGATGGATTAAAATGATTCTTGTGCAATTTTTATTTTTCAGGTAATGAAGGAAGTCCAAAGTGCACTGAGCACAGCAGCTGCAGATGACAGTAAACTGGTGCTGTTCAGTGCAGTTGGTAGCATTTTCTGCTGTGGTCTTGATTTTATTTATTTTATACGACGTTTAACAGATGATAGAAAAAAGGAAAGCACTAAGATGGCAGAAGCTATTAGGTATGTAAGATTATCTTCAGTCATCTGATGGATATTCTTCATCATGTGACCTGGCTGGTTTTATCTTTTTCATTTCAAAAGCCTCTAATTCAAAAAGATCTCAGACATTCACCTGTTGTGTGATATACTGTGCAGCACTTCTTTATACTCTCTGTCCCTTTCTATTTGGGTTGTCATTTCATGCATCACTATTTTTACTTGTAAAACTTAACCATGAGAAAACTTGGAGTGTGGCAATACTCTTCCAGTTAAAATTAGTTTAAAAACACTTAAATAGGTTTAGGGTTTCAGGAAAAGAAATTTAATACACAAAAATACATGATGTGCATTGAATGAGTAACTTGATATAGTCCATTCAGAGCAGTGGAATGTTGGATATTTTAGAGGAGTAGATTAATACTGGAGAACATCCTCCCAACTCTGGGTTTCAAAGCTAATATTTAAACAAAATGAGCTGAACTACTGCTAAGTAGAAAAAAGTATATGGAAAAAATTTATAAATCTTGGAGATATGTTGTAACAGAACAAACAAGTAGCTAAGCATTTGAACACTGGCTTTTAATCCTGGTGCTTTTTATGCTTTCAGAGTATCCATATTCTACCTGTCTGCTGTTGTTGTTATCGATATTCATGTTTCCACAAAAAGGCCATGTGACATGGAAAGCCTGTTTCATTGGAAGCACAGTTGGTTCATAAAGATGATTATAGATTTTTTTTTCTTATCAAAGGAAATTTTTCAGTCATTCCATGTAAAAGTTGCTCATGCAGCGACCTCAGGTGTGGCCAGAGGCTCATAACTGAGTTTCTCTCACTGGTTTATTTTGGGCCCTTCCAGAGCCTGATTTTTCACCTCTTCTTCTTTATTAATAAAATGGGCAAAGGTAACTTAAAAGATCTACAAACACACAGATCCCTTCAAATATAATAGTAGTATTTTTCATATATATGCTAGAGAAGGTCCTCTCTGGAACATTCAGCCATGATGAAAATTATCTGGTCTCTGGATGGGATGTTTGTATGATGACTTGTGTAAGATAATTCCAGAAGTGGTTTTTGCTTTTAGCTATTTCAGTTCACTAGAACAAGTTAAGCAGCAGCATGAGGACCTTTAGTGATGGATGCAATTCAGTAGAACTGTGCTGTTTCACAGGAATACAAAGGTGTGTGATGCAGATAAAGAGCAAACCTTAACGTTACGTGTGTATGGATATGTACACATACACTTCCTTTTTTTCTGAGAAGCTCTTGAAGGGTTTGCTGTTTGAGAACAGAGAAGCCTCCACACTTTGTGGGAACTGGAATGAATTGACATTTTTTTGTTGACAATAAGGATGACAATATGCATTTGTAGCTTAATAACATAATACCCAGAGCACAATGACCAACCAAGAGCAGGTAGATGAGGAGGGAAAGTTTACAGGTGTGTGATGTGTGGTAATAGAGCTCTACTGTTCATGGCTTGTTCATAATTTCAAAAGGCAGATTTATTTATTTAGAAAAGCTGCCTCCCAGCAGTCCAGAAATGCTCCTTAACAAAAATCATTAATTCTTTGCCCATCTTCATTTATACCTTATTACCTTCACTTAAAATGTGTAGATACCTTATGCCAGTGCCATACATAAATAGAGTGAAAACCAAGCAGGGCTGTGGCCACAGTTTGGTTCCCAGAGGTGAGATGTCACTGCAGCCTTGTCTGAGAGAGCTGGGAGAGGTGTGAACACACCACAAGCTCCAGGTCAGCTGATGTTTCTGGGAGGGGTGTTAAATCTGCTCCTGCCCAGCTTACTGTGCTTTGTTGGGCTGGGAGAAATGCTGGGCTTTTACAGAACCAGGAGATGGGTGAGGTTGGAAGGGATAGTGCTGGTCATCTTGTTCAACCTGCCCCTGCTCAGGGTCACCCAAAGCAGGTTGCCTGGGACCATGTCCAGGCTGGATTTTTTTAATATATCCACAAAGGTGGAGAGTCCAGGACCTTATTGGCTGCCTGTTCTATCACCCTTACAAGTAAAAAAGTGTTTCCTACTGTTCAGGGGGAATCTCATGTTTCAGTTTGTGCTCACTGGGCACCACTGAAAAGAGCCTGGCTTTGTCCTGTTTGCATCACCCTTGAGGTATTTATGCACACTGGTGGTATCCCCCTGAGCCTTCTCTTCTCCAGGCTGAACAGTCAGGGCTCTCTCAGTCCCTGGGTCATCCTGGTGGCCCTTTACTAGACCATCCTGAGTCTCTCTTTCACTGGGGAGCCCAAAACTGGACCCCAGGGCTGAGCAGAGGGGCAGGATCACCTCCCTCAACCTCCTGACCACATTCTGCTGAAGCAGTGCAGGGATACCACTGGCCTTCGTCCCACACTGCTGGCTCAAGTTCAGCTTGGTGTCCACCAGGAACCCGAGCTCGTTTTCTGCCAGCCTGCTTTCCAACTGTTTGACCTCCAGCATATATTGGTGTCTGGGGTTGTTCCTCTTTAGGCACAGGACCTTGCACTTCCCTTTGTTGAACTTCGTGAAGTTCTCCAGCCTGAGGAGGTCCCTCTGGATGGCAGCACAACCCTCTAGTGTATCTGTCCAGTTTTGTATCATGAGCAAACTTGCTGAGGGTCTGCTCTGCCCCATCATGCAGATCCTGAATGAAGCTGTTGCACAGTGCTGGAGCCATCACTGACCCCTGGGGGGTCACTAATTACTGGCCTCCAACTGGGCTTTATGCCACTGGTCACCACCCTCTGGGCCAGCCATTCAGGCATTTTTCAGTCCACCTCACTGTCTGCTCATCCAGCTCATACATCAACAGCTTGACTTTGAAACTCTTAGGAGAGACGGTGCTGGAAGCCTCACTGGTGTCTGTGTGGGCAATATCCACTGCTCTCCCCTCATCCACCAAATAACCACCTCATTGTGGAAGGTTTTCAGGTTGGTTTTTGAAAGTGGTATTACTGTGGAGATGAATTGTTGTGGAGTTTTCAAGGGCTGGTGTGTTTTGCTCTCTTGATACATGTAGTGAGTGCATGTTTCTGTTTCTCTTCAGGAATTTTGTGAATACTTTTATTCAGTTTAAGAAGCCTATCATTGTAGCAGTAAATGGCCCAGCCATTGGACTTGGAGCATCCATATTGCCTCTGTGTGACGTGGTTTGGGCTAACGAGAAGGCTTGGTTTCAGACACCATACACTACTTTTGGACAAAGTCCAGATGGATGTTCATCCCTTACATTCCCTCGGATAATGGGCCTGGCTTCTGTAAGTAGCTTGCAGGGTAGGGGCCAACAGCTTCACAAGTCAGTTGTGATAATTTATCCAGCATGATTTAAGACTTTTTTGCCTTTGCTGTGTTGTCTTTTTCTTAATTTTTTTTCTTTCTCTCGTGAAAACCTTTCACGAGAAACAACTCCTTGTAGCTTCTCTGCTCCAGGCTCTTACAAGCTGGACCTCCCCTGTGTGCAGGCATGGGACTTAATCCCACCTCAGGGGCACCTTTAAGCCTGATGGTGTTGGAAGGGTCATGTCCTGTCTACCAAGACACACCTTCCCTGCTGGTGCCCCTGAGGACCTGCCAGCAGTGCCTTGTGTTCAGCACAGCACCAGAGTGCGGCAGAGAAGGGGCTGCCCTGCACTCGGTGTCACCATCCAGCAGAATCTTATGCTTGCAGGCAAAATAACTATTTCAGCTTCCATGCACTCGTAACAAAAAGCTGTTTTAAACCCCCTTGCCTACATTATTTTCATGTTGCTTAGTTTTTTTCCTGCTGTGTTCTTTGAAAACTTAGACCTTTGTCCTGTTCCAGTTTGGCCACTGTGGAACAAATGCTTGTAGCTATACCTGTTTTTCCAAAATTGCTGTTTGTTATAAAAGCTAGGGGGTTTCCATGTAGCTATTTATTGATTTAAAAATATAGATTTCAATATATTAAACCACCAGTTTGAACAATCTTATGACTAATTGTGTGATATCTGGATTTAGTTGTTAGAAGAGAACAGAAAAGGTAACTGAAATAGATTAACAGTTATAAGAGTATCTTTAATATTTTAGCATGTTTCAAACTACTGATTGTTCCTTTCCCTTTTTATTTGGCCATCCATCCATTCATCCATCCATTCCATCCATCCTCGTCCTTTAGAGACTTGTGGTTGTTACTTTTCATTTCTTTAGAAGTTGTACAAAAAACACAAGAAGCTCTTCCCTAGTGTACTCCTTCATGTGTGTTTGTGAATGCTCTCATTTTTAAATATAAAGATTTAAATTGAAAGCTTCCAGTGCTGACAATAATGTTCATAATGTTCAGTGCAAAAGGGGAGAAAAGAATCCACACTTTTCATACTACCCTTGCCCCTCTGCAGTATAGCAGTCAGTGCTGATGGGACAGAGTTGAACTTTACTCAGCAGATTTCATTAAATACCTTCAGAATCCATACTGAAGGCTTTGATAAAGCAGAATGCTTTTTATCTGTAAAAGGGAGAGAGAAGTCAGCAGAAAGATGCTATGAGTGAGATGCAAAACATTCAGTGGGGGAAAAATGACTACATAATACAAAAGAAAGAATTAAGCCCTCTGTATGCATCATAAAATTTTCTACAACTGTATTAATTCAGCAGTATTAGTCCCCCCCTTAAGTCTTGTGAGTCAGATTCAGTGCAATGTTGTTAGCAGCAGCAGCAGATGTATAAAAATCTTCAAGTACAACATTGCTGGGATTATTTTCCCTGTGGGGTCCGTCCTGGCTGCAGAGCAGGTCTGTCCTGGATGGGTTTGCCACAGAACACATTCAATAGCAGTCTTATTACAGGAAATCTGAAAGCCCAAAACTAATGCTGTGTATTGGGAACATCAAGAATTTTAGAAGTGTTCTTAAACTTACCTTTTGAGATTTGAAAATAATCTGTAATAGAGATCAAGGTGACCTGTGTAGGAAGATATATTGTTGTGTATTTGCTGTGGAGCTCTCGCTCTGGTTGTCTGGTCCTGGATATAGAGGATGGAACATTACAGCAGGTTTCCCTGTCAGTCCCCTGGATGCTTGGCAGTATTTCTTGTGCTTTCCTGTCAGTCATGAGGGGGACACATTTCCACAGTGCCTGTAGCCCCCATCACAGCCAGGAGACACCAGAAGCCTCCTGAGATGCCCCATGGCCCCCGTGCCTGTGGCTCTCACAGGAGGTCCCTGCTGAGCCTCAAAGCCCTCACTGTAAGAGAGACCAGAAGAGTTCCCAGTGAAGTTCCTCTGTGGAAGGAGTAAAACACTCTTGAGTAGAAAATGAAGGTTTCTAATGAGAATCTTACATTCCCCAAAGATTTTTATCATCCTTGTTTCTATTGCTGTATTCTATTTCCTGGCAAGTAACCACCAAGTGTGTTAATTTTACAGCATGATTATATTAAGGCATGATTATATGGGTAGAGTTTGTTTAGCAGTGAGTCCTCAGCACACGTTGGGTGTAGATCACAAGTGAAGGTGCCAGAGCAGGACTTTGCCCTTCAAGACCCATCTAGTGGGAATGGGAATGCTCATTTTGTGCTAATATTGTGTTACAGCTGGCAGAAATAAGGTAACTGCACCATTCTCACTTAGGCTTTTTCATGTTCAGGACAATTTAGCTGTTGCCAAACTAAAGTTTTAGGAACAAAAATATCAAGGTTTTTCTAGCATAAATTTTTATCCCTTCTACCAAAGATTCATGTGAAGAAATGTAGACCTGACCAGCTGATTTAAATTTTTGCCTTTCCTAACCACTGGTTAGATTGACTTCACATTTTGGTCTTTGATATAAACATTAAGTATTTTTTAAAAGTACTTTGGAAGAATATTTCTTCCACATCTTCTTAGGAAAAATGATTCCTTTTTTTTAGGCCAGCTTGTTTCCATCACAGATTTTTAGCTAGTGTTTCAGGTTGTTATTATTATTCACATTAGAAGGAATGGTTAATGAATACTGCATTTTGCATTCAAAGAAAGTAAAATTATAGGGATATAGAATTGGGTCATAGTGCAAGAGATTTGGTTCTTTTTAAACTAATATATGTGAATCACAGCTTTCCATAATAGCTATGAGAGATGTGCTGATGATAAATTTTATGTAAAAGATGATTGGAAACACCTCTTTTTTTTCCCCCCACATTCCTAATGGACTGGGAGTCAGGACACAAACTGCCATTAGGACCCAGATTTTATACTTCATTACAAAGGGGCAATTAATAGACTGCAGAGTTCTCAAATTGCTTCATGTGTAACATGTGGTACCAAGAGCACAGTACCCACAGTAAATGGATAGTTTGAGGTCCTTAATTAAAAGTTGCTGAAGTAATTACCAGAATTTTCAGTATCAGAAAACATTAAAAAAGTCAGAATTGTGCCCTTGGAAGTGCTACACCTGTCAGGTTTGGATGTTTTAGAACAGCCTTATTCCTTATACTTCAGGAGTCCAGTAATGGGTTTGTCATATTTTTCCATGAAATTAAGTCACTAAGAAACAGTAAAACTGATTCTTTTT
>JAOXXN010000395.1:64868056-64884768 GCA_026770055.1 Myrmophylax atrothorax | reverse complement strand
TATTGCTGTGACTTTTTAGTTTCCACTGGCTGTTTCCATGAAGATGTCACTGCAAAGTTTTAACTTATGTAAGAAAATAAGAAGTGCATGACAATTGCAAATCAAAAACATGTACAGAACTGGAGATCACCTTCTTGCATAGTATTTAGTCCTCAATTCTGTACCTTTAAACTATGTGCAAGACCTCCTAAATACTGCTGGGGTTTAGTAAGACTGCCGTGTCAGATTTTGAAAGGATTGATCAGTTCAGTGCTGAACTCCTAAAGAAAATGTGAATGTCCATTTCTGTGAGTTTGTTCAGGAATAGGAATACATTATTATTACACACAGATGTATTCATTGTTGTTTTTACAGATTTGCCAGGCCTTATAACCTATTACACATACACAGACAACCAAGAAAGCCAGAGCTAGGGAACATTTCCAGCCAGGAGATGACAGAAGATGCTTTCCCATTTAACCCTTAATCACGGACCTGCACATTTTAATAACTAGTCAGCAACGCACACCAATTATCTGCAAGCCAATCTTTTTTAATTAAAACTCGGAAGAGCTATAACAAAACTATTTCCAACAGTGCAGGCATTTTTCTTGTTTGTTTGGAACATTTTTCCTTTAGTGAGTTTTGTCTCATTACATTTCATACCAGAAGTAACTTTTTATCCCTTCAGGCCAATGAAATGTTGTTCAGTGGGAGGAAGTTGACGGCGCAGGAAGCTTGTGCCAAAGGACTCGTCTCTCAAGTGTTTTGGCCTGGAACATTCACACAAGAAGTGATGGTTCGAATTAAAGAACTTGTCACATGTCATTCAGTTGTAAGTTTCCTTGGTTTTCTTAATTTTTATTCATCTAATCATAAAAATGTATCTTAAGTATTATTAGACCGCATCATTTTGTCCTCCAAAAATAAAAAAAAGACCATTTTCAAGAAACAAGGACTGCATTATAGTACAGCAATGGTTTTTGAGACATTTTTATGTTTCTGGGGTTTGGGGGATTTTTTTTTTTAAAGTTTATATCTGACTCTTCTCATATAATGTGGCATGTAATTAAGAACACAAACCAGCAGTGGAATTTTTATAATTAATTTGGCTTTAACATAGTTGTTTAAGTCCAGCTTGCTGTAATCAACAGTGTAAACAGTTCCCCTGCCTTCTGCACAGAAACCTTGAGTTGTCTTGAGATGTAATTTAAATTACCAGGGAAATAAATACAGTCTTGGGCATTATGTTGAACTCAGTTTTATGAGTAACACCAAGTGCAGGTACACACTGATAGCACAAGATAACTAAAACTACCACTACCTGATGCTTTCTTGCAAGAAAAGGTGCAGGACAAAATAACTCTTCTGTACAGTAGAAATTTTAGATTTTAAAGCAAACTAATGGTTTTTTAAATGGAAAAGCAGATGAGATTTCTTCAGTGTATCTTAAATGCTCCAGATATTCAGGGTCTGCCTGGTTATTAAAGCCCTTCTGAATAGTAGTGTTATGATTAGCTTTCACCATAATGGACTTGGAGCTTTCCCTGGTTACAAAATCATATTGTTGTTTTTTTATGGTTTTCATTATTTCCACATTTTTGTGCACTTTCAAATCGTGCTGGTGTTGGGTAAAAGGTTTTGTGTGATGCTGCACGAAAGACTGTGAGAAACTTTTCTTACAGCCATAGTTATGTCCATAGTTATGCTTAAGTTCATAACCGGCTTGAGGATTTGTCCATACAAACCTGTCAGTGCACGTGTTGCTCAGTTCTCAGGCAGTGCTGACCCAACTCCCCTTTTGCATTTCTGGCCTCAGGTACTTGAAGAATCCAAAGCTTTAGTACGGAACATCATGAAGGTGGACTTGGAAGTAGCAAATGAGAAGGAGTGTGAAGTTCTGAAGAAAATCTGGGGCTCGGCACAAGGGATGGACTCAATGCTAAAATACCTGCAGAACAGAATTGACGAGTTTTGAGGAGATGCCCATTGACACTGGAATTGTATTTCTTGGACATCAGGGCAAACAAAATATGCCCATTTTAAAACAAAAAACCTATATAAACTAACCCCTTGTTCAACTTGGGAACAGGAGTGGACACACTCCCCCTTCCCCTTTTATTGTCAAGGGGGTTAAAAGTACTGTATCACTTAAATTTGAACAAAACTCCTTTTTCCCTATTGTTGCATATAAATATATATACACTCACACAAGTGTATGTGTGTGCATATATATATATATGTCTTTTATATATATATAAATGTAATATGTGTGTGAGAGTGTGTACATAGACACACACACACAAGCTAAAATAGAGTGCACTACCAAACATCTCTTTAAAAGCTCTAGTTTTTGTTATCTTTGGCTAGTACTGTATCAAATAGAGACTTAATTAAAAAGTGAATGGTGTTGCATTATTTTCTGTGTGGCAGGGAAGTCTGGAATAATGCTTTTCTTTTTCATGAGAATACAGAATTGAAACGGGTATTAGCCAGCCCTTACTCTCCCTGCCCAAGGAGTCAGCGAAGATACAAGGCATTGTCTCAGAAGAAGGTTCAAATACCTCAAGTAATGGAACATTCTAAAATTTTGGGGAATTCATTAAACCCTTAGCAAGGTTAAATCCCATCTATCCCCAAAAAGAGAGTGTGCTCAGGATGACTGCTAAGAAAACACTCTGTCCTTTCTGGGGGGAGGTACAGAGGGTGGGAGGAAGGGGCAGGAACAGGTTTGATTCTTACCCAGACAGCATGAAGAAACCACTGTCTCTTAGGGAAGGGGAATGAGGGAAATGGAAGGGAGCAGGAAAAAAAACCCAACACAAAAAAGCTTGTTTTGCAGTATTAGTGAATCACTGAATATCTTATGTATGGATATCCTAAGTTATAAGTTAGTTTTAGTGGGTTTTTAAAAGCCTCTCTGGGTTTGGGGGTTTTTTTTCCTCTTTTTTTTTTTTTTAAATAACTACATAAATGCTTCTGTTGCTGGGTGAGAATACTACTTTATATACAGTTTGGGTTTTGTTTTTGGTTCTTTTTTTTTTTCCTATTTGCTGGTTTAATTGATGTATTACACCAAAAATGCATTTTATGTTCATAAATTTTAGGTTCACTTAGAATATATTATTTAATAAGTTAAAATTCTTTTGGCACACTATTAAGTAAAAAAAAAAAACAACAAAAAACCTTTTAAAAAAACAACTACCTTATATTAGATGTTTAATGTTCTTTGTCTATGCTTTTTTATTATTTGAAATATACACTATATGCAGTATGGTGTAAAAGAGTGCCCTGTGTAAATAGACCTATTTTGCATTCCTTTCAGGAGTGGTTATTGATTCCTGACTGCAGATATCTATTATTACTTGGGTATCTGTGCTTGCAATCTTATTGAATGTATTATGAAGAATGAAAAAGAAATCAAACCTTATTTTTGTACAGTTTTGAAGTTTTTACTTGGAACTGACCCACCTCCCCTTCCCAGTGGAGAGCTGTACAGTGTGTAAATCTGCCTTTACCTTGGATTGGTACAGTATTTTTGCATCTGTGGGACCTACTTCTTTGTTCTAGTAGTTTGAACTATATATAAACTGTACAATCTGTAAAGTTTTTATAGAATAAATATTCAGCTGTGAAAACTGGTTAAATAAAAACTAATATTTCTTAACACATTTTAAATGTGGTGCTCTCACAGAGTTGTCTTTTTTCAAAGACATTTCCTTTCTGAGTTTAAAAGTTTTAAGAGTTACTGAAACACATCTTGTAAATTAGAGGCTTCACTATTTAGGTGTTATTTTGTTTAAAAATCTCTTAATTTCCTTAAAATGAAAACATGAATATTAATTCATTGTTGCAAATTACATAGACATTTTCTCTTACAGGAGGTAAGTGGGGGAAGACGACGTAAAAGCTCATTCAAATTTTAATTATTTTATGACAGTTCCAAAAGAAATGCAAATTTTTCTTTGCAATCTCTTAAAAATTGGTCACTTTCCCTGCAATGCTGGGTTTAGGTTAGGATTCCATAGTCAAACTGATTTTATTGAGGAGCAGAAGGAAAGATACCTTTGCTTACAGTTCTGTGATATTAAACCTTTTGGAGTTTGACTCCAATTTATATAAAGATCCTTTTTTTTGGCACCTGGAGGGGCACAGACTCCTTCTGTGTCAGCTGGGAAATTGTTTAGGCTTTCCTTAAACATGAAACAACTTCAGGTCCAGCCTTCTGTTACATCACATTGAAGATACTTTAGAATTAAATCAGCTGAAGGTGCAGGCAGTTCAACTGAAAAAATAATTCTACTGGCTTCTGAGTTATAAATGTCTACCTTTTGCCTGGGTTCTGGACTGCAGGGGAACTGTTCCTTCAGGAAAACACTGTCCAGTTCTTTCCAGTGTAGGTCAGTAAATATCTTTTCATGTGTGTGAAGGCTACAGGTAAGTCTTGGTTCAGTCTTTGCAAAACCATAATAAAGACAGAAACATTATAGATGTCTAAAAACAAGCAAGAAGACCTGAGAGATCATAAAAACCTGACTTAGGACATTCTGAAAATGAGTGTTGTCAAGGCTTTTCTTCACAGAAGAGACAGGTCTGCTCCCTTGATTGCAGCTCTGCTCCAGCATGTGCTTCATTCGCTATGGAGGTACAGACAGGCTCTGAGGGACCTGCCAGTGGTGCTGCTGGAATACAAAAATAAGCACAGGAGCCTTGAGAATGGAGTGGAGGAATCTCTCCATGATTTTCTAATTCCTTCCCTGAAACAGGCAACATTCCAGGCACAAGGAACCACAGAGCACTGACAAGGTCTTAACTCTGGATAAGCTGGTCTACAATAAAAGGTGTTTGGGGCTAGTCTGAAGATCTAAAGCCACCTGTAGATTTTTTTTAAACTTCCTAATTTGCATGAATCCAGGATTTGGAACAATTTGCTCGAGCAAGTCCTTTACTGGATTGTTGACATTGCTAAAAGACATTTCTCAGTGCTTCAGAAGCTGCACCATTATCATTCTGGAAAACAAGTTCAGAGGAATTACATCATTTTTTAAAGTTGGGCATACTTGAAAAGAATAATACTATATGTAATACTACTGATAATGCATAGTACTGAGCTATAAACTGCTTAACTTTACACAGGTATAGTTCATATTTTACCCAAGTGGTGGATAAAATAGGACTGCAAACAGATACAGAATGAGGCAGCAAACAAAACATCTCTGGCCAAAGGGACAGGACGACCTTTCTTCAATAAATGGAGCCTATTCCTACCTAGGTTTGTTGGTGGCACCTTAGGCACTTCCACATCATCTGGGACATTCCAACTATGCCTCTGAAAAGGAGGGAGGAGATGCCTCAACTCCTTTACAGTTTGCCACATGATTTTTGCATCCTAAGCTGCCAACCCAGGCTGTTCTACAGAGCTTGTAGCAGAGCCCAAATTGGCCAAACCCTCCCTCCTGCAGCCTGGGAGCTCAGCTGTACTGAGGATGGCACTGTGGGAATTTGCCTTTCCAAGGAGAGAAGGATCAGGAGACCCCCGGTACAGCACAAGAGCACCATGGTCCTGCTTCTCAGACTTCTCTAGGAAATACTTCACCCACAGGTCTCCACATTTTCTTTCCTTACCTCTGAGGGACATGACTAAATTCACACCAGGCTTCCTAACAAGCAAACCCCAAATATAATTGCCTCTTGAGATACTCACAGGATGAAAAGAAAAAAAGAAAGTCACCATCCACAAACCACCTCTCTGGCTCCAAGCTCTGCAACCCTTGAGCCTTTAGTCCTTCATACTGGATGACACCACATCATCCCAAACAGAGGTAAGTGTGTCCCAACTCAATAGTTTCAGGTAAAACAGGGTTAAAATTTACCCTGCCTTGAAACAGCATAAAGAAAATTATTAATTCAAAGAAAAAGAATTTATTTGTTTCTTGGAGGATAAACAGGATTGCAATACTTAACCAAAACAAATCCACACCTTAACCCATTTGTCTCAATAGGAAAAGGCACTCACTGAGCTCACCCTCAAAGTCCTGTCCTGAGTAAACTGGCTCTGACAGGAGCAACTTCTGGGAAATAAAGATGCTGCTCCTTACAACTGTAAAGTTTTTGGAATTCACTGAGCTTGTCAAGTTGGGACTGGGACCTTTAACCAAAAAGGATTATAAAAATAATCAAAACAAACCTAAATAGATCTGCTGTGCCAGGAATATAACTAAGACAAATCCTTCTACAGAAATCATGCTTGCACTACATGATGTAAAGTAAAAATGACAATGTGGGTTTTCTTTCCATGGTCAAATGGCAAGAGACAGACACATGCCAATGTTTCTTCCCATTTCTCCACAGTCACACACCCACCCCTCCTGCCTTTATGCTCAGAAAGAGTGGTGGGGATTTAAGCTGGAAATCTGATAAACCCAGAACTCACATGCTGGAAGCATTATTTTAGATCTAAATAACAGATAACAAAATTAAAACAACACAAAGCTGTGAGTTTTTAAACTGGATGACCCCTTGAAATGAGGAGATCAAAATAGGAAAACAAAGGGAAGCCACCGTGGCCACCAGAAGTTCTGCTCTTGCTTTGTGGTCAACTTCTCAGGGCAAATCATGAAAACAGGAGTCCACAAACTTAATTTTGCAATCCCAAGAGCTGGGCTGTGACACCCACAGAATCATCCAGAAGTTCCTGAGAGGGTTTGGTTGGCTGAAAATAAGTGTAATTTTGCCAGTGTCTAAAAAAAGACGTGCACAGAGTCCCTGACTTCACCTTCAGAGACTTCAGAAATCCTCAGCAGAGTTTTTTATCCCAAAAAGTCAGTTTGAACTCAGGAAATTCCCTGATGGAAAGTTTCTGGCCAGCAATACACAATCACCTGACAACACCATCATCATCTCCCTGTCTCTGATGTTCTTAGGGCTCCTCTGAGCTCACACTGATGAGGAACAACTCAAAGGAACAAACACCAAAGAGTCTCAGCCTTCAGATTATATTCAAATTCAAAATACATTTAGAAATTCTGTGTTAAGCCATAAAATTAAGACACTGTGGGCCTCCTTAGCAGCAAGACCTGGCTCTGTAGGCTGGAGGGAGCAGGGATTTGATCTCCTGCTTGTTGCTGCCTCTGGAAGGATCACATTTATCTGGCAGCTGGAGAGCCTCAGTGACTCTGTGGGAACCCCTAAGGGGAAAATCAGGGGCTCCTCAGAACTGACAGGAAAATGTAAGACTTCCTCGAAGAAGAAAAGAAGCAAGGCAGAAGAAATCCAAGGGAAGAAGTGGAGCTATTCCTAACAATTGTGATAATTGCAGTTTTGTAAGTCAGGCTGGCTGGGTGCCCAGAATGGGTTAAAAAACCCTAAACCAATTGAACTGACAAGCATATAACCATTTTCACAGCCTTGGAGCAAAGCGAAATGACCTCCAGCTTTTCAAAAATCGTAGCTATAGAGTTTCCCCCATCCCTGTTTTTTCATTTGTGCAAATTAATGGTCCTATGCTTTAAGATAGTGGTAAAGTTGGACATTTTTGAGAGTCACCATGAAGCTTAGACACTTAGTGTCAGTAAAAGCAAAATCTATTTAAAATATATCTGATACAGAACCAGGCAATTGCACACACACAGTGCAGTATTCCCAAGGATATTCTGCATGGATAACTTACTGGGGAAGTTTACAAGGTTTTGTCCATCGTAAGAGTTTTAACCACCTTTTTGTCTGTAATGTTCTTATTTTGTAAAATGCTCTACTAACAAGTCACCCAATTACCTTTGCATCATGACAACTTTAAGCTCAGCCTCATCCTCCTGTCACAATGGCCCAGCAGTGTCCCTGTAGAATTTCTGAATTTGACACTTGTGGAAATCAGAAGTGTCTACAAAACTCCAAACACCTGGCATGGCTTCAGGAGCTTCCCTTTAAAGGTTCTTGGTGCAAGGTTATATATGACAGGAAGACTTTCATAGGGAATTCCAGAGGCAGATGTCAGGCATCCTCCTTGATGTCCTCTGTGTAAAGGAAAAAAAAAAATTTTTTAAAAAACCCCAGAAGATAGAACTGCAAAGTTACTTTGCACTGTTATTTGATCTGCACAGGCTTTTCCTGCCTAGAAAGAGGTGATCCAAATAGTGGTTTTCTTTCTTTAGCAGTAACTATGATTGAGTCATACAGAATTATAAAAAATTGTGTCCCTCAGGTTGACTGGGGGAAGAGGCAGGAGCCACAGGAATCAGGAGCCCCTGAAAGGCTGTGCCCTGCATTCTTCCCCACCCTCCACATCACTGCAACATCCAGCCACACATTTAACACCTTCCATCCCTCTCTTACCCAACAGCCCCCTTGAGGCAGAGGCTCACTGACCCTCAGAGCAGCTTTTGGGAAGGACATATAAATCCTCTCCTCAGCTGAAGAGGCCAGCAACACCTGGAGAAGGAAGACAAGGCTGCTGGAGAAAGCCTGGCACTCTTTTGATTTGACACTGCTGCTACTACACAACATTGAGGAAACTAAGACCTTTAGGCTCTTAATTTCCCCTTCACACTGACATGAAGTAGGCTGTGAGCACTGTTGGCTATAGACTGCCAAAAATTATATTTACTACCTAATTTTAATAAATTCACCTTTCTTAATGCTCATTTTGCTTCAGGAGGGAATAGGCAGTCCCTTGGGATCCAGTTCATTTTTCTTTGGACCGTTGCAATTTTCTGGTTTCTCAGTCCTTGCTGGGAATGACACAAACCACAGTTTTATCTAATCTGCATCTTTTCTAATAGAAAGCAAGCCCATTTCTCTCCTAGCTTTATGTCAGTATTGATCTTTGGAGTCCCCTGGAGCTGCCTTCACACCAGAGTACAAAATGCCTGGGGCACAGCAATCTTTGGGTTGCCTCACTCAGATCCTTCTGTCCCTCCATCTTTCCCACAACCCCTCCTTGATGCCTCCTAACACAATGCACAGTGCACTGGCTCAGGACTCACTGTTTATGCTACTCTGGACACGTCTCCTTCCCTTCCCCCCACATCTCCTGCTTTATTTATGCTGCTGACTTGTGCCAAGTGCTGAAGTCACAGCCTGAGTTTTCAGTTTGCTCATTTCCCCAGCTCATTCCCCTATTCTTACTGCCTCTCCTCACAACCATCATCAGGTTTGAATAACTCAGTCTTTTTCATACCTGCCATGTATTTACATAACTGGCAACTGTGGTTTATTTGCCTTTTCCCCCTTCCCACTGAAAGCTGGCACTCACAATGCCCAGTCCTTGTGCATTTGCAGATCATCTGGGATAAATCTGGACCTCATGGTGACATGGGGGTTAAGAAATATGAAGCTTATTTTGGCTGTGTTGTGGCTCCAAACCCTAGCAGCCAACTTGCTTCTTTCAAAATGTCATTTTTCAACAAAACCCACAGGCTTTAAAGCTCTAATTCATCCCAAAAATACACGGAGATGAACAGGCTCCAGCCAGCTCTCACTTGCCATGAGGCCAACATGCTAATAGAGCCCCATCTTTGCTTTCAAAAACCTCATGACAGGCTAATTAATTTAATAGTCCAGACTTCTCTTTGCTTGGCCCCAATTCCCTTCCCAGAAAGCTTCTCCTGGCTCTTTACAAGATCTTGAAATGGGTTTTCACTCTCTCAGACTGTTACAGTTCCTGACAGTCTGTTTCAGGATTTTCCCATGCACTGACCTTTTCCACCCCAAGCCAAGGCAGATGCTACTGGGAGAGAAGGAGGAAAAACAAGGAGCGACAGATCATTCTATAATTCCCCAATACCTGGTAAAGAGGGCATTATCCTGCTGGCAGTAACACCCTCAGAACAGCTACAGGGACACAACTCAATGGGGCAAGGACAAAGTTTCTGACCTTGTTTGAGAAGGACCAATTGAGAGTAAAAGCATTGGTGGGGGTGAAACGCTGCAGTGCATCTCCCTCTTCTGCACCCTCCCTTTTCCTGTAACAGCAAAATCTTGTGTGCAGCTTCATCATTCCTCTCTACAGCTATTTTATTTTTAAAGGAAGCACTGGAAGGCAGAGATGGTCTCCTTTTACACATTAGTACAGTGATGCTCCGACCAGGCTACAGCACTTCGTGTTCGGTGTAAGAACTGGTCCGAAGTTGAATGAGGTGCTCAGAAATTGCATTGTATCCCTCTAAATGTGCTACTACCCATAGGGAATCCTTCACTGACAACATCCAGAAAGTTCCTACAGAAGGGTTTTAGACAGCAGGAATCAAGATTAGCCCCTCTGCAAGAAAACTGACTCAATTATAGGCACAGTGAAACATCAGTGGGAGTGAAAAAACCCCCAAACCAACAAAAACCGAACAAGACTAAGCCTGAAGATCAGTGAAGTTAAGAGAAACTAAAGTCCATGAGAAGTTGCTACTTATTTCTATTTCTAAATGGAAATAGGATTATATGAAAGATCTGACTCCAGAAATAAATGCCCTAACACAGAGTCACACAGAGCTGATGAGGGGACACAGCTCCAGTGTCCACTGTCACCAAGGGCTGCCATCCACAACAGGACTGGCTTATAAGCCCATTACAAACCACTTGCTTGCAGATTAACAAAAACATTTAAATGCCGTTCACAGGCAATTATCAAAAAGGCTTTTTTTCTTGTCATAGTTGCACAAGTGCAAGAAACCAAGAGGGTTTATTACAACACTGATCAGCTTCTTGATTTTTGCACAGATTCTTGTGTTTGTAGGATTTTCTCTTAGAACAGAGTGGTATCTCATCTCATTTGCTTGTGAATGGAATAAACCTAAACATGCTCAGAGGTATTTAGCATAGTAAGCTATTTGTTCACGAGGAAGCAAAAAACCATGTTTTTATCAAATTCAGGACACTGAAGTCAACCATCTTAACATTCTGTTCTTCTCTGCCCATGCGACTCTTTGAGGAGTTTAGAGAGAAACACAGCAAAAACTTAAGTCTGAAAATATTGTATCTTTTTCTGTATTACCATCTAAAAGATTCAAGGCAAAATTTTTCATGCTTAGTCTCAGTCCAAGACCAATTCCTAAGTTTGTTTTCTTCTTTATACACTTTGGCTTTTTCTCCTTCCAGAGCACATTATTTCTATCTGAGAAAACAGCAGCTACTCCTGAAATGACTGATCTCTGAGAGGAAAATAAAAGTCCCAACAAGCCCCATCTTGGGTGCATATCATTTGTGAGTTAGAGAGTGAGCTCTCAGGGCTGAGGGTTTTCTGTCCAGATGATGGTTGTCAGACTGCTCTTCCAGTGGAGGACAGAACTCCACAGTTCTTCCCTGAAAGAAAACCCTGCTTGTTCATCTTCACAGGCTGTGGCAACTTCTGGCCAAGCAGGACACTGAGTAGGCTCCATCCTTCAGCAAAGCCCATTTCTCTGGCTGGTTTCTCAGTTTCAGTACAGTGAATGATTTCAGAAACAGATGCCAGTAAATCCAGGTGCGCTTGAACTCTCTGCACCAACTCCCCAGTGCATGCTGGAGTGAGACAAGAAAGGGTGAGCTGTTCCAGATCGTGGAGCACCAAAGCAGCCCTCCCTTCTGACAGCATTTTCCTCACAGCTTCCCACCCTAGAGGTCCTCAGTGTATAATTCCCTTGATCCAACCATACATTAAAGAAGCAGCAGAGAGAACAGCATCTGGATTGAAGGAAGTCTCTTTAGTTGAAACTCAGCAGCAACTCCACTCTCAGCCCCAAGGGAGGAAAAGTCAGCAGAGAATGCCATTCACAAAAGAAATAAATCTATAGAATAAAAATGTGTTTTTCCTACTCAATCCACCAACACCAGTGAAGAGTTTTGCCTGGAGCTTTCCTACATGGAAGGGTCGTGGCTCCACTCCAAGCTCCTGCTTCCATAGGAGCCATAGAGAGCTTCCCACGGTCAACAATACCTTGGGGACTTGGAAGAAAGCTACAGGAATTCTTCATTATTTAAAACCACACTCATTTCTCTTCAAGGGAGGGCACAAAGGAGAGAGGCTCCCATGCCAAGGAACACGGGTGAGGTTGGGCTGGAACATCTCATGTTGCTTCCTGAAAACCTGTTCCATCCCTGCTGAATCCTGCCCCTCATGGAGCTCTGAGTTCACCCTAATTTAATGAGAGGCTTAATGTTTAAATGTTTTGAGCCCTTCTTGGGGAATAGCAAAGAAATCCTGGCAGCAAGAAGTTGAGGAAAAGGAAAGGAAAAAATTAAGCCTCTGACCCTTTGAGAAATCAGGGAACCAAAAAAAGCATCCTACTGATTCTGCAAAGTTATCAACAAGGATCAAAACTTGGCTCCTAAAACTCATGTATAATCCCCAAAATAAAGGTCTGGCTGCCTCCCACCAAATGCATCAATTTTTGCCTAGATCACATAGAACTGACATGCTTATAATGGAAGCCATAATTAATAGTGTTTCAACAAAACAATGCATGGGAATTTGGCCATGTCTCTCTGCTCCACTGAAAGCGAAGTCCTACAGCTACAAATCCCAGCCTTCCTCTCAGGGAGAGCAGAACAATGAATCTGGCTGCAGAGTGACATATTCCAGGCAATTATAAGAGCTCCAGACCTCAAAGCCAGACTGAGCATGACTGGAACATAAAGAGATTAGCAACTCTAAGGATTGCTCTTCCTCCTGATTCCCAAAGCATGTTCCCACTTTGCTTTTGATGCCTTTAATGATGCACAACCATTCTTTTAGTAAGAAAAGCCATTTCACATTTTTATAAATGTCCCAAATGCTTCATGTTCCCCTTAGTTACCCTTCTTCCCTCTGTTCTCTGCTGACTAAATGGAGTCATGTTTGCCCAGCATGTTACAGTCTTGCCTTAAGCAGAGTAAACCCCACGGCACTTCCCTTACTTACATCACCTTCCAGGCAGGTAGAGGAAAGACAAGACTTGTTTTGCCCTGAAGCCCTGGCCAAACCCAGCCCTCTCTGATGAGCAGCCTTCAGAGGAAAATGGATTCTGGGTCCTGAAGTCAATTCTGTGAAGGCTAAATGGTACCCTATGGCTCTCTCAAAGTGCTTTACAAAGCAAGCAGCATCTCCAAGTCCGTGCATTGAATGGCAAAGTGCCAGAGCAGCACAGAACTGCCAAGCTCTTTGGAGAAGGTCACCCAGCAATTTGTTGTCAGGGCTACAAGTAAAACCCAGATGTCTCTTCTCTGTCACAGCTCTTCAGCCACTCTTGCCTTTCTGTCTCAAAGTGTCTACCCCCATGTCCTGTCCCACCCCACACAAAAAATGCAAAAGCAAAACCAAACAAACTGGAAAACAAACAAGGAAATCTCACAAAACCCCCTCTACTTCCATCAGAGCAGGCTGCACTAGAATCCTAAGGAGCACTGTAGTCCCTCACAGCGAGTGGAGGGGGCTCCCTGCTCAGCATCCCTGAATTTCTGCTTCGAGCACAAGAGTAAATGCACTTTGTGGGATGGGGTATCCAGCCTGAAGGCTGTTAATGCCACTGGGGAATTAACTGCCTACAAATAAGCACCACAATGGTCTGATTTTACAGATCTTCAAAACTATGTAGGCACTGCTACTTTTTACAGATCTGATCTGAGGGTACTTATACAATTTTTAAGACTTAATTCATGGAACTTGCAAACCCATACTCTGAATTGCTAAAGGCCTTCTATTCCTACTGACATTTAAGATCAGAGCAAGTACAGAGGTTCCACATGTCTCAGGTTGTGATTCCACAGTATTTAACATGAGAGATGCAAGTCATGAAGTGCAGCAGTGCAAATGTCAGTGACATTTGGAACACACAACCACCTTCCTGTCAAACCAGTCACAAGTACATGACATGGCATTTAAGCCAATTATGGGAAAATAATTTATACCAAACTATCACACAGCTTATAAAAATATTTGAACCCATTTAAATAATTTTATGGGGCTACAACATCTTGCTCCGACAAGCTCCAAACTTGGATTTAATACCTAACCAAAAAACAGGAAAAAGGAGCAGGGCATCACTACTTGGTTTTGTGTCTGCCCTGAAAAAGCTGACCATTTAAACTCTCAGTTTGCTTCAATAACAAAGCAGAACCCTCTCTTCATAAACTGTAATCGGTGTTGTCCAAATGGCAGTGTGGTGCTTAGTTCAGTAAGGCTTTTATCCCACAGCAAACTACAAAAACCTCTGAAAATAAGATACATGACACGTGATGCAGAAAGGCTGTGGGGATCTATTGGACCCAGACATCTGGTTTAGGCATTAACACCAATCATATTAATAACAATGGTTATATTTTGCAGCGTGGGGGGCAGAGCAGCATATAAAACTGCTTAGGATATTCTTCAACCACCCGAGTCAAACATACCCATATTCTACTAACAAAAGCCCAATAAATTGTTCTAATAAAGTCAACTCAAAGAAACTTGCCATGGCCAAAGCACCTGCACTTTGCATCCTGGAAAGCTGAAAACTGTCCAAGTCACTTGAGCTCCCCCTTTTTGCTCCTGTACACACCTGCATTAGGACAAGTATTTTTAAGCAGTGCTGGAAGCTACTTCCAAGGGTGAAAGACAGGCCACTCATTTATAAGAAGTTGCCTTAGTTTATAGCAGACATTTCTGATATTCTTGCTACTATTCAGAAGGTGGTTATTTAGTAGCCTGCTAAATGATTTAGTCTCCACTTTTGCTCTTTAAGCTCTGTTATGTGAAAAAAAATTACTGAAACGGTTCAAGTATGTTCCAGTATAGCTACCAGATTAAGACAGAGTCAATTGCATGCATTCATCTTCAATTAACACCATCAAAGCAACTATAATCTAGTAGTTAAGAGTACTGGACTAGCTACAAAATGCCTTCATTCTAATCCTAGACCAGCCACTGATTTGCTACACACCTCCCATGAGAGGGAGAAGAGAAACTCCCCTGTAGGCTCTCATTTTCCTTTTCATCTTTTGTCTGCCTTACCATTTCTTTTTGCAGTAGCTGTAACAGGGGCACTCTATATGAGCAGAGCTCCTCCCTGGCTCTGCAGCCCAACTGCTAATTGCAATTAACAGCAACATCAGCAGAATCCGACCTATCTCAAGACAGTATTAAATTTTTGGCATTTCTGTAAGACTCTCAGAAACTTTGCAGATAAACCAGAGAGAGGCAGCCTGGGCAAAGGATAACAAAAGCACACAAATTACTTCCAATAAAAACATTATGGCCCATCTTTGAGCAACCTTCCTCACTCCCACGATTTCCATGCAATCCCCAGGCCAATGACACATGAACCTGCTTCTTTGGTGGCTTTTTTTTCCAGACATCCAACTTGGTCTCTCCTGCATTCCTCAAACCCAACCTGTGCCAAATCTTGCCTTTCTCCCCCCCCCTGCAACCACAGCATCTCTGGAATCTGATAATGGAATTTCTTTTTCACATTCTTATCTCCAACTTTCTGAGTCCCCCAGGCTAATATTCCCTTCCTCACACAAAATACTCTTACCACCAGCTAGTCTCCCATTCCTGCCTTTATGGGATACATTCCTTTAGTTCTCCAGGCAGATTTCTGACTCAGACAGCATTTGCAAACCAAAAAGGCAGATATGTTCTATTTAGAGTGATTTTGCATAACACATGCTATCCACCTACCTCAGCTTTTATCTTCCCTTTGCCAACATGAAACTTTGTTCTCTATTTGTTCCACACCCACCAATTTTTGAATACAGGTAACCACTTACTCAGATAGCGTGGCTGGAAAAGCATGTGATCTTTGTGGCCCATTTCCAGATGGTCCTATTGACCCCTCCTAACCTCTCAACAGAATTCCCTTTCCATCCAGCGGCAGAGAGGCAGGAATGCACAGCTCAGTACAGGGCTGGGCTAAAGCAGAGCATTTCCCCAGCTCTCAAGGAGTGGCTTATCACTGCCTGTCCACATACCAGGACAACAAAAGCCTCTACTCTTCATGCAACCAGTTTGCCCCAGGCTTGTCTCTGGTTCAGATATTTGGCTCTCCTTCCCCGTTTGAGATAAAACACTCCCCAGAGGCAAAATTTCTTAGTAAGCACTCGGTGCCCTTTGATTTCAGCAGCAGCTGCTGCACAGCTGCTCCCCATTCCTTCTGCAGCTCTCAGAACCTTCTGCATGCTCCTGCCCTTCCTCCCAGGCAGGCACAAAGGGCGACAACACCAGCAACCATGGTTTGTTCTCAGGCAAAGCCTTTTCTCTCCAACTCATGTGCCCTGCCCCTTTGAATTACTGCCCACCTGGCCCTGGCCCAGTCCCATCTTCCCTCCTAACCTGATCCCCAAACTGTGAGCGGTGCCTTCCTGTTCCTTTCTCAGCAAGACTCTCCTCCATGCTTTGGAATCTCCTGGGGAGACACAGTTCTCCATCTGACCTTGCAGATGGTAAGGAACAGGCTGCTGTCCTTCATCCCAGCAACAAAAAAACTTCATTCCTCAGGTTCACAGCTGTTTGCAGATGGTAAGAAAGGAGTAAATCCCACCCCACAGTTTCTCTTCTATGCAACTACAAAGCCCAGCAAGCACAGGAAAGTCTGTCTGCTAAGAGGCAAGTGCACCATTCAACCTTCCCAAGAAACGTGGGCCTGGTTAATGCAGAATCATAGAATGGATTGGGTTGGAAAAGACCTCTGAGATCATCAAGTCCAACCCTCGGGCCAACTCCAGTCCCTTTACCAGATCATGGCACTCAGTGCCACGGCCAGTCTCAGTTTAAAAACCTCCAGGGATGGGGAATCCACCCCCTCTCTGGG
>JAOXXN010000395.1:64813770-64835255 GCA_026770055.1 Myrmophylax atrothorax | reverse complement strand
ACCGCCCGCCGCGCCCCGCTACTGATGCCGGCAGGGCGAGGGGAGCCGACAGGAGCCGCTCCCCGCGTGAGGCCCGTCTCGGGAGGGAGACAATCAGGGTGCCGAGGGCCTCCCGTCCCGGAGACTGCCCCAAGGCTGATGGTTTTTAAGCAGGCACTTCAGTTTTGCCAGCGAAACATGGATGTGCGTAGGCTCGCATTGCTGTGGCTTGTGGAATCGTTCTCTTTTTTGTTTTGTTTTGTTGGAGGGAACGAGGAGAATGAGTAGCGTGGGCTTTGCTTTTCCCCTCTTGAAGTGAATTTTTGAGGTCTTGATTTCGGCTTGACTCCACTTACCCGATTAGTCAGAGATGCACAAGAGCACTCGTGTGAAAACTTGGTGCGTGTTCGCTACAATTTAACTTAGGATACCAGTTTTCTCGTTCTCACATCCATCTCAAAGACACAGTACTGTGACAGCAATGGTGTGTTTTGTCCTTTTTTATTATTATTTTTTTGGTTTTTTAGTTCAATGAACTCCGTAACAATACGATTCACTGTTGTGAGCACCTGTCAAACTCGTGACAGGCTTGTGTGCCCGTCCCACCTTTGCGGGCAGTCTGTTCTGGGGCTGGACTGGGCTGCTCTGGTTTCTGTCATTCAGCACACTTTGATACCGCTCCCTGCTCTCCAGGCTCACATGTAGATCCTATCTGGCTAATAGCAGCCAACAGGGATTTCTGCAAGATTGGTTGCTTAAAATAGACTGGTGGCTTCTTTTCACACAACTGACAAGTCTAAAACCGCGATGAAGGAGGAGTTAAAATATTTGCTGATGCTGCGTTTATCAGGAGAACTTTGGTAACACCTTCGAGTCATGCACTGTGAAGTAAAAGATGGTGTCTGTCTAGTACACGGTTCTGTATTTTCAGGTTTGGGGAGCAGATGCTGATTTGGATGACCTTCTCACTGAGCAGTGACGATGCGATAACAGAGAGGGCGTCCTCAATAACGAATGAAAACAAGTGCCTTAGTTCAGCTCTCCTTATGTTACATTTTGCACCACATTTCTCAAGTATTTATAATTTATTCAGCTTATTTTGCTACGTATTTTTCTGTATTTGTGTGTTGCTGGGAAAGGACTTTGTTGTGCACACAGCTGGACTTTATAGCGCTGGACACTTGAAATGATTTTACCGTCTTCACTCTTGCACTGCAAACCTAGAGGTCGAATACTGCTGGTGTCCCAAGTCCTGAAATGAAGCAAAAAAATACCAATGCAAATGGGTTTGTAAGAATAAAAGAAAGTTTTAAAAAAAAAGTGAAACAGCCGACCATTACACATCTTTTTGATTTTCTGTACAGGAAAACTTAACAGGATACTTCTAAGCTTTGGAACCTGGTTGTGCCCCTGCCCTAACGTGTGCAGTGCCAGGGGGATCAGGCTGTTGGTGTGCCCCACGTCCTCTCCATAAGCAGCATTTAGGGCTGTAGCTGGGAATGACTGTTGTCCTGCCAGAGCCATGAGGCAAATTGCCCTGGAAGTCCTTGACAGCTGCTTGTGACAGGTATCTTGTGCAGAGTGTGATGTGAGGAAGCTTCACTAGCATGGGTGGAAAATAGGAGGGTCTCAGTCGAGTTTTGTTCTGGCTCTTCTGCAGACACTTTGACTCTAATTGTTTTCTTTTGATACGGTATCTCAAAATATGGGTTAATTTTTTTAATGAAAGCATAAACATTGTCAGAATGTAGAAAACATCCTGACATGGATGATGTTCTTCAGTAAGACTTTGGAATATTATTTTTCTGTTTTAAAACTGAGATTTCTCAGCTCTTCATTCTCTCTGAAGATGTAAAACAACTTAAAGGCCATTATGAGAACATTAGAAAAAATAGCTTCTTTATAAAATTCCCCATCCTTGAAAACATGTTCAAGCATATAGGTAACCTGCCTTTTGAGATAGCTGGAACAGACCCAGAGCTAGCAGGGAGTCTGCTGGAGTAAAGACTTGAAGCAGAGAGAGCTTCAGACTACAGGTCCTGAAGTTTTGCTAAACAGCCTGTCCTCCTTGCTCCCTAAAAACCCCACACATAAACCACAGGGTGAGAATACAGCCGGAGACAAGGAGGTGTTTTAATTCCTTTAGAAACCATCCTGCTGTCACACTGTACCAGTTGCTTTGACAACAGCTCTGTGCAGGCAAACAGAAGGTCCTATCATTGTTTTCCAAGTTACACGTAAACTCTCACCAAAACCATAAAAGGTTTTAAGGGAGAATGACAAACTCTGCCAGGTCCCACACAAGTTTGTTTTAAATCTATCATGTGTTACAGGATTACAGGATGTTCCATGGGATAATCTGGTATGAATTAGCCTTGCTTCAGATTGTTGCATCAATGAAATAGTGTGCTCTTGAGCTGATGTGTGATGCTAACAGTGTCAAGATTGATCCTTCATTTAAGTACAATACTTGGGATTTCTGGAGCCTATTCCTTGTTCTGTGCTTTGTTTATTAATTGCTTCAGAGAAGCCAAAAAAAGGAGGGGAGGGATCTGTCGTCAAACAGAATTTAAAGGAGTAGTCATGTGCTGGTGGCTGAGTCTGGGCAGAGGTGCAGAGGTGGCACCTTAAAGACTCCCAGCTCGCTGTGCTTAGTGATATAGGGCTAGAAACGTTCTCAGATACTCTGTAAACTAGGGGCAAGGGGTGTGAAACATCGACATCCCGAACCGGTAACATCACTGCCTGCTCTTCAGACACATGATTTGAAATTTGAAATGCAAGAAAGTACTTGCTGAGGCTAAACAGTAAAGTCTTTGGAGTGCTTCAGAAAATCGGTGCCAATCTAAAATCCTTCAAGTTGCTTTAATTAAAGCACAACATTTTTGTGCTTTGGTAAAGTGCTTTTATTTGTTATAAAGAATTACTTTTTGTGCAGGAAAGGGGGGACCTCTCTCAGATGAGAATGAAACACACTCACTCATAATAGACAGTACATTTTTGTGCTTTTAAGATTTTATGGAAGCACAGATTTCCAAAGCAGGTTTCAAAGACAGACTACACACAGTTAGTCAATGTTTTCATAGCTGTCTTTACTGAAAGCTATGGAAATGCAAGGCTTTACCAAAAATTACACTGGGCAGGAGTGTAAAAATCCAAACTGGACCATGTGTGTACTGAAGGATTGCAAGTCTCTATCAGCAAAACATAAGGCTGTTGCTCATGGTCATAGGCTGAGATAAGTGGCATAATTGCAAAGTTATTCTCAAAGAAATATATTCAAAATGAAGTAGTTCTAATTCTATAACACCTGAAGGCCAGTAGAGTAAAATGTTACGTGAAGCACTCTTTGTGTTTGTTTGCATTACTGTTAATGTATTTTATAAAGATTCAAAGCATAACGTTTGGAGGATGTTCTCATAAACATGGTTCTTCCCCTAACTTAAAATAAGAAATGATAAAGATTTATTGCCCTTTTGGAAAAACTCCAGCTTCAAAGATTTTCATTTTAAGCGTATTTCTGTACCCCCGCCATGAATTAAGGGCTTAGGGGAGAAATAGCTGTCAAATGGTTTTATAGGTATACATAAACCAAACCAAAATTAATATAGTTGAAACTCTATAGGGGTAACTGTGAAGGACATCAAAGTTAAATCTTCCTTAAGCTACTTTTTTGCCACGTACAATTGCTTTTAAATCCAGATTTAAATGATTCAGAAAAGGACTGCAAAGCTAAATTTACTTTGGTGTCATGAAGATCTGCAAACTTGAGTGAAAATTACTTCTGTTTTATTAAAAGTTGGGGCTTTCAGTCAGTACTTGGAAAGTCTGGCTTCTGCTCCCATTGGCTTCCCTGGGATTTGGATCCAGCCCAAAGTACTGCAGGAAGGTAGGGGAAATGATCTAGGTTTAATTGTCTATTCTGTTCAGAGTCTTGTGTTATGGGGTTAGGATAACATGGCACTGTGATGAATGTTCATCTGTCAGGAGTTCAAAATCTGCTGTCTATGCATGGCAGTAATTAAATCACCTTAATTGTTTTTTCATGATTCTTTTTAAGAGAGGGAAAATTACTTGCCTTGGATTAGCATATTGCCAAAGACTGTTATAAATATTTATGGGGTGTACTCTTTCAATAGAAAGCCTGTACATTCTTCACAGGTCTCCATAGTTCTTTTTCTCTGAACTCAGAAGAGCAGTTATTTGAATGCACTACTTACCATCATTTCCCTCTTTTGCAAAGCTTCAGCAGATACTGGGTTTAACAGTAAAAAAGGTAAGTAGTTTAGAAAGAAGCATCTCTTGCAAAACATGTTTAACTTCCTCTGTAAGCTGCAGAATCTTTTTAAAGGTGGATATGTTTGTGAAACAGGTTTGAGAGTTGCCAATTTTTTCCTTTTACAGTTATAGAAAATACACAGTTTTGGAAGAATTATTGGCTTCCCTGTTTGTTGTTTGTTTCCTGCTTCCACATTAAGGGCTCATGCACTATTCTTGCATTCTAAAATACTGAAAAAAGTAGGAATGTAAACACTCAGCTAAAGAGCTGCACACCTTGCTTCTTTTTTTTTTATACAGGTTGTCAAGCAAAATATTCCTAAGAGTATGAAATAATTGTGCCTGTGTTAAGAACGGTGGAACAAAGCGCTCAGTATAGCCCTGCCTTGAATAATGGCAGCGTTTCACTGCAGAGCATTATGGAAAACTCAGGAAAGCAGTGGGTGCTCAGCCCTTTCATGGCTCTGCTTACGCCACGTATGGTCTGAGCTGGGGGTCTGCAGAGACGCACTGCTGTTGCACCACAGGAACGAAGTTGAGGGGCTGATGCTTTTCCAGAAAATTATTCCAGCTGCTGACCTTAGAGGGTAAAAGTCTGGAAATGTGGTCAAGTTTTTTATATACGAATACCTTTCGAGAAAAGTGAGCTGTAAGTTCAAACCCTTCTTAGTATGTAAAGGGTTCACGCGCTTCTCTCTTGGGTTGCTCTCCTCCTGGACAGCTGCACCTCTGATATATCTGGGCATTTTGAAGCTGTGCTTTCTACTTGAGTAAAATTTCTTGAGAAGCTGTAACACACAGCAGAAATGCCTTTCCTTTCAACAGTGACTAACATGAATCAAATTAATGGTTCTTTTTTTTCTTTCAGAGTACCGTTTCCAAGTTTATACTGTAAAAGTAATGAAAGATTTGAGTATGTGCAAACATTCAAATTTTGGCTCATACTGCTGAGGTCAATAGTTTGCTAAAATGTCAAGATCAGGAAAAGGCAAACATTATTAATATAATACAAAAGCCAACTTGTTTTGCTAAGACACTGCAGCTTTAGTAAAGGTATTTATTGAGCTCCCTTCTATCCTAAGGAAAAAAGATACACTTTTTATAATAGTGGACATTGTACATAAGTCATGGGATCATTCCTTTGTGTTTTAACTATTCCTGTTGTTTACACTGCTTTGACAAAATCCAACAAAGCTTCTGACAGCGTGCCAAGAGAGACTTAATGAGTATTGCAACGTAAACGGAACTGGTGAAGCACAGAAGGTGCAGCTGTAAGGGCAGAGCAGCTCCGAGGCTGCAGCAGTGCCAGCCCTCCAGTTTGTGTCTCCAGCAGTGACAATGAGCACATGCCCAGCCAACAGTAAGATACAGGACAAGTGGGTACGAATACAATGCTAAAATCATCCCAGCCTGCAACTATTATTTCTGTGCTGCACTTCCTAAGACAGACATGGTTAGCAAATAGTTTCCCTCCGCAGTTTTTGGATTTCCCATGATAAAGCATTTGGCAAGCTATGCTTTTATACAGAACTGGGCATGTTATGGCAAAATGCCTTAAAAGAAGACATCAGGCAAAGAAAAAATATTTTTAGGTGTCTTCCAATCATGTACAACTGAGATACAGATAACTAACACTAGCTGAGCGTGCACTTATATGTATGTTACAAGGAAAGGTCTGCCCAAAACAGGGAACAAGCATCTAAAATGCCACAACTGTTGGGTTTAGGTAGTAAATGCTAATACCTTTGCTGGCTTGGCACTTCTGTTAACAAGTTAGATAGACTTTTGGACTGTAGCAGCAGAAGAGTTCTTGCATTGCATCTAATAAGTAATGTATAAATACTGTATGATAAGCTGATCGTTGATTTCGAGTAAGAAATAATTTTTCCCTGACTGAGAAAGTGAGCTGTCTCAACCTCTGAGGTACTTACTGGGGAGAGAGGGAAATTACAGAGCTTGATTACTTTTCTTTTTCTAGTGTATTTTTCCTGATGGTCCTCTCTGTAGAATGTGTCCTGAAGGTTACTACTGCTCCTTTGCAGGTATAGACAGATAAGGGAGAAAGAATCTGAGTGGTAACCTTGAAAATGAAGGAGGAGCAGCCAGCATGAATTGGGGCAGCAGTGTTCTATCTACCACCAAAAGTTAACAACAGATTTCTCAGGCATTAAAGGAGAAGTAATCTCCTTCATACTTCTGAGGGAATTAACAAGACTTTTAACACTGCCGTGGCTGCTGGCCTATGACAGCATGCAACACCTACAGCTGTATTTTTGATAAAGAACTTCACTGGAAAGGTTCTGATATTTTGGAAGAAGTGATTATGTATTGAAAGGGCCTCTATTTGAAACCAAATGCTTATTTTTTTGTGAACATGGTGAAAACCCAGATTATGTTACTGATGGAGTTGTCCCTCTGTATAAATGAGGTCTATGCTATTTATAAGGATGTTTATTTTGCTTCCTGGCATACATTACCAGATCTTGAAATGCTATGTAGTGCTTGTTCCAGCAATTAAGCTGTTTTAAACAAGGATTTTGCATGTACTGTTTTAGGGACCAGGTTTCTCACACTATAAGACTGGCAGCCCTTCCAAGCCTGTGCCATCTAAGACTATGTTACTACATTTCTCTGAGCTCACTGGAAGTTCACACAGCAATCAAACCTTTTTCCCTGCACTCTCACCATTAAATTAAATGCACTTCATTATCCAGTTGTGAATGTGGAGATTTAAAATACAGAATGTAATGTATTTTACCTGTTAGAATAATTTAATCCATTTTAATTAAATTATCACTAAAAGCAATTTACATTGCAATGCTTATACACCTAGTAAGAGAAGAATTGTTAATGTATTTGCCTCTTACCTGAAAGTGAGAATGGAGGCTACATTTGTAGTCTCTGTTACACATTATTTTGTACCTTTATTGTCCATGAAATGCATTACTATACATTTCAATCTAACTGTACAAAATTGTAAAATACACTTCAAATGGCAGTGAGGAATGGGAGATTGTTCTAAATTAGATACTTTGCTTTAATAATGTTATCACAGAGCATGAACAACACAAAAAATGTAAGTTCTAAACAAAGATGAATTCTGTGAAGCTAAGAAAGTAAGGGGAGGTTTTTAAAGGCCACTGTGTCATGGAACTAGTTTTGAGTTTCTGTTGCTCACTTAAAAGACCCCACAACAATCCTCTGAAATAAAAGGAAGCTTTTTTCTGTATGCCATTAAAAGAGCTTTGCACTGCTTAGTTTTTCCTGCAAATTTCTCATAGAAAACAGACTTAAGCACAGCAATGACTCGAGCAGAACTTTATCAAAAAATTTGCTTGGCTTTTTAATATATTGTCTTAAAAGTGTTGAGTATTCTACAGATTTGACAATAACCAATAAAACGTGATACTGAGTGTTCCACTTCTGCTACGCAAAGCTTGTTGCCAATCACCGACTTACAGCACTTGAGGGCCTTTTTCTCCTGCAAAATTCAAGAGCTTTGTGAAAAAGGGAAACCTTGCATTAAAGTGATGTGGTGATTTCTGCTAACAGCTGCACCTCAACAAATTAAGGGACTTGGTGGTGAAAATACATTTTCAGGCTCCCAAGCCTCAGTAATGCAAGTCCTCTATTCTGCTAGTTAACTATTTGTTAAAAGTAGGACAAGGCTGGCTATTAATTCCTGGAAACTAAAGAAAGAACTAGTGAAATTTTTATGTCACCTCCTGAAATGTCAGAGGATGCTCTTCAAAGAAACCACACAATTCAGCCTGTGATATTTTTAAGTATCAAGGTCCAGGAGATGAAAATTCTGTTCATCTCTGGTTTTAGTATTTAAAATAAAATACATACTTAGTAATTTAATTCATAAGCTGTGTATTTCTAAATGCAACGGGAAGCATAAGAACTTAGTTACTGGGTGGGAGGTTTTAAATCTTGAGGGGTTTTAAATCTAACATATTTTTCATGGTCGGTGAGAGACAAGGTCAGCAGCAGAAGAATGTATCTGGTTCCAGGTAGTTTAATGAAGTTTTATTGTCAAAGTAGGGCAGGAACTATTCCATCACATGGAACATACAAGCAAACACATTTCAAGACTATCTTACACGCTATTACAAATCACAGCCATATATCTTAGAATGTGTGAACCACTAGAAAATAGTACTTTGGTTGCCAAAACCTGACTCTCTCAGGCATTTCTTTTGCTGAACAGAAAAGCTCAGACATGTGCAGTGAGTTTACGCTTCTGGATGTGGCACTGTAGGATGCTGAAGATGGTCCAGTGTTGCTTCAGGATCAGAGGCTTCTCAGAGCTATGTGTTTCCTGGACTCTCAATAACCAGCTTCTGTGTGGAGTACATCTGGCCAATAGTCACCTGAAAGCAAACCAAAATATCAGAAAGCCAAAACCAGAAAGCAAACAGGCTGTAATTTAGGCTTTGCAAGAGAGATTTAAAAACCCCCAAGAACTGCACAGCCCATATATTAAGCTTTTTCATAATTACATTTCTTTTTCTGTAAGGATTTCTATTTGTAAATAATGCTGTTGTCTAGACCTTAAGAAAAATAACCTACACCTAAAATACCTGCCAATATAAAATCTTGAAATAATGACGTTGAGGAATACTGATCAAAGTCTCATGTTAAAAATTAACATTAGAAGTTACTACAGAGGAAAAGCAAGCTGGTTCTATGTCTAGAAAAATGAAATATAAGGAAAAATAAAAACATGGATATAGTCAGCAGATATTTCTTATGCTTTTTGGGTGGAGAGCCTAGGTATAAAGGGTGTGGCATGGTATTATTTTTTGGTTCCTTTGCAACCTTAATTTAATTTGCCTTACATGCAGTAAAAACAGTCGAACAGTTGTTAGTTCAGCAGCAGCATTTTACACCTGGAACCACCTCCTGTTCATGTCCTTCTATATTTGTGCTTTCTACTGCAACAAGGAAATGAAAAATGACAAAAAGGCAACACTGATGCTTTGATTCCTCTTGTTCTTTAGTACTTTCTAGTCTCCTCACACCATGGGTAAATTGTAGTTGGGTGTGCAGTTATCGGTGTCACACACAGCTCTTTGCTTTAGCACATGAGATGTGGAAGGAAGAAGTTTCATGTAACCAAAGCAGGAGAAGTTAACATTTATTTTTAAAAGTATGAATTCTGGAGTCTAATTTTTAATATCTACTATGCCCTTTCTTGCCCCCTACTTTCTCCCCAAGGCCTGGGTACACAGTAGCTCTGTGTCCTTTTCACAAAAAATTAATGTATTTAATTATGGGATTAGGACAAAAAAAGCTAGCTGCTTAATTACACTAAGCACAATGTATCTAGTAGAATTTAATACCGTTCAAATTAAGCCTGACAGCAAGTCAGGCTCTCAAAGCAGTAAAAAATTAGGGAGAGAATTTTTTTTGGCATTTTCCACTTACTATTTTTGTGGGGAAAAAATCCTGGCTGCTTTGAAATAGAAAATTCTCATCTATGCCCACACTCACACAGAATGTGAATAATATTGTCTTTTAGGAAATGAACTATTTCATCTTGATAAACAGCCTTGTCTGAAACTTGTAACGCATTGATTTTAATCTTGAAATATTTATTACAAGGGAGCATTTATGAGCAACTCCTAAAGGAACAGGAGTTCTCTTTGCCAGAAAATATTCTCTTCTTTTGGCACTCTAAGTTAGTAACAGCATATGAACAACTCTGATTATTTTTGAAACTACTCATGAGGTGTGTTGCATACAGAGTATTTAAAACAAAGGCTGTACACAACTGTTGCATGTGTTACCATCAGAAATTTTAAGCTGTCAACAAGTGTTACTCGTCAAAGAGAACTCTCTGCTCTGGGTTATGTGACAGGCTGTACACTTTATTGCTCCCTTACCACAAACCATGCTGTAGGACTTCATTTTTGTATACTGTGTTTTGGAGCCCAAAGAATCTTTAATCCTTTCCCACACGGTAGAGCAAATTTAATGGGAGGCTCAGAGGGATTACAAAAATGCTGAAACCTGAATTGCATTTTTCTTTTCTCCCCCAGCTGGGGAGATAGATGAGACTGAGTACGTGACTTCTCAGTCCATCACACCCCACTGGGGCAGACGGCTTTGTAGGAGAAAGGTATGAGCTGCTGTTTGCTGTCCCTGTGCCAACAGGTGACATTATTTACTGCCGCACCTCTTGACTTGCATGCCATAAAAGCACAGATTGATGTGTGAGCTGCTTGCTTAGTAAACTACAGGCATTTCAGTGAGCACAGAGCCACCAGAGCTGTGCTGTCAGCCTTTGCTGGGCTGAGCCTGCCTGCTCTGCTGCCTCCCTTCCACAAGCCATGCCATGGCGTTGAAAGCTGAACTTTGAAATGTAAGGATTTTTTAAAGCCATCAGCCTTGAATTTCTCACGTTATGATCAAGCCTTTCCCATGTGCTTCAGACAAAACAAACAGACCTTCCATTTATAGCTGCTGCAAAATTCGCATCTATAAACATCCCCTGCCTCAGCAGAAGGACTGCACTGATGTTTACACACTGACACTCATTAACCCTGCGAGCCAGAACAGCTTTCTTAGTGTCCTCACCCAGGCCAAGGCTAAAGAAAGCACTTCAGCAAAAAAGTGTCCATGTGGATCATTGTTACAAATTAGAGACTTAAGTCGCTTCCTATTGTGTTCTTCCCTCATCATGCATGTTTGTAGCTTGCACACCACATGCCATTTACTCTTCTGGTAGGTGGCTGGAAGCCAGTGCAGAGGTCAGTGTCAGGGTATTGTCATTAATCACAGGAAGCTTTTGGGGGACGAGGCTCTACCATTTGCTCAGCAACGTTGGTATCCAAAATTTTATTTCCCCTCTTCAGGGTAACACATTGCAATTAAATTCTGTAGGAAAGAATGTGCAATAAAGAACCACTTTGTCACCAGCAGAAGACAAAAAACAGAAATATAAAAGTCGCTTTTCAGCTCTTTCCAAATTATATGATGTTTAAATTCTGCCTGCAAAACTATGTAGTTTTTAGTTTGACAAGTACAACTCTCAAAACCTGACAATTTGTCCTTGTTCAAAGATTTAGTACAAGTGTGCATGGTCAGCTGTTTCTTGTGAACTTGAAAACCTTACTATTGCCTTCCCTTTGATTCCAGGAGAAGGCTCAGGGCTTCAGAATGTCCTTTATCAGCAGATGTGAGACTACACATGGGGAAAAAGAAATCACTGAACAGTTGCTGGTGCATCCTGTAACCCAGCCATTCCCTGATTATTAGGTGTTTTGTGTGTTCATATGTTCAGTGCTTTCCCTTTGTCCTGGCTGCGAGCAGCAATCCCAGGATAAGCCACTTCATGGAATGTTTCATTGCTATCAGGGAAGAAACCAAGTAGCAGATAACAAAGTATCAGTGGTGCAGATGCTGCAGACCCATTGCCACTACTTGCAAAACACAGATGGATCTTTAACTTTTGAAGGTATGTGGCAAATGTTTTGTGGTTTTTATCCATACAAAGATTTTACTTTGCAGCTCAGAGTCAAGGTATAAGTGACTGCTCCTACTTCTGCCAGGCTAAAAGTAAGGTGAACAGGTTTTAAAAATTATTTTAATTTGCCTCTCTCATTTTAGAGTGCATAATTCTGCTCTGAAAAGCATGATGCCATCTTCCCTTGGCAGCTCTGTATAAACTGAACATGGATATCTACTTCAGTAATCTCCAAATTTTCCCCTCATTAGTTGTGTTGGCTCTGCAGTATAAAGGTGGCCAGGCATCTCTTTCCTCCACGTACTTTACAGACTCATAATTGTGTGGTGTGTAACCTGTGAGCTCTAACAAATCCTGCTGAGACCTATGGAAGATACTTTTTCTCACTGTCACTGACCTAGTCATCCTTATCTTCCTGCCAGTCCTGACCATCTTGGAGCTACAAGCTACCTTCCTGGGTGATGTCTCACTGACAAATTTCCACGTGAATGCCCTAAAATTATTCAGGTAAGGAGCTAGGAAGCAGACCTGAGGGAAGGCAGTGTCCACAAGGACATGGAAAAGGACAGCCCAAGTGTACCCCCCACGGGTAGACCTGAGGAAGGATGTCCACAGCTTCAGCAAACAAATACAAAATGATGAGACATCTGGTTTGTAATAGCTTTTGGCAGGATGGACATGCAAGAAGGAAGGACAACAATATAGGTCTCAGCCTTTGAAGGCATCTGAGCACCTTGCGCAGGGGGTGACATATCTTGATTGAGTCTCCAATCAAGGGAAACATCACCTTCCCAACTGCAGTCAGGGTATGTTCTTATGTAAATCAATGCAGTATCACTACACACCCCTTTAACAACACAGAGGACTTTCCCTCCACTGTCCCTTCTATGTCTCGTCCCATTTGTAAAACAAGTAACAAAATTAGTAAGCTGTTTGTTCATTTAATAACTTTCCCCTCATTTAAATATAGATGCTGATGTAATCTCTAGGGAATAATTCTCTGCCCTCAAAAGCCAACCAAGCCTAGGGTTCCTTTTCATGCTACTGTTTGTTTTTTGATGGCAGACAAAAGCAGAAGATGCTGCAACACTCTCACCCTGTGCAGAACCAACTTAGTAGTGAAGACAAGGCCTAAACACGTAAAAGTGGCACCACAGCATAACAGTATGAACAGTGTAATACAGCAATTCCTTTAGCTCTCAGTTATCTAAAAAGTGATCTCCTAAGAGGGTCATCACTGGAGGAGTAACAATGGTTTCCTGTTTTTCTTAATGAAATGCAGATGATATCTGAAAGTGATGCAGTACAGATAGTTTTACAAGTTAAACACATTTACATATCTAAAACATGTATAGATTGTTATATACACAGGCATAAATATGTAAAAAGCATATTAAAATATCTCTAGATAATAAACATATCCATCCTCTCCCTTTTGCTGCAAAATTGCAGGCAAGAATAGAAAGAGCCAGGGATCACATATAAATATACTTTCAGGGTTCTTTATTATGGAGAAAAAGAGAAAAGCCCTGTTTATTCATATATTTATACCACACACACACAATATTAAACCCTATTGTTTTTTCCTGTTGCACCTGAGAAGCTGACAGGGGAATCTCACAGTCACTGCTGAATCTCAGTTGGAAGGGATGTCCCTGATGGCACCTCAGTCATCTCCCAGGTACCGCTGCTAATCTGGCCTCTAACACCACCTGAGGAAGTGGCCCATTCCTATTTTCTTGCACTATGACTACAAAATGCATCTTAAGTGAATGCTGACAAGGACAGAAATGTGCAAGAATAATGATTACTCAGTATCAGATATGCTGTAACACAGCACACTTCATCATAAATGTTTTTCACATTAGCTGAGGTCACTTTAATGCTTTTTTTCTTTGTTTGCTTGTTTTTAATGAATATGAACAGCAATTTTTGAAATGATCTTATATTGGAATAATAAACAGACCACTGTAGTACACAGTAATTAAAAAACCTCAAATGGAACTAAAAACTCATCAGTAACTTCAGTTCTTTGCCAAATCTTTGTTTTGGTATTAAATGCTGCAGCAGCAGCCCTATTTCTTTTAACTCAGGAAAGAATGTTGAAAAACTGCATTTGGCTTCTTAAACACAGAGGTTATTCCAGTTCTTAAGAGCTGGAATCAATGTGGAAAAAAATATTTTGGAGTTATTTCCCTTAATTTAATGGATTCCATTTGCTTCCACAGACTGGGAAAGGAAAGGAAGAAAAGCACAGAGCTGAGAAGTTAGATCTAGTGTGTACTTTACTTCTGCCTGTGTTTTGCAAATGCTGCTTTGTTTCTTTCCTCTACAACCACTGCTACATGAAACTTTTGAAAAGGCAAGAAAAATTAATTTATAGCTACCACTTATCTGGCTGTCACTAAGTAGAGAAGTAAAGTAAACCAGCTAATAGGCAAGAATTTATCTTAAGGCTATTTCTCTTAATAATGATAAATTATGTAATTTTGTTAGAACCATATGCACTTTATCTTAGTACACCTTCATTTGGCTTGTCAGAAGCAGGTTGACACATTTATTTAACACTACTCTTACTAATTTATTCTGTGGACCTCCCTGAAGAGATATTCTTCAGGAAAAAAAAGAAGAGAACCATAACTATTCCAGAAATGATTCACACATAAGACACTATAGGCATATACCTTCATGTGTATTTGTATATGGTGGTCTAAAATAGCAGCTCAAACTCTTCAAAAAGCCAAACAGGGAAGCAGCAGGTCTTGTAAAAAGTCAGTCCCATCTGGGTAAAGAGGAAAAGCTTAATATAGGCTGATCTCTTCTCAATGTCGCATGCAGAAGAGAAAAATAACTCAGTTAAGATTCTGAGTGTGGCAAGGAAAGGAATATACAACATTAGTACTTGAAAAATACAGAGACAAAGACCTGGATAACATTGTGCTGAGTGTGGTATAACAGGTACTCTGGTAATGCTGAGACATTTGGTATGTAAATGCCCAAACCATTCACAGGGGACCCTATGTTTTGTAGCAACTACATAAGCAGAATTCATCAATGCCAGTGTGCCTGCCTTACTTTTGTCAGTAGTATAATACAGCAGCCACTGCCACAAAACACACATTCTGCACTATGTCCACGAAAATACTGTAATGTTTGTGTGTTGCAGAGACACCAGCTCCACAACACATACAAAAAGTCATTATAAAAGGAAAATATTTTGCTCTTCAGTGTCTTCTTGGATCACTAATTATCAGAGACTTCTGGAATGAAGCACTGAAGAAAATTTAGTCATTATGAACAGGTATAAGCAGATAATAAATATACTTGTAGAGTAGTAGGATCAAGTAATTCTGTAGCACTAGCAGGCTTTCATACACTGAACTACTGCAGAACTGAGTGGCCACAACATTATATCAACCATCATAATTTAAAAACCACTTTTTACAACATCTGTATTTGAAATCAGATGCCAGAAACTCAATGTACCGAAAGAATCAACTTTAGCCTTAGTTCTCATGTAAACTGGGGAGCTTGGCTGCTGGGGAGAGCTGCAGAACAGCTATGCAAAGATGTTAGGCATGTTTGTAGGTTAGTATCTCAGAAAATTACTTACCCACCTGTGCCCCCTTGCCTTTTTCTTTAATACAGCACATCACTGTCTACATTTATCTTCCCTCCCAGTTCCAGAAAGTTTCTGCAATATTTCTGATTTTGTCCCAGACCACTGGAACTCAGAGAAAGTTCCAGAGACACCGAATGGCACATGGACTTTCTGTGTTTTTAACTGAGGTTTCCCTGTCTAAATGATGATTGTCTAAAGCCTTGAAGAGCTTGCATGCTTCATCTTCACCATATATTGAAGTGAACAGTGCAGAAAGTAAGTGCAGGCCCTCAAAGTACCTGCATTGGGAAAGGCTGAATGTGAGGAGCTGAGACATCCTGAGGCTGCCTGAACACCTGCAGTAATAACTCCATGAGACAAATGGAGAACAAGTGCACAACATGAATTATGCTTGAGGGCTCTCCAGTGGGAGCTGAGATCCTGCTCCACGCAGAATCCTCCCTAATATTTTACAGAAAGTGTATGCAGGTAGCAGAAGTACAGAGAGGCACTTGATCAATGCCAGTGTGAGTTCCTGCTGTACTTTCAGAGCTCAGATCTTAGATTACTTGCTTAAACAAAAGTAATTAGTAGGAAAACTGCATAATTAAGACAGGTTGGCACAATCACCTAGTACTGAAAGATGCATCAAGTATTTTTCCCTTCAAGCAGAACATACTTGTGTACATCTGGTAAGGCAATACAGAGTTTAACTAAATAAACTTGGATTTGGTTTGTTTATTTATTCTGATCTTATCCAAAACACCAAACATAAAGGGGAAAAGTTCAGGTGACTCAGAACTGTAATAATGTTTAGCTTAGCAATATAAATTTTCTGTTTTGTTAATGTCCTTTGAGCCTCAAGGATGTTTTTAAAAAATGCCTTTTAATCTGCTACTGAAGCTGTATTTTGGGAAGTGAGAGAAATAGTGAGCTGCTGAATTTTGGATTTGAATGGATGTTAGCCAGTTTAATTATTTGGTAGTTATATGCCTGTTTCAAGACTCCAAATTGTCCTTATCAAAATTCCTAGTGCTGGTTACAGGATGGCACCAGGTACATTGCATTTTGTACAACTGACAGGTGCTTTATTACCATTTTAAAGTAACAAGGCCTTTTGTGCTTTGGGAAAAAAAAAGTCAATTGTGTAACATACACAACTTTCAAAGTCATAAGAGACAGAGAAATTTCATTTTTCCCTGTCTTCCAAGAAGGCTATAACCAAGGATTAAACTTAATTTTACATGAGAATAATTTACTTTAAGGTTCCAATATGTCTGCACTGATGTTACCTTACACACACCTCAGATGTGATTACAGGCTGAGCTTTCCTCTGTGCCCATTCAAATCACAAAATCAAATTTGAAAGAGCAGGAATAACAAACCAAATTTATCTTTAGAAAATATAGCTGTATTTACAAAGATAAATTTTGTTTTGGATGTCTTTGATTCAATCTCCATCTTCATGCAGAAAGGAGCAACACATCTGGCAAATACTTATGTGCTGAGAGTATGTCAGGACAGGAATAAATTTTTATTTTTCTGCATTAAAAAGACATTTTTTTGGCAAATTTCATACAGATTACTGAACTACAGTCAGATATTCCTGACAAAATCACAAAGATAATTTCCTTATTTATCTTACTTTCTCTGATGGAGGATACCCAAGGAATTTTTTTCTTGCTCAGCCATCATCCTCTGTTTAGTATCCTCAAACCCGAAAGTGACACAAACTTCAAAGAGCATTTTTCTTTTTTGCCCCTCTTTTGGAATAATTCCAGTGAAAAGCCATACCAAAAAAAAAAAATAATCATTGCCTGGACTGTCTATACTCTTTAAAAACCTGAGTATGGAGCTGATGAGAAGAAAGGACACTGATGTTTTAGGAGTGGGGATGGATTTGTTGAATTTCAGTCCAACTGTCCTTCAGCAGGACAGCTCACACTCAGCCAGTTCCATACACAAACGAGTTAACTTCCCAGTGCTCCTCAGCCCAGCCCTTTTTACAAACACTAAGAAGAATTAATGAGGGAGAAAATAATTATTTGCAAACCCTCCAGCTTTCGAGCAGGAGATATCTGTGTTTGTATGGATATAGGGTATAGCTTACATTAACTTGCTTAATTGGACTAAACTAAAGCAGCTTTTTTCCCTTTTTTTTGGCAAAGATAAATTACTGGGTTTAGCACAGCTGCTAAGAGCTAATTCTGTACAAAGAGTTCTTTTCAGTAGTGTGGGTGGCAAAACACTTTCAGCAACTGGCTTAATTAGTTCTTGGTTCTCTGCAATAGAACAGGACAGTTTGCAGAAGGAAAAAAACCCAAGAGATTGTATCAAAAGATGTGGTATAAAATAATCCTGTTTGCTCTTCTGGTTGTGCCAGTCCTCCCTTCTTTGATGGCACACTAAATGGAGGCTTGCCCTGGTATTTCCCAGCACACGTAACAATTAGAGTGGGAGGTTGGCACTTACTCCTGATGCTGTGAGAGACCCCAACAAAGCAGGACTCTGAACCAAGTTAGTGTGGGATAAGACAAAAAGTGAAAGTCCTTTAATATCAGGCCTAGGGCCCACAGGAACACAAATTGACGCGCCTCAAACACTGGTTTCTATGGTTTTTATAATATGGTCTACCCAATCCCCAGTGCACACATCTCTCAGCTCAGCCCCGTTCTGCCTCTGGTCACACCTCAGGATTTGAGTCAGGGATCTCTCTCCATCCTCTTCCTCAGCACACAGAGGGCTTGCAGGTTTTCCAGTGTTCTCAGACCCAAGGTTGTTGGCTCATGTTTTTGCCTCATTCTGCAGGCCTTTCTGATAGTCTTCAGTTTTCTACCTTGAAGAGAGTTTAAATAACTAAAGGAATTTGAGCTCCTGATACATGGCAGAGGTTGGCATGTATAAACATTGAACTTAAGCTGTTAGAAATATTAGCACACTAAATTTGCCTTTTACTACAGTTACAAGTACTTCTAAAATCTATAAAAATGAAAAAATAAAATAATCAAAAACCTCTTCGGTATCACTCTCATGGTGTCCAGCTTAGGCAGTGAAGGAGTTTCTGACAACTCCAAAAACCTCCTCCACTCCTTTTGGCAAACAGAAGGCTATAGATTTTAGGACCTTGCCACAGCTTTCATTGCAAGTACTTATATGCATCCTGAATCTATAAATTTTCCAACCTCCTTTCTTGGCCCTGACCCTGGGACTTGTGAGACAGAGCAGGCAGCACGGAGTGCTCTGGAAGCATCACAAGCTAAATGCACACTCTTTGTCATGCTTACAACTGTGCTCGTGGGAGAGCATGGGGTGTTTGAATTGAATACATACTGGGGTCTGTGCATCATTGATTATTTCAGTGCATTTCACAAAGGCGGTGTGGCTCCTTGAGGGGAGGGAGGAAGAGGAGTATTGTTGGCTATTTTCCAGACAGAATGACGGGTGAAGCTCCAGAGAGGTATTTTAAACATATGATACACCTAAAACTGGACTAAGGGGTACTTTGGATGATGGGGGGTTTTGTTGTGGTGAAAATTCTTTCACTGTTAAGCCACGTAAATACTGAGAACTTTATAATGATGGTGGTTGCAGAGATTTTGGTCAACATTTTAACATCAAAGTTAATTGCTATTAGAAGGAAAACTGAAATGCTTTCTAGCTATAGAACTCTGGAATGGAGATGCATTTGTGGAGATAGGGGGAATGGTTTGCGCACAGCAAGACCAGTCTTAAAAAGAGGAAAGAAATCTTGATGGTGATAACCGTGTTCGGTAAAAGTAGCAAAGACAAAATGAAAACATTTCAATTAATATACAGACTTAATACAATGTTCTTGCAGGAACGTTTTGCCAGGAAAAAAGGGAAATATTCTTTTATTTCAGATAGGGGGAGGAAAAGCACTACTTGACTCGCAAATCTTCTGGAAGAACACTTATGTTCCCTCTCAAATACATGTAAATTAAATGGTATTTTAAATCTTTTCACGGGTCCTGCTGGATGGAACACATCTCAAGGGCAATCCAAGGAAGCAGAACATTTGATAAGCACACGTAGCTCCGGGCAAAGCTCTGTGCATTCCCACAGAACTGTGATGCCAGTGAGCTTCCCACCATGCCACTCATTTTTTCTTCTCCTTCAGGCTCTGAATCAAATCCTTTTGAAATCAGTGGAGCTCTGTCTGTAGACTTCAAAGGGTTCTGGATCAAGCACTGTAGAGGAAGTGCAAGTCAGGAAGTACTGATCTGAGCTTCCTTTCCTTTTGCTTTCCTTTTCCCTTACTTTCCTTAATTTCAGAAAGGAACATGCTATATTCCATCTGCTCTCAAATGGGCCTGGGCCGTGAGCCACCAGAGCCTGGCACCGTGTCAGGGGGCTGTCACAACAGCAAGGAGCACAGTTGTTCTGTTCTCCTGGCTCCTTTAGTGTCTGGCTCCTTCCACCAGAGCTTCTTTTCCTTTCTCATGATATGGTGCAGTGGAAGAAATTATCCGGCATCCTAATAATATTAGTTTTATGGTATTCTAATTTTCAGCTGTGAGTTGAACATCAGAGGCTTACATGATCTCTCTACCCACACACAATGTGTGTTTGTGTGTGCATATAAATGTAAACTATACCATTGCTGTTATCATTTTTTTCAGAATTTAAAGTCTATGGGTGGGTATCTATGCGTGAGTAAGACAGAAAGAGATGATGTCCCCATCCTGCTACAGGGATAACACTATTGCTTAGCTCTTTTTTTGCATTTAATGGAAGTCCAAAAGACTGCCTGGAATCAAGTTGCTGAAAATTATATCAATTTTGGAGGCAAAATAATCCACTTAAAATTCTTCCTTCTGCATGCAACTTTTTTTTTCCAGGCAGGCCCAGACAGGGATCTGGCCATTTGAAAGCCAGGAACCAAATATTCTGCCCACTTCTCTCACTGCTGCTTCCTTCCCAGTGTCCAGCTCCATGCCCTTTCCCCTCTATTAACTTTCTGATCAAGGGAGACCCTTAACAGTGCTTGCAGGCTGGAGTAGCTGTGATTTAGGGATTAGATACTCTGATGAGGAGGAGCTTGAAGTGTGGCCAACCTTTTCCAAAGGACAGTGCAGGAAGGTTGGATTTGACTTGTCAAACTAAGCAACAGTGGTTTTCTGGAAACAGCATCTTCCTCTCTTCCAGCAAAACCTCTCTTTTACCAACTCTCAATGTCTACATTTGTGACCTTCCTGTAGCACAGAAATTCTGCTTCAGGCGGATTTTTGCAGAACAAAATCCTTGTAATCCTCTCCTCTGGTAAAGGAAAAAACATTTGTAGTGAAATGTTTTCTGGGCATGGAGTCTCCAAGACCCATCCCACCTCTTCTCTTTCCCTTCACGCCAGAAGGGTGAATCCTAAGTGACACAACAGGATGCATTTTTTCTAGCAATTTTACAGTTAGTAATTTAATATATTTGTGAGATCAGAAGTATTGCTGAAAAGATAAGTCTCCCTCCCCTTCCTTACCCCAGAGAAAAAGCAACAAAAGCCTTATACAAACTAATTAAAGTCTCTCATAGTACACAGCAGATATAGTCTTAAGTTTGAAAGAAGATAAGCCAGGGAAATTTCATGTTAATCATGTAAACACAACTGCTTGTGGGTGATCTTCCCTGCCTGCTGCTGCTCTCTGTGCTGGGTCCCAGTGTTGGAGCCCCTGACCCTGTCAGAGGGAGCTGTGGGTTCCTGTCCAGCCCAGCACGAGCAGTGGCAGCTCAGGCAGACACTGATGGGGCAGAGAGCTGCTGAGGTGACAGCTGGATAAGCCCGACAAGTCTAAAATTTATACTGCTTTTAGATATGCTGGAAGACCAGGAGATGTGCTCGTGTCTTGTATGTGACCACTGGTGGGTTTTATGAACCATGAGCTCCCTGAAAGGTTTTATATGTTCTGCCAAAGGGAAAAGAGAGAAAGCGTGAGGGAAAGCTGAACAGCAAAAAAAGCTGAATTGGAAAAAAACCCCAACTCACTGTTCTTTGCTATTGTCTGGGATAGTTTAGCCAACTGGAAGTTTCCCCAACAGGTAGCTGATCATAGGATCATGGAATCGTTTGGGTTGGAAAAGACCTCCGAGATCATCAAGTCCAACCCTTGGTCCAACTCCAGTCCCTTTACCAGATCATGGCAC
>JAOXXN010000395.1:64748842-64787002 GCA_026770055.1 Myrmophylax atrothorax | reverse complement strand
CATGATCTGGTAAAGGGACTGGAGTTGGACCAAGGGTTGGACTTGATGATCTCGGAGGTCTTTTCCAACCCAATCGAGTCTATGATTCTATGAAAGTAATCTCATAGTAAAGATAATCAAGACTAAATCAAGTTCCTAGAAATCAACTGTTCCTTGAGTGAACTTTGTTTTAGCAGTAAACACACAATATCTAAAAAAGAAGGAAAACATTTTTACACACTGGCATTTAAGAAAAGACATTGCTGTGCCTGTGGATTTTTTTAAAATTACAGCTAATCGCAGAGTACAAGTACAATCCCAACAATCAAATTTTACTGGTTTGTTGCTTCACATAACAGTGATGCCAAAGTAATTTGTTGTCATGCAGAAAACAGAACTCTGCATCAGGTGGGTTCTGTATTACCCACATTGTGCAGCAACTAATAGACTGAGTCTCTCATGCTACTGCTCTGCCTGATTCCTCAGTCCTCAGAGATGCTCTTCCAGACTGAAACCATGAAGTAGTTAGCTATACAGCACTGACTGGCAGCTTGCTGCTAAACAAGCAGTTTCATTGTTCAGGGTGTTTTGGTTGGATTGCTCAGCTGTAATGATCCCCTGGATGTAACAGCGTGCTTCTTAAAAACCACAATGCACTGCCACAGCAGTGCTGCTATGCCAACATGAGGATCATTACTGTGACGAATCCTCCATCAATTTACAATCAGAAGCAGTCACAGGTTTCACTGTAGGCAACTTATAATGCCACACCAGACCTCTGAACTTGTTCCCATTCAAATCTAGAAGTAAATATTGCTTCACATTATAGCTCCAACATCAGGTGTTTTCTCAGATATCAAAGGTTACTACAACTCTATTGAAAAAAGTAAAGCTGACTTAAAACAGTATGTATGCATTAATTGGGCTTTGATGCATTTAAATGTTATTCATAATAATAAAGAGAATGGGCTAGACTAAAAGTTTTCATTGAAAACTGCTTACTTCTAGGCACACTCTATATTTTGTGGAAGGCACTTCCAGGCACACTCTATATAGCACTGTTATTACATGTAGAGCAAAACTAAGATCTAAACACAGTAGATGTGTTTACATGTACCAATCTGTGAAGTGAAACAAAAAACTTCTTGCAGTTCTACAAAACCAAATGCACATAGAAACAATAGCAAACTGCCAAAGACACACATATTTTTGACGAGAAAGTGACTCTGCTTCTGTAAGAGTCACTGGACAAACATAAGGTGGAAGCAGCAGGTAAAGCAACACTAATCCCTGTGGTGCAATAACTACAGGTGGCTTGCACACCTCTTAAAAACGTGGGTGACACTCAGCTAATAGCTCATGGTTTTCATGGATGCCACATAACAGCAAGGAAAGGAGGCTGGGGAAGGAACACACAGTTCTCCCCATTCTTCAAAGCAGCTGCCACCCAAAAAGTGATGGGCATCGACAGGAATACCTGCCTGTGTGCATGTGACCCATGTGACAATCACTGCACAGGAGATAACAAATACAACAAATTTCTCTTACACATGCATCACCAGCAAGCACTTGTCAAGATGCACCTAAAGAACTACAAATAACTGCGGTATCTTCTTTATTCTACATCAAAGCTTTCTGAATAGGTAGCTAACCTTGTGTAATGAAACAAACATGTATGTCACATGTATGTTATATATGTCTGCTTCTTTGCAGACATGCAAAAATAGAGTAAAAATGATCATTCAAAGAATTGCCTAATGTGGAGAAGGCACCCTTCAAACCCATTCTCAGAAAACAAAAGCACAGCTGTAATTACTTTCCTCACATGGCAAGAATAACATATACTTGTCTTCACTTTGCCCTGTAAGTGTTTATTTTGGAATACGACTTTTCATTCCCAGTTTAGCCTTTAACTGCTTCCTAAATGACAAACTGTGTGCTCCAGGGAAAGGAGCTTTATGTTAAGATCACAATTCTCAGCCAGGTTTGCCCTTCCCTGCTGGGCTGTATTTCCAACCACACCTTCCATCGCTGAGTCTTGAGCAAGCACAACGTGCCCGCACAACTGCTGCTGACTCAGAACTCTGCACCTGCAGGGAGACAGCCTGTTACACCCACGTTAAACAGGGGTAGGTAGGTGGCCATGTGAGACACACAGCAGGGGAGCAGCAAACCTCTCTTATAATTCTTGTTATGGCTTTGGGAATTAGCTTTTGCTCTAATTTAAAAGACAAGACATTAAAAAGCTGGACGGTCTTCCCTCACCCACAAGAAAAGGCATTCAAATTGTATGTAGTGTTATTACTCACTTGAATCAATCATTACTCACTTGAATCAATGCTCCAACATGTCCTTCCCTAACTGAGATGTCATCTATACTACACAATTAATAACTGAGCTTAATGAGTGAGAGGAATTTTTGTACAGCATTAAGGAAAATGTGAGCAAGGTTAAAAAAGAAAGGATGAGGTTCTGGCACTCCTTCCTGAGCTGAACACTGGCAAAATGCTGCCACTTCCAGGGATATTGTGCTTCCACTTCAGCACAATGAATGGTGATTGATGCTTCCTCATCAGCTTAAAAGATTCTGGAGTGAGGCTGCAGGCAGAGGTTTCTGTGATGATGCAAGGAAAAGTGACATAAACTGCTGTAGGTCCCTCTGGCAAAGAGACGCAACAACCAGGTGCATCCTCTGGAGGCAGGCAAGGGAGTGCAACTGATGTTGAAGGTAGAGTATGTTACTTTGTTCTTTTTTAACTCCCATCATAAGCAGCTCTGCTACAGGTATCCAGAGCTACAGTGGGATCAGGAAATTAAACAGTCTGTATTTAATAGTCTATATTCTCTATTTCTACCTCTCCTACACAGTATAAGGCAGCTGAAGTCCTGCCCAGTAGAAATGTTAAATGCCTGCAAGGACACTTGGAACAGAATGTCACTGAAGGACAAAGGGTTACCTTGCCAGCTCTAACATCTACTGCCATTAGAATTAGCAGTGTGGTATTTTATGCTTGACTCTCAGACAGTAATAAAAGCCAGAACACATTTGAGTGGGAAACTGAAGATCTAACTAAGAAAGAAGAAAGCAAAACCATGCAAGGAATCAGAAGCCAAAACAAGGCTGAGGATCTTAAATCTATACTGGGGAGTTTTTATTTTTTCACCTCCTGGGTTGAGGGGTAACAGAGTATTTTTAAAAATGCAAAAATACCTGACAAGTGCACTCATATGGGGATTTATAAAGTTTAAAAGCAAACACAAAACTAACCTCACAGCAAATCCCAGGGGCACAGTATTCTACTAATTTTATTACAGTTGTATTATGAAACAAATCATCTCTCAAAATGTCTGAAAATAATATTCATACGTTTTGTGAAATGTGTATTACTTGGCTTTTTGGGTTAAGAGATGTAAAATTACTTCAGTTACATCTACCTATAGATAATCTCTTTGTATTTAAAAGCATTTATAAATAACAACACTTCATAGAGCTATCTGAAATAACGTGAAAGTTTAGTCCTTTAAGAGGTTACTCATTTTGTGATGACTGAAATGTAAGGTACAGGTTCTCTAGAGAACAGGAATGAGGGTGGGCTATGAATTTTTTACACATATCACATCTCTACAAACATCAAAGACTGATAAAGAATCTTTCTTTTCAACAACTTGCCCTACATGCATTTGCAGTGGGCAAACTGAGGAAGTAGATTATATGGGAGGGGGATCTTGGAGTTTCCAGGCACACAGATCCTGCAGAAGTTTGATAGTTCCAGCCTAAGACACTGAAGAGGAATTATGATGCCCATAATACAGGCATTACTTTGTATAAGCTACGTCCATTTACTGTTACAGTTACCAAAACAACATTTTTTGGGAATCTTTCCCATGGATGATTGCACTTTTAATAGTACATAGAATATCTAGAATGTCAAGTTTTATAATGACCCAACCAAACCTTTCATGTAAAAAAACGAAGAGTAAAAAATAGTAATCCAAAATGCCTGTTACTCTGCTCACATTCCCCTACAAACATCCACATGCCACATACAACACAGTAATGAGAAAGCCTCAAGCTTGGAATGAAACAGTGATGGGGGAAAATAAATGGACCAAGATGTCCTCTTGTTTTCACTGCTTTGGATGTACACATGGTTAGGCCTTTCAGGGTATTTTTAATTCTTTTATGCAGGGGACTGGAATCTTTTAAGTGTTTATATGTGCATGTGAGAGTGTGCAAACATGGTGAAATTCAGTAGCTACACAAACAAGTTAATAGGAATTTTTTGAAACTACTGAACTATTCCTCAGCTTCTGCTGTTTCAATTTATCATTCCTTAAAATTCAATAAATCCAATACCAAACCATTAAGCAATTCTCTATCTGTTTCAATAAGCAACACTTGATTAATGACAAGAAGAATGACATGGGATGGTAGTACCAAGAAGACCCATGCAGTACAATATATTTTCTCTGTCCTACTGGAAAAAAATGTTGCTTTACTGAGAACAGCCAAGCAATGGCAGACCCTGGAGTGGAAATTCGAGGATGCCATTACTATATTTGTGACCTGTGTGAAGGCTCCACAGATCTGCTGCTTTTTATCTCCCCCATGTGGTTAAGAAAGTAAGCCTGCCTTAGAGAAGCATCTTCCATCCTCTGCAGAGCATTTTGGCGTCAGCTGAAAAGACTAGTGGTGGTTTAGGGAAACTTTTAGGCTGAACAAAAATTCACTAAGAAAGTAGAAAGCACAGAAAATGCCCAGTCTCAAAAGTAACTTAGTTACTCCACATATTCCCATATAACCCCTCAATTTACCTCTTAACTCCCTTTCCAGTATACAAATGACTGAGTTACAACTTGAAATAGCACCCAAGTTTGCTAGTTTACAAGTGGGTTTAATCACCTCCATACAGATTTACTAATAATTTATAATCCAATTTGTCTTTGAAATAAATAATATTTCAAGCACCTGATATCAGAGGTAGCTCAACTAAGTGTAATATCACTGCAATTAACAGCTTCAGACCATTCAATTGCCATCTATCACTACTTCTCATACAGCACTGATTACAGTTACTTTCCATTTTTCTTTAATGTCTCCTGTAAATTACAGTAAATAAGCAGACAGCCTTCACCCTTTTAGCTAAATGAATGTTTAAACAGTGGTGAAAAGGGTATGGAAAAAGGGGAGGTAATCCTCACTGTTATTTTAGCTATGTTCTGAATCTGTTATAAACATTAATGTAGCTGTAGGCCAGTTTAGACAGGATATAAATGACTGTCCTCCACTTTGCTCTTTTCTTCAATCATTAAAGTTTACTTAATATTCATGAAAAATACTTTGTATCCCTGGAAGCTAAAAGCTTCTCTTTATTCACAGAACAATTACACCTCTGGCTGTGTCATAAATTACCTACCTTGTCAGGATAACATACTTATAACCTTATCTGGAGGACCAATCCTAGATATGAGAAAGGGGATTCGTTTTCATGCCTAATAATTAATAAAAATGCTTCGCTGTTTATTTAAGTTATAAAGAGTGCTCTTTATTTATGGTTGTTAAATATTCACAGGATGACTAGGAAATCTTTCAAAGTCAGAGAAATAGGGTATTTCCACTGGTGTTTGTGCTTACTGCTCACACACACTGAATTTCCCAAGAGATATATATGCAATTCGGTGATTGATCTTCCCAAAGAAAGGTCTAGCTGGAGGCAGCTGGCTTGAGCTGGGAAAAAGCAGTCACCAAACAGGCATCTTTCTCATTATGACAGGCAAGGGTGGCATTGAAGGTGATATTAAAACACTTTTCTTGCCTTGTCAAAGCCGTCCCTGCAACTGGGATGAAACATGCACAGTTTTCCAGAGATTGAAGTTCAGAAGCACCCCTTAACTTCTACTTCCATTGGGGGAACAAAAAAAGGCACAATTTTGTAGAAACAACCCAGGAATTATTTGCTTCAGGTGTAACCTTATGGGTCCACCGCTGTTTTATGCCCATAACTTTATTTTTCATTTCTCATGGCAAGTGGTGATGCTACAACAGTGAAGACTCAGGAGTTAAGTCAAATTTCCATTCTTACCCAGCAAAAGTTTTCAGAAAAATTCATGATGTTGATTGAAATTCCAGTATTTACCTATTCCCAAGGCAATATTTTCTCCCATGAAGTACAAGCAAGATTCTTCCTAGATCCAATAGAGGATACAGTGGAGACCCATAAATTAAAACACCTTTTGTTTTAAGTAAGATTTTAAATACATTGGTCTTAAGAAACAAGGCTAAAACAAAGTTCCTTAAAATCTGAAAGCTGTTTTGTTTAGAAATCTCTCCTAGGTAGTACTTAAATGTCACTTTCTCCATGAAAAATGATCTGTAGCACATGTGTCAGAGAGCAGTTATACAATTACTTTTAAGAGAGAACAGTGGAAATTACAGCTTTGGCAAGCATATACCATGATCAAATTAATCATTGTTTTTCTGCTCTGTGTCATTTCCAGATACAGAATTTGCTTTTTAAACAATACTGGCATTTGGAAGTTGTTTATATAACAATGAAAGTGTGCAACATTATTCCTGCTCAAGATACCTAGCTCATAACAATGGTTATCCTTAGTTCATTGCAATCATTGTTGTAAAGTTTCTTTGTTCCTGTGCACACGTGAAAGAACAATAATAAAGTCCTCAAGAGACTACTGTTTTAGTTCTGTAAACTAAGTAAGTCACTGCTGATGCTTGTTAATATGGTGGTAGAAAACGTTATTAGCACTAGCAAATCTGGACAGCTTTGGAGGGGCTTCCAGTCTATGTCCCCTGTCCCTCCTGGCCTTCAGTGCTAAGGAAATCCAGATCTGAACAGCAGTGGCCAAACACCACCGGATCTCACTTTGCTCTCACTGCTCACAGGCTGAGTAACACCTGCCCTTTGCGTTTGTCCTTTTGTGCATCACAGACACAAAAGTCTGGCCCAATTCTTAACCACCTGTGTGCACTGTACAGGGGTTCCCTGCCCACCATACACTGAATACTGTGCCATGGAATTGGCTGCACAAACAGGTAAGTGGCTTTTTAATATTATTATATTGCGCATTTCTCCTACGTAAGTTTAGGGTGTATCTGTGTGCCAATGGTGCAGAACTTAAAAGCTGTGCAATATAATAAAGAAAAATGCCACTTACCTGACTTTCCATAATTGGGTCTACAAGAATTCAGAGCCTCACTAGTATGCTAAATATCAGGATGTCATAGGAGAGCAAAGAGTCTTTTGACAACGAAGAATGTCATGTAGCCTAAAAAAAAATTACAAAGGGTTTTTGCTTCTCTACAAGAAAAAACAACTATATTAACTTTTTTCTCTTCAGCCAATTATTTGGGCTTTCCTTCCAACGAAACAGAAAGTGTTTCTGCCACTTTCTGTGAACATTTCTAAAAGTGGCCTGGTACATCAATACAGCACAGCACAAATTTTTACTAAGGGTGTGATTTTTATCTCAATGGGATGTTGGAAACAGCATTTCAACATCCTTTGAGTCACACTTTCCTGGGATGGGATACTAAAGAGCAGAAACATTAATGCAAGAGGCATAATGAGAAAAATGTGCACTTGATTCTCTGAGTATAGGAATATTTCCTGAACAGGTACTGCTTAAATGGATCTCAGTAACACAGAATTTACATTGACCCCCTCAATGGGATTTCTACCAACTGCCTTATTTATCCAAAAAAAAAAGAAAACAAACAGAAGTCTGAATTGCTCCTATTACCATTCCAAAGAAATGGCACTGAAAGATTCTTTGTTTTAAATCAGGAGATTAAGTTCTCAGTTCTCTGTAAAATTTTAAATGGGACTGGGAACTATTTAATGGTTTTTATTACAAATTCTGACCTCATGGGTTCACAGTAGTAAGCTGTGAACACCACTCTTATGAGACTGAGAGTAGCAAAGATTCATTCATAAATAAATGTAGTAATATCACAGTTAAAATTCAGGTAAAAATGCCAAGTCTTCCTAATACCATAGTCAGATCTACTCGACTCCTACTCTCTGAGCAAGGAAGAGAGATGAAAGTTTTTATTACTTACTACAATGCAGGGCATTCTGCCCCAAAATTTTAAAAACTGCTGAATTTCTATCTCTAAAATCCAAAACCCCCCAGATTTTGATTGCAGTGAGTTTTCTTAACCACTGAATCCATATTCCATGCCGGGATATCCCACATCCCACATTGTGCAGTTTGATGGATGATTGTAATAGCTGGGGTAAAACTGGTATGTGGAATTGAAATTTTTTGCAAGAGTGGCAGGATTTTAAAATGTTATATCTAGGCTAATAAGTGTTAAATGGCTGCTATTTGACATCTGAAAGCAGACTGATTCATAAATGCTATTACAATTCATAGAGCACTTCAGAAGCCCCCAGGCAATGGCAATTCATACATGCAAATTGCCAAGAGTTGAAGATGCCAAGTTTCAGTTTTGCTGCTTTACCAAAATCCTTCAAAGAAAGCACTACCTCACAGCTGAGATCTACAGGAAAACCAAGGGAAGGTTTATCTCAACACAAGAGTTTTTATTTAGATAACTCAAGCCAGATTAATAGCTTAGTTGGAAAAATCCAAAGGGCTATCTGATTATTCACTCACATTTCCACTGTTAATACACAAACAAAGGATTGTCAATCAAACCTGGATTTTGGAAGACTTCATGTCTCTATGACTAAAAGTCAAGTTTAAAAAACAAATTCCAGATCCTATCAACATGTGATATAGATTCTCATCTTTTCAAAGCACAGTCTAATTACCAGTTATAGTAGGAACTCTCACATAAACGCTTCATTATTTAATTTACAAAGCAACAGTCTGATCATGTCTCACAGGGTAGTGTTAACCTATCTCAGAAACTGCAAGCTCAAACTACAGCAGGCTTCAGAATCAGCTTTTTGAAGTGTTTCAGGTCAGTAACACCATTTCATCTGAGCACCATTCTGCTTTAAAGTAGCTGTGTTGTATTTCTGGCGCTGAAAATCATTTCCCTCTGGCTGCAGAAAATATAAATTAAAATGTGTATGTCCTAAAAAGCAATGGGTAGTTATAGATCAGGAGTGACCTCATTCACATGCCTGCACATTGACTGGGAGAAACTCCACACACTGCAGAAGTGATGGGTTTTTATCACTGAAGTTCATCAAACATGCTGGTGCTGCAGCATCATCCTGCTAGCACCATATGATGCAAGGCTAAGAGTAGACATCAAGAGCAATTAAAAAAAAAAAAAGAAGAAATGATGAGCAATAACAAAGTGGGTGAAATGTTATGACTGAAGATCATCATCTGTTGTTTTTAATTATTGAAGCAGACTTAGCACAGTTATGCAAGCAGCAACATGCACTATCAAATCTGTCCACGTTCTGATCAATTCTTCTTGCCATGGAGGTTGAAGGTGGGCAGAGCACAGCTGCTCCCATTTTAGAACTGGAATTGTCTTTGTAAAACATCTTTTGTTGCTCCTCATTTCCAACCAATCACACGTGGGCAATAGGACATATCCCACTGTACATGTTTGCAGATCATGCTCACAAGCAGCAGAATATCCATGCCAGTAATTTTCCTCCGTACAGAGACTGGCTTGTTTGGCAGCAGTGAATGCCATGGGCACAGAACTGTAAATGCCTGCATGCATTTAACTTCTTTCCAAGTAGCACCCATGTGATCTAGTAACAAAGTTTTAAGATACCTCTTCATTTTTGTTAAAAGTAGGACCAGCCATGATATGCATAACTCCACCACTACACCAATATCCCCCCAAAATATATATGCCTCTCTGTGATGAGCTGCAATTTGTCATTTTTATTTACCAAGCATGGGACAGTGGGTATTCAGTGTTTCTCCCCATGTGCCTAAGAGAAACTTGTTTAGCTATACATCTATTGCACAACCCTAAAAGCACTAAAATGAACTTTGCATGTTCATGAGTGTTAAAATGAGCATTGTGTGTTAAGGAATACCAGTTTTTAAGAATGTAAAAGGCTGAATTTAATGCACAGTTGGATAAAAATTAAGGAAAGGAAACATAAGCCTCCAATCATTCTGTTGAAGAGACTCAGGAAAGCATTGCTATAAAAACACGTTAAAATGAGAAGGAAATGGCATTTAAAACAGCTTCATTTCCTACTTAGGGTAGACTTGAGAGCAAGGGGAGCAAATATGTAGGGAGGAGAGTGCTTGAAGGAAGGAATAAAAGCACAGTAGCTGGCACTTCTCTTGCAATAACATTATCAGCCTGCTGAGAGCAATTACAATAGCACAGACAGTACTTGCTTTATTGTGACCTTATTGAATTAAATCTGAGGCAAAAAACCTCTGAGATTCAGCAGGGAATTTATTAGAAAATTTTAATGCCAACCTAAATTTGATCCAAAGGCCTCAATATTAAAGGTCATATCCATTACTGTATGGTGGCAAACCTTGGATCTCTCTGTTCCTGTGTTCCACCCTTTCTCAGTTGTGTTTTCTTTTCTAAGAGTAGGTCGGACTCTCCTTCCCTCAGCTACACAGCAAGCTGTATTAGAGGTACAAGACTGCTATTTACATTTTAAAAAGCCTTAGTTGGCAAGTCAAATAAAGAACTCCAATCTTACCTTTTAAAAAAAGTTGAAAATGAAAACCAAAACCAAGCAGCATTGATGAAACTAATGTGCTGTGCAGCTGGAGTTTACCACTTTAGGTGGAAATACAAAACATCTGACCTGGTCTTGCCTGAATTATTTGCCACTCATTCCAGATCAACTCTCATCCTGACAGGGCAGACAGGTGTGAACTGACCACTGACCTGCACAAAACAGTAAAAACTGTGCAGTGTTTTACAAAACACAGTTTCTTAATTCTAGATTGTTACAAACATTTGAAATTGGAAGTACCATCAGTGAGGTCTGAGCAGCTGAGCTTCACTGGTCTAATGGGAGGTGTCCCAGCCCATGGCAGGGGGATTGGAATTAGATGATTTTTGAAGTCTCTTCCAACCCAAAGCATCCTGTGATTCTGTGACAGGCTTCTTGTTTGTATGTCAGCAAGCACAAGGGTGGCAATGGTTACTGGGTACTTATTAAGCCCCATCGTTCCCCTACCCAAAGCTTTCAGCTTTACAGCAGGAGATGCATATGCTAAGCATCTCTGAAAAATAGAGAGTGCACCATGTAGCTTCACAGTGCTCCTTAGCTTCCCTGAAGGAAGAATTCCCTACAGATTTGCAGCATAGCTACCTGAAGTTACTCTTCTTTTAGCTGAAGATTTAGGAAAGAAATAGAAACAGCCAGCTTGTACTTTACCAAAAGATTAAAAAGACCACAAGTTCTACTTTTACACTATATTCATGTTTTTCAAATATGAAACTGTATTAGAAGGAAAAAGCTCATGTTCTTGAATCCTTGTGTAATTTTGTAGCTTACATTCTAATGACTTGCAGAGCACCTTGAGCTCCCAAGTGCCCATATTAGTCAGTATAAATGTGTGAACACAAATTTGGATCCTTGCTTTCAATGGCCTCAGATACTCTCTGAAAAAGAGTCATCCTCTCTTCTCAGCCTATGAGAATATACATTATGGATATTTATTACACCCCTGACTTTCTCAGTAGTCCCAGGATTTACTCAATGCAGGATGTCTGAGGAAAGGAAGAAGGTTGAAACACAAGTTTCCTCTACCAGGCCCACTTACATTGGAAGCTACATCCCACCTGATGATCTGGCAGCCCCAATTTCAGTCTTCCTCCAAAGTACTGGAAAATTTGACAACTGAACTAGTCTTACCAACAGTTCAGGTCATGCTGTCATTAAATGTGTGTCTGGAGGACAGTGCATAAAAATGATATTTTCTGAACTTAACTCACACAAGACTTTACACTCTTCATGCTAACAACCTGTGGCAAAGTTTTGGGAGTGGGGGGACTGCAGGAGTGGCTTCTGTGAGAAGGTGCCAGAAGCTTCCTGCAGTGTCTGAGAAAGCCAGTGCCAGGCTGGCTCCTTAGACAGACCTGCCACTGGTCAAGGGCAAGCCCGCCAGCAACAGTGGTAGTGCCTGCAGGATATTCAAGAAGGGGGAAAAAAGGAACCCTGCCCAATTGCAGCTGGAGAGAGGAGTGAGAATATGTGAGAGAAACAGCCCTGCAAACACCCAGGACAGTGAAGAAGGACAGGAGGTGCTCCAGGTGCTGGAGCAGAGTCCCCTGCAGCCTGAGGTGCAGAGCATGGTGAGGCAGGATGTCCCTCTGCAGCCCATGGGGGAGCAGAGATCTACCTGCAGCCCATGGAGGACCCAACAGAGGAGAAGAGGAATGCCCAAAGGAGGTTGGAACTCCATAGGAAGTGCCGGAGCAGCTCCTGGCAGGACCTGTGGACCCACGGAGAGGAGCCCACACTTGGAGCACGTTTGCTGGCAGGACTGGTGACCCTGAAGGACTGCACCTCCTGGGAATGACTCCTGTTGGAGAAGTTCACGAGGACTGTCTCCCAAGGGAGGGACCCCACTCTGGAGCAAAGGAAGAGTGTGAGGAGTACCCCCTGAAGGGGAGGGAGCAGCAGAGACAACATGTGATAAACTGACCGTAGCCCAAATTTCCTGTCCTCTGTGCTGCTTGCAGGGGGAGGTGGTAGAGAAAACTGTAAGGAAATTTAAGCACGGGAAGAAGGGAGAAGTGGAAGGAAGTTGTTTTTAAAATTGGCGCTTTTTTTCTCATTACCCTTCTCTGATTTTATTGGTAATGAATTATCCTGATTTCCCCATGAGCCTGGTTTGCCTGTCAGGTAATTGGTGAGTGATCTCTCCTTGCCTTTATCCCAACCCTTTCATTGTACCTTCTCCCCACTGTCCAGCTGAGCAGATAAGCAGCTTTGGTGGGCACCTGGTGTCCAGTCAGGGTCAACCCCCCCCACAGCCAAACTAAATATAGTTTCATATACACTTCAGGTACCTTGGCAAGCTTGAAATCAAAAGTGCAAATACAATTTGAATGCCATTGAAAGGTCAACACTTCTTAAAGACTTTGTGTTCACACGTTCATATGCCAACCCCAGCTTACCCTTCTAGACACGGATGTGAACGACCTCTAACTCAGAACCTGTGCAGCATTACCCTGCACAAAGAGACTGATTGCACACACCTGCTCTAATGTGATTTGATTTGGTAACTACTGTAATTTTGTTCATTAGATAGCTGCTCCTTATCAGTCTTGTCTCATTCAAAAAATGAAGGAGAGGCTTAATTTCTTACTTAAAACATTTGCAAGAGTTCAGACATCTTAGTTTTGTACACTGACAAAATCTTTGGGTTTGATTTTTTTAAGCACTTGGGCAACATGTGATTTCAGTTAGTAAGAAGAAGACAGGAATTGCAGAAATAAAAATCTCAGTAACAACACCAGGTAGGATGGCAAACTGCATACTAGTGTTTAACTCATCTGCTTGCCAGCCATTTCCCTCTTGAACATGTTCAAAGAAGTGAAGTAATAACTATTAATCCATTAATAACAGCTTTCAACTAACACTATCTTATTTGAAATAGAGAGAAATACAGTATTTTAGAGTACTAAGCTTGACTATTATGTGAGCATGGAGCTGGGATAGAGAACAAGAAAGGCAAGAAGAATAGGAATCCAGAGATATCTGATCTTGAATTGCTCTAATGACAGGAAATTTTGCTAACTGCATCAAGATTTGGATGTTTAAATTAGACCTTTTGTTTCCCAGGACTGAGAGCCTGGCAAAATTTTTACTCCTCCCTTGATAAAGAGCATTTGTTTTCCTCACGTACATATTCTTTTACTACTGTTTCAGCTGATTAAAGAGGTTAGTCACATTCATTCTACTGCTCTTTCAACTCCTCACCTGCACTTTCCCAATATAAGCATTTATTTTTCTAACCTCAGTTTCAACTTAGGCAAATGGTGTATCTGTAATACAAATAGTGTATTTTTATCTATGTAAAGCACCATTTAATTCTCCAGCATTTCGGATAATAACTTATTTAGTCAACATTTCCTCCTACAAGCAGCATTGTAAAATTAGGCTAGACATAGTAAGATATTAAAATAATTCATTTTGTATAATATTTGAGATTAACAACAATATCTGAAATTTTTTTTGTGTGTATATATCTATCTATAAACATATATAAATATGTTTACTTGAAAATCTGCAGTCCATCTTTAGGATCTCAGTTACAAAGCAAGTGAGGGTGCAAAAACTACAAACAGCTGCTTCTCTACTTCTGTCTTTTCCTATCCTGGTGTTCACACTGGCTCTCACTTCCCTAGAAAATAACAGCATTAACTACTGTCTTTCTTCTCTGTTTATTAGGCAAGGCTTTTAATTTAGTATTGTCTTCGATGTAGCCCATAAAACAAGGCAAGACTGACACAATGTGTCAGCATTCTGCAAGCCTTCTATATAGGCAGATTTCCTCCTCCAGAATATTGCTGCTTGGGTTTAAATGGGACAGAGAAGAGAGGTAGATGATCAAGGTATGGTGTAAGACTAGGAATATAATGCATTAATTCCTGCTTTAAGCATATTTTGGGCAAATAATTTAGTTCCCTATGAGACCAAGTCTTTAAATACATGGTTAAAGCTAAACAGAGTAGCCTGCTTAATTTCCACCTCAATATCTTAAAGACATTGGTGAAATGCACAGTTAAAATTGGGGTACTCATATAAAGGAGCAGCAGTACTAGTAATTCTCCCTGCCCTCTGCCTTGCCTGTACAGCTGAGAGAACGGAAGAAGTCCCAGCTCTGACAAGTCCCTGGGGATTACACAACAAATGTATGAGTACTGTCATACTCACAAAATTATTAGTAATAAAACAAGCACTTTGAAAAGACTTACTTCCTTTTTTTGCCCATAAAGCAACCCATACATGTGGCTAAGGTATGTTGCTGTCAATGGGTAGTTCTTCAGTGTTGTTCTACAGCACGACTTTGAATACCAATTTTTTTCCCCTCTTCCCCCATGAGCATACATACATCATTTTAAAAGCAATTTACAACATGTCAAACTGCTTAAGGAGACTCTTAAAAATCTAATGTATGAAGTTAACCATTGGCATGATTTATTATTGAAGTTCCACTGTTATAACTTGACAATTAAGAAATATTGATAAATGTAAACACATTATTGATGTCAATTAAAAAGCACAAGATTGATTAACCTCCCAGAGGTATACTGGTGCAAACAGAGAGTAATCACTCCCACTAAGTCTTCACTACTGACAAATGCATGTAGAAATTAGACTTCAGAGAAGCAAAAAGTAGTTTCAACTGAAATTAAGATAATTGGAACACAGAACCAAAGCATTGGGTCAACAACAAAATCAACAGCATTACAAACAAGATCTGTGTTAATGTAAAAAGTCTAAGTGATTGAGTCACATAATGCCCTCATTAACCACACATTTGAACAAAAATATGGTTAAAAATTACCAAAGCAACTGCTCAGCAAGTGAATTATGCTCACAGGAGAAAAACCACGAATGTATTACTTAGCCACTACACTGCAATATTCATAACTGCTCTGGTGAGGGGCAGGATCTCATTTTTACAGCATAAACAGCCGATCTTTGTTTCAAACTATGCATTTATGTACTTTCTATGGATGACCAAATTATAAAGGTGAGCTTGAAACTCTGCTTAGTAATGGTTCTTCACTTCCTGCTAAGCAAACAATCCAGGAAGGACCAGGCAGCCCATACCTCAAAGGGGGGAAACACAGATCTGACATCCCCCAGAGAGAATAACAACAGGAATCAGACAAGTTGTGATTTAAATGTGACTGGAAGAGTTTAGGCTCCTTTCTTCTTTTTTCCTTGCTTTCAGAATTAATGTACTGGCACAATGCCTGTCACCAAGATGAAGGGCACTGCAGCTCTAGCTTTTAATGGCCAAAAAAACCCCAGGCTCACCTCAGAAAGCACAGAGCCAAAGACAGCAGCAATGCACCAAGCACCAAGGAGACTGCGTAAACACTCATTAAACTTCTCTCTACGCTCTTTCTACTGCTTTCCCTGCTTAAACTTCCAAGAGCTGGACACGACATGCTGATATTGGAGTCCAGCAACTTCCTCCCCCAAAACTTGGCCTTCATAACAACTTCATGGATCAAACACATTTCCCTCAAATACAAGCACCTTACTACACAGACACTAGATAGAATCTGAATTACTGCAAAAAAGATAATATTGAAGCATATACATCAAAGACAGAGCTGCTTTGTTTGAAAGAGCTTTTATGCGAGGGCCACACAAGTTTATTGTCAAAATAAAACCAGATTACTGTGCCTTTAGCTGGCTGCAGATTCAGTCAAATGGTATTAGTGACAGACACCATGTTTGGTGCTATGACAAACCAGAGGGGTATTCAATGGACTCCCAGAAGATTCCAATATATGCAGACACACCAGACAAAGAGGACAGTGAAGAAAGCCTTCCCTTTTTTTTTTTTAGTAACTGTATTTTTCAGATTTTTACTAAATGACATCTAACATCAGTGGATTTTATAAACAGCTTTCATTTTGATAAGCTTTTTTAAAATAAGAAAACAAGCATCACCTTTGCAACTGTAATAATGGAAGAGTTTTGGTGACCGAACCAACAGAAGAAGCATGAAGACAGTAAGATGGGGAAATGTAAAGCACTCATGAAACCAGATTCTTGGAGCAAATAGAGCTCTTTACAAGCTGTCCTCATGTTGAGAACAAAGAAGAGAATAAATTCTTTAGACTTGACAAACTATCTGTGAAAGAAACAAAAAAAAGGCACTTGATTTAGAGTGGTGGGTGAAGATTTTACAGCACATTTTCAGTGTGCTGAGAAGCATCTGAAAGGCCAGGGGAGGATGCAAGTAGCTTAAAGAGGAGCTAAAATGCCTCCCCTTCCTTAGCTGTACAGGGGAAAACTGTGATGTAACATACTGAGAGACTGATGACTGAGCATGGAGGGACAGAACAAGTCATTAAAAAACCCCACTGTACCTCAGCTACTGGACTAGGTGACTTGTTGGATAGTGAGGGCATCAACATCATCCTCCTGAATTACACACTGAAATTCAAGGGCAGCAGAACACAGTCTGGGCATCAGGGGCACCAGACAAATGTGCCAAAGCTGCTCCTGGAGGGAAGTGTGCTCAGTTGCTGTGCCATTGAACAGGACACTGTCTCCTTTCAATAAGCAGCACAAGACCAGTAAGGAAAGCTTTCTAAGCAAGGAAAAAGAAATAAAACAACAGCAGATTAAAAAGCAACCAAAAAACGGTGGGAGATCAAGAGATCACTGCTGCAATAACAGGACTGTTGTTTCTCTTACTGTTTTCAGAAGTCCTCAAAAGAGCAATCCCTGTAATTTCCTCAAGGTCTGGCTGTACATAAAACTGGTTTACCCCTGAAAAGGGATGCTCGTTGAGAAATCAATGCTCTGATGAGAACATAAGTCACAATACGTACACAAGGCTGTTACAAGGTTACACATTCCATAAATAACACAGAAAACTGCCATACTTCTTTTCCTATTCAATAATAAAGAGATCCACTGCTGCAGACATCGCAGAGCAAGAAAGACAAAAAAAGTTACCCTACTTTAATGCAAGAAACTCAGTCTTCAAACCCTCCCTCAATGGGCACCACTGCAAACCAGACTGACAGGCACCACCAAAGCAAGATGACATGGTTAGATTAGTAACACAGCAGAAGTAATTGGAGCTGTGATCAGAACTTCAGCACTTGTACTTCCCCTCTCTTTGACACTATGTTTTATTTGTACTTAAGAAACACATGCACTTGCTGTTACCTCATTTGGAAGAAGCCCCCTTGATGTTTTGTTTCAACAGCCACCCCAATCATATTCATTTACACACTGGAGTGAAGCTCTTGAGACACCAAACAGAGGAGAGCAGGAAACACAAAGGAATGAATGGCAGATAAACACATCTCTCTGAAAAGGTGAGCTCTCCTTGCTTCTGGAGCTTTCTTCAGCACAGAATGGTTAGTGCTGCTAACTGTTTCAAGGAGCTACTGACCAGCCAGGCTGATAAAGTTTACCCTCTTCCAAGTGGAAGTTTACACCTAACATTTGCTTCATTGGATGTGACATCCTGCCACACCAAATTGCTCACAAGAAAGTAAGTCCTTCTCCTGTCCTTCAGACAGCCCTCCTCTGTGCATAACATCAGATGCTCAGCTCTCTGGATGCATTATGTAACTACTGTTACTATTTATGATAAGGCTCTGACCTCACTGGATTAGCCATTAAATATATGTAACAAAAATAATGAAAAGTTCTTTATGACAGATAATTATTTTAAAAGCAGCTGCCAACACTCAACAGCTTTTATTTATTTTTTTTTAAGAAAGGTTACTGCATACATCAAATGCTGTGTTTTACCCTAAGCTAAGATCAGAAAGACAAAGCTTTATACTACCTGTGAATCACCTCTGCTGGTGACCTAAAGATTACTTTTAATGCAGGGTCTACTTTGGTATTTAATATTGCAGACAGAACCTGTCACTTGTAGTTCAGTCAGCCGAGCAAATAATTTCTGAAAACATAATCTTGTTCTCCATCAGGAGAGTTAAACAAAAGCCTGAAGAGTACCACTGTTCTGGAGACTCACACAGGTGTTAACCTGGAGAGCCACCTGAAGACAAGTAAAGTGTCCAGCACATTCCCTGCACCCTCAGATGCCAGAAATGAAGCTGGGATGACAGCTCTGGGCTTTTGGCATCTGTTACAGTATTCCACATCTCCAGAGCCAGCCTACATGCCAAGATGAAAAAGGTATCTGAAAAGGCTGGCCAAAGGAGACCTCACTGCTAACAAGTCCTGTGAAGGGACAAGTCCTGACTCCCCTGGGTGACTGTTTCAATTTACCAAACCTTTTTCAAAGTGACTTCCATGACACCTTTTTCTTTGTTCCTCCTCCCTTTTAACCACCAAGACCGTACGGATATTTACTGTACATAAAACGCATTTACTCTCCTAGTGGAACACAAACCCAGAATACCTCTGAATTTACTGCTTCCCAATTTCAATTTCAAGCTTTCTCTTGTTTACCAAAAGACAGGTATTATACATCCTATATTATACATCCCTCCACCTGCATCTGTGTCTCTTTACAAGTAAAGAGAACTGAAACTTAATATATGTTAAAGATTTCTGTTGCTTTCTTAATCATATTCCTCCTGGTAGGTGACTGTTGCAAAGAAGTTTTCAAACTGTATGTAAAATAAGTGCAACTTGAACATTTAAATGACCTTAAGGAAGAGAAAATATCTAAAAATATTACCCCAAAGAGCTTTGAAACTTGATAAAAACCCCTAACAAACACAGAAAAATCCTCCCCACAATGGCTTCTAAACTGTAAGTCAGCTGATTTAAATTCAGTTCATGGCTTTTCCATAAGTTTCCAGTATCATTTTGGTAAAAATGCATGTCAGGAACTGATCAAGTGAGAATTCCTGATCTGCTAAAGCAATTAAAAACTGACTACCAGTGCTGCACCAGGTTAGGAGCCAGAGAAGTGCAAGAGCCTCATGCCAACCATTTGCTAAATTCTAGATGCCATTCCAAGGGCTTAGAAGTGTATAGGTAATGCACTGATACATGTACTGAGTTGATAAAACTGTTTTAATAGGCTCTTTGTCTGCTGTTTCATTGTGCCACTCACTTCCTGCTCTTCTGCTGTGAGTGAGGCATTGGAAAACTTTGCACTTGCTTTGACTACCTAAATGGCTCGAGAGGTAAGAAAAGTTCTCGTTGCTTAATGTTGGCTCTATCCGGGTTGGAACACGAGGTCTAAATGTAATAAATAGAAATACATGACATAAATAAAAAAACCCAGCAAACTTCCAAGGACACTCCTCTTATCTAAGACCTCTAAGTCTACAACTTTTGTAGAAAGCGGGTATTTGCCACAGTGAAGCTGAAAAAGAAAAGGAGATAAAATTCAAGTTACTTCTCAAGAAAAGCACTAAATTAATCTGTGATTTTAAAAACTCCTTGCAGTGAGAAAGTTGGTAAGAGGAAATCATACAGGAGCTCCAACATCATTGTCTGCCAGCAGGAAAACATGGCTTGCCAATACCATACACGTTCCTGAACAGTAGTGTGGGTGCTGCCCCTGTGCTCAAGGTGCTTTTCCAACTGTTCTTTCCTCTTGGCTTCAAAATTGCTCCCAACATAATGAAATACAAGACACAGTATTTTTCAGCTTTCTTACATATTCATAAAAATTAGACAGAAATATGACTTGTAGCCTGAAACTAAAACTACTAACAAGACTTTTGATAATGAACCTTCTCCTGCAAAGGGCATCCAGCCTACAGTGCTTTGCAGGATAAACACAACTATGTTCAGATATACAGAATATTTCTTAAAGTTTGATAAGAGACAGTCAATTCCAATGTCACTCACAACTGTGGAAAATGGTACTAGTCCCCTACATATTCAACAAAATGCTTTCAGTCCAGAAATACACACACCTTGACATATTAATTTAGCTACTGTTGCTGCAAACCAAACACAGGATTACTAGAACTGAACTATGGAAAACAGTATTTCCTGCTCAAAGGATGAGCAATCAACCCAAAGCAGGTGCAGGGAACTAAGACAGTACTTTAACCTTTTGGTTTTTAGAGTAACTATTATGGAAATTGCTTGTCATGATAATATTTATTAAACATGCTTTAATACTTATTCTATTTTCTTTAACAGAAAGTTTCCTTATGCTATGACTATATTATCAACAATTCATAATAATATGAGTGCTGTATTAGTCCATTCATTCAGTATAATTTCCACTTGCATTCAACTGCTACTCAAATTTATGATATTACCAAGATATGATCCTGCTAACAAATTCTTCAAGAAGGCACATGCTTGGTTACACACAGCTGCACTGGCAACTTGGCTTGCTAAAAAAGAAAAAAAATGAGAGATCCAGAAGAATTGCTCTTATTTTGCACAAATTTCAAAACAAGACCATACTAGTGATTTTGAATATGAACAAGTATATGAGACCAAAATCTCACACTAAGTATGGCAAAGGCTTTTAGCAAGGCTTAGACATGAAGCATTTCATTAAATGCTCTCCTATGGGGAGAGGCTGAGGGAGCTGGGGGTGTTCAGCCTGGAGAAGAGGAGGCTCAGAGGTGACCCCATCACTCTCTATAAATACCTGAAGGGAAGTTCTGGCCAGGTGGGGGTTGGTCTCTTCTCCCAAGCACTCAGCAATAGGACAAGGGGGCACGGGCTCAAGCTCTGCCAGGGGAAATTGAAGCTGGAGATCAGAAAAAAACTCTTTACAGAGAGAGTAATCAGGCATTGGAATGGCCTGCCCAGAGAGGTGGTGGATTCACTGTCCCTGAAGGTTTTTAAACTGAGATTGGACGTGGCACTGAGTGCCATGACCTAGTAAATTGACTGGTGTTGGACCAAGGGTTGGACTTGATGATCTTGGAGGTCTTTTCCAACCCAATCGATTCTATGATTGTATAAAAAATGCCAATTAGCCATATGCAAATTTTCTTTTGTCCACTGGGTTATCAAACACTGAAACAGATGCTCAAACAGGTTGTGAAGTTTCCATCCTTGGAGATATTCAAAACTCAACCAAACAAGGACTTGAGCAACCTGACCTAGCTGGATCTGCTTTAAGCAGGAAGCTGCACTAGCAATCTCAAGAAGTTGCTCCCAACCTAAGCTATTCTACAACTATTTGACATGGCAATTGTTTCTGGCTGAGTAGTCCTTCTTTGTCTTAGGCTGGTAAGTACCAAGATCTAAAAACATACCTTCCCCACAGTCATCCACTCCTTCAGCTCCTGGGCATCTGGGATCTGCGTGGTACACTCAGGGCACCAGTCCACCTTCTCATAAGCACTAGGCTGCAACCACAAGTCACAGGAAGAGCCAAAGATATTTTTACAGCAAAAATATAAAAACTAATTGCTCCCCAAAAGTTTACCTCCCAATCTTAGCATAAAGGGTTATACCATGATTTTAGGGCCAACCACAGAGTCTTCTCCTCTTAGACTAAAACATGTCTTACTTGCTTATTTTTAAAATTAAAAAAACTCCAAACACCTCCACCACCACAAAAAACACTAAACAAACAAAAAACCCAACCAAAACCAACCAAACAAAAAAAACCAACAAAAAATTAGTCTGACAACCAAGATAAAGCAGAAGTCTAATACTCTCCAAGTACAGCTCAGAGAGACACTGGGAAAGAGACAGTTGCCAAAAAAAAAACCCACCCTTGCTTTACACATTCCTTCTCCCAGTTCTTGCTGAACACAGCAACATAAATGGGATTCAAAACAGAAAGTACTTACCTCTGGCTCATCCTGCCAATCAATATTGAGCTCCCCATCAAATCCTTTGAGGGTCAGCCCAAAGCCTCTCCTTCCCTTCTGATTGGAGGCCTCAACAATATCCTTCCGTCCTTGGCCATACTTTCCCAGACCTTCTCCTTCCCGAAAGCCCATCTTGGCCTATGAAGTAACCAAAGGGAACACACTGAAGACAAGTGAACTTGAGTTTATGTACTACTACTGAGGTCAAGGACAGGAAATGGCACGTTACTCTGAAGTGACTTGAAGACATGGTGCATTTTTAATCTCAGCTGTGGCTTTCACGACTTAATAGCGAGTTCACTTCACTGAGCAGGACACAAAAAAAACTAGATTTGAAGAATGATGTTTGAGATGAAAGCAAATTACAATAGGTTCAGTAATGTGGGAACAACCTGCTTAGAGGGAGAAGCAGTGAGGAGCCTGGAGCCATTCATCACAGTGTTCAGTAATCATGGAAGACTCATAAAAAAAAAAAAGATGCTGGTGCAGGGAAAAGTTCGTGTTGTGATATTTTTTGTTGTGAATACACACTCGCATTTCAAGCATCAGTTGAAACTTCACCTAAAGCCCAGAGGAGGAATGCAAGACACACTGTTCCTAAAACACATACCCATCTCTTAGGTTAAAGGAACTATGTTCATTAACTGCTAGTTCTTCAGGCTTTTCTCAGTAAATTTTAGAAACAAAAAGCAGGGTGCAATCAATTTCACATCCTCCAAAGAGCATCTACATGACAGTAAGTGAACAGAAGACTTAATGACTGTTTCACTTTGAATGCTATCCATATACTCCTTCCTGTGGGAAGCAACAAAAATACTGTTTATTGCCAATCTGTATGAAAAACAACACAAGAACATCTGACAGGTTTTATACAAAAGTACACAGCCTTTTCCCATTGCCTTTGCAACCTGTCTCTGAATCAAGCCTTGAATTATGTACACCAAATGTCACAGTCACCAAACCGGTTATATGAATTTTCTGAGGACAGAATTTTGAAAATTGAGCAATTAAGGACCGTTTTACTTACCTAATGCTGCCATATCATTCAACCACACTTGACATCAATCTTTATATTCAAATTTATGAGGCCTTACAAACAAAAGCCTCCCAGATTCAGTAGTAAAAGCTCCCATACCGTGGCAACTGAAAGCACACTTCTTAATTGGCTTGGGAGAGAACTTTCCAAAGACAGACAGTCTTGCTCTAGAATCAGAAAACTGCTGCCCAGTGCCAAAGATGCACATGGACAGATTCCGAGTGAACAGCAACAGGATACAGCTACAGAGAGGCACAATCAGCAACTCTCAGCCTCTGGATCCCACTGAGTTTTGAATTCAGCAAGAAAGGGGTTCTTTATGTAGAGCTATGATCCTGCTTGTCAGCAGCATTCCACCTCCTGGAAAAGATGTGCCTACCCCTAGCAGCAGCCAGCCCGGCCCAGCTTCTAGCAGAACACTGAACTTGTAACAGCAAAGGCAGGTACAAGCTGCTCTACCACCACGGAAAGACTGAGTACAGCACCAGCACAGAACAAAGCGAGACCTGCATTCAAGTCCTTGAGTCTCAAACTTTCTGTTACACCTCAAGTAATACACAACTGTACAGCTCATGTTTTCCGCTGCCCTTGAAAATCAACATTTTTGTTTCTCTGTTCTTTCATGGTAATGAGACACTGACAACACCACAGTGACAAAGTTTGGATCAGGAGATAAGCATGCATCAAAAGAGACTCCCCTTCTCTACAGTCTGCTATTGCTTCAAACTTAGGAACAAGTTGCCAGATTTGGCACTACCATGAGACAGTCAATCATTTTCTTAGAACTTTCTAAAAGCATTTTCTTCCCCCACACTAACACTGTGCAATCAAGGGGTGGATGATCACTTTCAAACTTTAGCTGTCACAGTCACTATCCTTCACAATTCCCTGCCTTTCTGAGAAATTTCCAGCCCTACATAAAGCAGAGTGGTACAACTTGAAAGAAAAAAACCACCTTAATAATTAAGGTAATAATTCCACAAGAGCACACCAGCCAGCCTTCAAGACCAAACAAATTAATGCCAACCACAGTTTGCTATGGCCTTTCTTACATGGCATTTTTTAACTCAAGCACTGCAAAATAATACATGGTACGACTTTCTATTCAAGCTCAGCAAGCTGTCTGACCCAGAGACACATCCCTTCTCGTTCACCTCCCTGTTCCTAGGACCTGAACGTGAATCAACGTTTTTTTAACAAAGCTTTCCCCTTAAACCAAGCTCTCTCAGCCTCCCACAACTGCTGCTAGTAGATTGCTAAAAGATGCAGAGAACCCTGCTACAAAGAGGATCAGAACTGAAGTATCTTATAACAAACTGGTCTTTTCCCTTTGCTCTCATCAGTTCATAATAGTTCAGTCCAAAACTATTTTGACCCACCATGAGCTTTTGGGAGACACTGTTATACATCGAGTAGCGAGACGAAGTGCCCTCCACAAGAGAGTCTTGTTTGAACTCGTTGCTGAAAACTGGTCTTTTTTCATCACTCTCACTGTCAGACCCACTGCTGCTACTGGAAGACTCTGAAAACAAAAAAGTGAGAAAGAAAATAAAAATAAAATGGAAGAAAGACATCTCAGTTACCACATCAGAATACAGTGTGACTCATTAAATCATCTCAACACACACTTGGAGGACACTTCAGTATCCCAAACGTGCTATGGGAAGCACAGGGGTGTAATATAAAATACCCTGTAGAACCAACACCTGGTTATCTGCTCCTTGGTCTCAGGGGGACACACAACCTCTCTGAGCCAGGACATTCCAGGCCCCACAAAGGTCTGGGCAAACCCCATCACAGCAGCAGAGCAGCCACAGCATACCCACAGTAGTACTGTGGTGTGTCTGACCTTTGCAATGATCCTGAGGAACTGAGAAGGTTCACAGGATTCTCTCGTAAGAATAATGACAATTACACCTTGAGGAAATATACTGAATTCTCCTTCGTATCCTAACTACGGGTGTGAATGCATCCCTAACTTAGCCAAAAATCTGCATCTAGTACACAGGTATCTCCCAAATGGCCAACACTGCAGAGAAGAGAAAGTTATACTTACTAAACTTAAGTTTGACCCCCACTACCCACTTCAGTAGCAAGGATCCACAAGTTCACTACAGCAAGTGAGATGTTTCTTCACCTCTAGAGTTTACTGATACATACAAACTCAAGGGGAAAATATGATCAGAAGACACCAATCTTTTTAAAAATAGCCTGACAGAGACAAAGGTTTGAGGAAGAACTTCAAAGAATTGCAGAATGTTAAGGGGTTGGAAGGGACCTTAAAGATCATCTAGTCCCACCCCCCACTGCAATGGCTGGGGACACAACTTAATCAAGTCAATGGTTCAACCACGGTAGTAAGTACCACCATACACTCAAACTTTTGTCACCTGACACTGATGTCTCAAAGCTTTCATGGGCATTAAACAATGAAGCCCTGTCTATGCCCATTTTCACCTTTGGACCTAGCTGGGAGGAACCTAGGTCTGTATGAGCTGAAATCACTCTGCCTGGGGTGGGTGACAAGGGAAGCCCTAAAACCCAACGAGTCCTTCCATTTCTCATGTGGCAATATCACTATGAGGATGAAGCAACAGCACAAGTTTCTTGCTGAAATTTGCCTAGCATCAGTCACACTACACCTCATGCTGTGAGGCAGACCACGAGAGCAGCAATCCACAGCAAGCACAGCCTCACTCTGCATTGGACCTCTGTCTCTTGAGCCTTCCTTCTTCACCAAGTGCTAGAAATCATTCTGTGCTACTTTGCACAGCTATGAAAACTTGAACTACAAAAGTTGCCCTGAGATAATGCAGAAAATTGTTAACAGAGTTGATAATTTTCTGTGTATCATTTAAAAAGGAATTATTTAGCTCCACAGACATGTTAAAAACCCCCAACGTTATAATTAGCTAAGAAGGATTGAACTTCTCTTACATTTGTCTAATTTAAGAAAAAACAGACTATGAGTAAGATTCAAAAATAAAAACAGAGGAATTGTTAAACAAAATTATGAGTTTGATGTTTCTTTATGGCACAACACCCACAACTCTTCGCTGCTGAGAGCTTCCAAACCAGAAATAGCTGCTGAGACTGAAAAGATCAATGCAGATCATACATTACAAGAATCTTCATAGCTTTGGATGATGCACATGGTATCTACCTCAAACTCGATTTTCTATGTCTGAATCCATGCAATTCCCAGATCAAATTGTCTACCTGAGATTTTTAAAAAGCTTAAAAAAAAAATATCACACCAACTCAAGGCTGTGAAAAGAAATAACATAACTTGTTTTTTTTCTAAAGAGAGAGTATGCCTTGAAGCTCAGGCTATCAATTAGGATTTAGGAGATGCACATTCAAATCCTAGTTATTATTTAGATTCCCTGCAGCAGCATATACCAGATCTCCAACCTTACCTTGAGTAGTGTGATTACTAAACTGATTTTCATCATCTGAAGTAGAACTGAGAGTTAATCCCAAGTCTTCCATCCTCTTCTTCTGCTTATTTTGGGGGCTGTTAAATTCGGGTTCTGTCCTCCTCTTCATTTTTTTTGCTGAAATGCTGAAAGATGATTATAGTTGGCAAACATTAAGCAAATTAACTTTCTGTAAGGTGCAGCAGCATGGTGGCATAGATAATTTTGTGGACTGTTTGGTGTTATGCTTCTCAACTTAAATTTCTCTAGATAAATAATGGCAGTCAATTATTACTACTACTGAATCAGAGATTCATTTTACTCAACCACACCAAAAAAAACCGTAAGACCAGTCTAATGAAAAACATGCAAGGTAGAACCAATTTCTCTCAAGAGACTCTGAAACTCTGACCTCACCTCTGCAAATGTTAATTAATAAAGGAGCTTTCCTATACGACTTGCATAACAGAACTTTATTAAATATGTGGGCTCAAGTTGGGGGTGGGGGGGAAGGTATGTTTTTCACCAGGAATCACTGGCAAGATACCAAGCTTCTGGATGTGGCTGATAAACTTTGCATAAACCCAGAGAAAGGACTAATGCTTAAGATGGAGTTAACAGAAGCCAGCTGGGAAGGCCTGCAGCAGGCAAGAACCAAGGAACAGGAACACAGGTGAAAATTAAAAGTCACAAATGCTTAGCACACCAGCTAAAACCTCCCTGATACTGAAAAAAAAAATAAGCCCCTATTGGTGTTTATTATTCTACATAGGAACACTGGGCTAGAAAAAGTGCCCCAGGTCACCCATTCAAACCCTCTGTTATCTAACTTATTTCCACAAACACATACAGGGCAGCTTAAGGCCAAAAGCTTTATTCATCCCCACAATTCTGACTGCAAAACGATCCCACAACATCACTGTGCTATGGCTAGGAAATCTTTTCCCCTCTAACCGTTCTGTTACAGACAACTCACCTTTATCAGCCCTTGGCTCAGTTTAAGGTTTTGCTTTTCCCCCTGCTTATCTCTAACAAACTGGCCTTTTTCTATTTCTTCTGAGAGTCTCTCATTAGGCTAACATGCTCTCAGTTTACCCCCACAAGCTCCCTCTCGAGACTCCACACTCCAAACCCCGCTAAGGGTATCTCACCGCATCGGCCTTCCCGACAGATTTCAAACCAGACAAAGTTAAGTGCAAAGTTGGGGACACCCACCCAACCCGTCGAGAGCCCCCCCAGCAGCAGCGCTGAGCCCCGGGGCGCTCCCAGCTGGCCCCTCGCACAGCCACAGGATCAGTGAGGCTGGAAAAGACTTCTGAGACCATCCAGTCCAACCTTGACCGAACCACCACCATGTCAAACAGACCAGGGCAGTGAGTGCCACGTCCAGCCTTTCCTTGAACACCTCCAGGGATGGTGGCTCCATCACCTCCCCGAGCAGCCCATTCCAATGTCTAATGACCCTTCCTGTGAAGGAATCCCTCCTGATGCCCAACCTGAGCCTCCCCTGGTGCAGCTTGAGGTTATATCCTCTTCTCCTGTCGCTGGTTTGCCTAGGAGAAGATGCCGACCCCCACTTGGCTGCAGCCTCCTCTCAGGGAGCTGTAGAGGGATAAAAATCCCCCTGAGTCTCCTCATAGAATCATAGAATCAGTTGGGTTGGAAGAGACCTCCGAGACCATCAAGTCCAACCGCTGGTTCAACTGCAGTCTGCTTACCAGATCATGGCACTCAGTCACCTTAAAAACCTCCAGGGTCGGAGAATCCACCACCTCCCTGGGCAGGCCATTCCAATGCCTGACCACTCTCTCTGTAAAGAGCTTCTTCCTAATATCCAATCTAAACCTCCCCTGGCAGAGCTTAAGCCCATGCCCTCCTCCTCTCCAGGCTGAACATCCCCAGCTCCCTCACTCGCTCCTCACGGGACTTACCCTCCAGACCCCTCACCAGCTGTGCAGCGCTCCTCCGACCCTCAGCCAGCGGCACCGCCCGCCCCGCAGCGCCCAGCGCGGAGCGGGGAGTTGGGTGGGTTGGTTGGTTGGTTTGTTTTTGAGCCGGACGTTCTCACGTCTGAGTGTCCCGCTGTGAGCGGATCGCGGTGCGGCTTGGCGGGTGCTTTACCGCTGCGGTCTGGTTGGGTGCTGCTTCTCCAATACAACGTCTGCGCGTAGAGAAGCGAAATACCTGACACTGTTTAGAACTTCAGTGTCAACAAATGCACACATTTTCCCCGAAATACTGGATTAGAGTATGTGCTATAACAAAACAGGCTAGTGTATTTAACCAAGTGTAGTAAAATGTGTGAAATTGCTCGTGTTAGCGCTGAAACAAGGTACGTTTTGGCTACTCTAGTTGCACATTATCACATTGTAACCACACATAGGTTAGGCTGACTGGATACTGTGTGGCGCATGTGGTAGAAATAACTACAGCAGTGCAACGTAAGAACTTTAAATATTGAAGAACAGAGACTGTTACTCAGTAGGTTTTTATATGCATAGAATTTTTGCTGAATGCATAGTTGTTGAACCTTTTTGGATTTTTTTTTTCCTGGTAGGTGTAAGTTCTACCTCAGGTAGATTTAAAGGTACAGGCGTTCTGCATATCTTAAATCCGATTTGAAATCACTCTGTTAGTGTGTTTCCTTCACAAGCCAATACAATTTTGGTACATATTGTGCAGCAGTAATGGGAACTCCCGTTATGACTGTAGTTTCACTGTACGTATAAATGTGTTGTATGTGTATATAGAGAGGGTAGGTTGGTGGAAAAACCACATACAACATAGGCTGTGTTTTCTTTCTCCCCAGTCTGTATAGTTGCGATGGATTTTTCTATTGTGTTTGTATAGATGAACTTGCAAAAGATTATTTTGAGGGTAGCTTTCTGTATTGCTGGCACTTAGTGTGTGACCTACTGAAAAAGCAGAGCAATATCCTTAAATTGGAAAATAGGAAGCTGATCCTGAACAGCCCATTCATTTTGCATCCCAGACGCTGTTAAGAAGTTTTCAGTGGGTGGGGGTTTGTGAATGTTTTTGTGGGGAAGAATTTCCTCTGCAAAGTAAAACTGAAAACCAGATCCTCCAAATTCACAGGTATGAAAATCCATGCAGAACAGTTTTGGTTTATTTCCTCTGATTTAACTTTTACATTCACTTTTAAGATATGAAGTATAAAGGGTGGTAATAGATCTCTCCTATTTCCTAGGTGTCTAGAACATTTATCGCAGAGTATAAATTGCTTTCTGAGCTCTGAGGTAATTTGCCACATGCATGTGGCAGCTGGTTTGCATAGAGGAGTGTTTCCTTCTACAGTACTCCACTCCTAACAAAATAAATATGCTTTACTAAATGCCCAGTTCACTTAAAAGTCATGAATTTGAGTTGATTCTTTGGAAAGACCAGTAGCTAACTCAGAGGTTCATGGAATGGTTGGGGTTGGAAGGAACCTTAAAGGTCACCTAGACTCAACCTTCCTGCCATGGACAGGGATGCCTTCTGCTAGAGCAGGTTGCTCAGAGTCCCATCCAGCTGGCATTGAACACTCCCAGGGATAGGGCATCAGTAGCTTCTCTGGGCAACCTATTCCAGTGCCTCACCAACCTCACAGTAAAGAATTTCTTCCTAATATCCAAAGTAAACCTATCTCTTTCATTTTGAAGCCATTCCCCCTTGTCCTATCACTGCATGCCTTTAGAAACAGTTTCCAATTTCTTCAAGGCTCCCCAGAGCCTCTTGCAGGCTGAACAACCCCGACTCTCTCAGCCTGTCTTCACAGGAAAGGTGCTCCAGCCCTCTGACCACCTGTACACTCACTCCCAAAGGCCAGTGTCCTTCCTGTGCTGGGGACCCCAGAGCTGGATTCCAGTACTCCCGGTGGGATCTCACCAGAGCCGAGCAGAGAGGCAGAATCCTCTCCCTCAGTCTGCTGGCCACGCTGCTTCTGATGCAGCCCAGGACACACTTGACTTTCTGGGCTGTGAGTGCACATTGCAGAGTCATGTCCAGCCTCATCCGCCAGCAGCCCCAAGTCCTCCTCAGCAGGGCTGCTCTCCTTATGTTCATCCCCCAGCCTCACTGATACTGGGGGGCTGCCCTGACTTAGGTGCAGCACCTTCTGGTTGGTCTTTTTGAACCACTTCTCTTGAGTGTTTGTTGATCCAGGTCATTTAGGCATGTTTAGCTTCACCACTCATCTTTCCCATATGGCCCCTTGAGGGACACCACTTGTCACTGATGTCCATTGAGCCATCGATCACTGTGGTCTGGATGCAACTGTCCAGCTGTTTTCTCATCCACTGAACAGTCCACACATCAAATCCATTTCTTTCCAGTTTACGGAGAAGGGTGTCACAGGGGACTGTGTCCAGATAGACAAGATCCATAACTCTTCCCGTGCCCTCCAGTGTAGTCTCTCTGTTGTAGGAGGCCACGAGGCTGGTCAGGCAGGACTTGTCCTTCATGAAGCTGTGCTGGCTGTCCCACATTGCCTGTTCTCCACGTACCTTAGCACAGCTTCTAGGAGGAGCTGTTTCCTGCTCTTCTCAGGCACAGAGGTGAGGCTGACAGGTCAGTAGTTCTCAGGGTCCTCTGTTCTACCTTTTTTAAAAAATGGGTACAATGTTCCCTTTTTCCAGTCACCTGGGACTTCACCTCACTGCCATGACTTTTTGAATGTTATGGAGAGTGACTTGGCACATCAGCCAATTCCCTTAGGACTCTGGGATGCAGCTCAGCTTCCAGTGGTAGTGATTTACTGTGGTCTCTGGTTCCCACCAACTGGACGTTTGATACAAGAATCAATCATTTTTTGTCTGTATTGTAGTTCACATATAATATGGATGAAAATAGAAACATCTGGATGTGGAAACAGCATTCTTGAGATTACCAGAAGTGCCTATTTTAAATTTTCACATAGAGAAATATACAGGCTATTTGAAAAAGGAAGTAGTTTATGATCTTTTGTTGGAGTGTTGACATAATCCTTAACCTGGGAGGTAGCCACACAAAAATGGAATTGTGTATATGTAGATAAAAGTAATGTTTTTAGTTCCCTAAACAGTGATTACACTAATCATAACAGTACAAATGTTTTCTTGTTTGATATAAGTTATTTCCATAATTCAGAAGACAAAGGTAGCTGAGGTCCAATGCTTCACATTAATCTACTTTTTCCCTTCTTTTAGTCTTTGGCTTTGACAGACATTAGAAGTTCTTTGGTTGTGGAGGGAGGGTTGTAAGCAAAGAAATTCCAACCACACAAACTTAGTTGTTTTCAAAATTCAGTGAAAGTGTTTTTAACATTCCTTTAAATTTTTGGAAAGTTTTAGACCTCATGGAGCTCCTTTTTTCTGGCAAGACTTTTGTATTTGTGTCAGAAATGTGCCATTTGCTCTCCTGAAAACTTCTGCATGTTTTGCCTAATGCTGTTAAGAAGGTGATATGAAGAGTTGAGGCAATGTCAGTAAAAAAGAGGACTTTGAAATACCAAGCAAACCAAGGTGTTCTTCTGTGACAAAGCGTATATGAAAATGCAATTTAAAGGTATCATGGTCCCCACGTCTGTAAGGTTGAAATTACATACACATACGATTTGTTGCACCCTGATTGTGGTTGATTTTATAGCACTGGTTATCTTTAAAGTTTTAATGCGGAGAACTATTAACAAAAAGGATGTCTCACAAGATTTAATTAGTTTCTCAGACTGTATTGGAATAATTTTAACTGTGTTCTTCCTTTCTTCCAGAATGTTGAACACACATAAAATATTACCAGAACCGTGTAGAATTTGCATTTGGTTTGAGAAACCGTGAGAGTGCTCATCATGGAGAAACAGCAAATTGTCTTGGCTAGCCGGGATGGCGGGACTGTGTCTGGTGCAGCACCTGCTTTTTTCGTCATCTTGAAACAACAGCAGGGAAATGGAAAAGCTGACCAAGGAATCCTGGTAGCAAACCGTGATGCTTGTGCTCTTGCCAGCAGTGTGTCAACTCCAGTAAAGCCCAGAGTGAAGACCTGCCTCCCGGCTGACTGTGTCTCGGGAGGCATCACTGTCACCCTGGATAACAACAGCATGTGGAATGAATTCTACCATCGCAACACGGAGATGATTCTGACGAAGCAGGGGAGGCGCATGTTCCCATATTGCCGCTACTGGATTACAGGTCTGAATTCCAGTCAGAAGTATATCCTAGTCATGGACATATCTCCTGTGGATAATCACCGATACAAATGGAATGGCCGTTGGTGGGAGCCCAGTGGGAAGGCAGAACCACATGTTCTTGGACGAGTGTTTATTCATCCAGAATCACCTTCCACTGGCCAGTTCTGGATGCACCAGCCGGTATCCTTCTACAAACTGAAACTTACCAACAATACCCTGGACCAGGAGGGTCACATCATCTTGCATTCTATGCACCGTTATCTGCCGCGGCTTCACTTGGTGCCTGCAAACAAAGCCACAGAAGTCATTCAGCTTAATGGCCCTGATGTGCATACATTTACCTTTCCACAGACGGAATTCTTTGCAGTTACAGCCTACCAGAACATCCAGATTACCCAGCTGAAAATAGATTACAATCCGTTTGCTAAAGGATTCAGAGATGATGGGTTGAATAGTCGACCTCAGCGTGATGCGAAACAGAACAGTAACTTGGAATTGGAAGGAGGAGATGTTTTTAGTCCTGCTGGCATTTGTGGTCACCCTGCTGAAGTTGATGCAATAGAAGTGCATCAGAGAAGTTTAGAGTCTTCACTGATTGATCAAAACCCATCAGACACTGATCTTAACAAAGAGTCCTTTAATGCAGGAGACTTCCTGAGTCTCCTGGACACTGACCTGTCTTCAGGTGTTATGCCAAAGCTAAAACAAGAAGTCTCTGAAAGGTGGGTTAACACTGCATTTTTAGTACAAATACTTTTTGAGTGGGGCATTTGGTGATCAAATAACAGGATGCTCAGTGTACAGATTTGCAACTAAAAGTTGCACGACCTGAAATGGCAGAACACTTAGTATTACTAAAAGCTTTTCTTTGCTGGAACAGTCATGTATCAGTATGGGCTTTCTAAGGTGTTTGAGGCGTGCAAGAGTTCAATTATTTTCTGTGTTGCTTTAGCTCCCTTTGCTAAGAAGTGTTGAGGGATTTCTCTTAACCCTCTTAGCATTTTTAGAAGGCTAAATTTATTTTTCAGAGATTTAAATAGCACATTGCAGTCTCCAAAACATTGCCTTTTTTTTAGGGTTGCTTACAACAGTGACGTGCTGTCTCTGTAGCTTCAGTTTTCACTAATGGATGGTGTGTGGTGTGCTTGGGTATTTAGGCTGGCTGTGTGTAGGGGTTGCTGCAGGGCAGTTGTATTTGGCAGCACATCACTGTTTCGTCAATAACTGCTTGGTGTGAATTCTTTTATTCCACAAAGCAGTGTGAGGTAGTCTGCCTGCTGGTAGTCAGTTGCTTTATGTTTGCTGTGAGGTAAGAGAATCTGCACGCAGGGAAGTACTTTTTGCTAAAGCAAACCTGGCAAACCAAATGATTTTACTGCCCCTTTCACGTAGTTTCCAAAATGTAATCAATAGAATAGAGCAGACAGTGAATAAGTAATGTGTGTGAGGAGATGCTGGAGGTACTTTGAATGTGAAGAAATGATTGAGAGGTTTTTCTCCTGCCATGTTGCTTCTTGTTACTTTGTCACTTGAAATTGCAAAGTTCTCCATAGTGTGGCACTTCATTGAGTTTAGTTGTAATAATTCCTAAGAGTACTAGAGTTGTTTAGAGATCTAGAGTGCCCTAACCTTTCTTCTGCAGTATTTTCCAGTGTCAGTCTATTAGGAAGAAGAAAGTCGTCTAGACTTCTTATATTCCTCAAAAGGGCAGAACCCATTTTGAAGACTGAAAATACACTGATTGCAGAGAAGATGGGCTTTCTTTAGTTCCTAAGAATACAGCATGGAGAAGTGTTTAGATAACTTTGCATATTAGAAGAGAAACTCCAAAAATAATTATTGTTAGGTTTATTTTGCCTTCATAGTGATACTTTGTTTTCCTGGAGAGGACCATTGAAGCAATTTATTTTGAGAATTGTTTATTACAATAGAATAAAAAACATTGTTGTAAGGACTCAAGGACCTTCCTTAAAATTATGTGATGCACATTGGCAGACTTATTTTTTTTTTTTTGTCCAGAGCATGTTAGATGCCTTCCTTGGTTTTGCCTCTAAAACAATTTATCTCTGAAATGTGCTAAAAGCTGCACAGACAGGAAAAGACTGCAAAGAGTCTTTCTGTTATCTGGGCTTGGAAGCACCTGCCATTTGTTACTCCTATCCTAGAGCCATCTTTTCTCCCAGGCACTCAGCAATAGGACAAGGGGGCACGGGCTCAAGCTCTGCCAGGGGAAATTTAAGTTGGATGTAAGAAGAAAATTCTTTGCAGAGAGAGTAATCAGGCATTGGAATGGGCTGCCCAGAGAGGGGGTGGATTCACCATCCTTGGAGGTTTTTAAACTGAGATTGGACGTGGCACTGAGCGCCGTTATCTGGTAAATGGACTGGAGTTGGACCAAGGGTTGGACTTGATGATCTCGGAGGTCTTTTCCAACCCAATCGATTCTATGATTCTATGATTCAAGCATTGTTCAGCTTCTTGTTCTAGGTTTTTGTAATCTCTGTGACAAAGCAAAATTCAGTACTTGGAAAGAGAAAATTGATCTTACACAAGAAATGACAGAACTGTCTTTGTACATGCTGGAGTTTTTCAGAAACATTAGTTCTCCTTTTTGTTTCTGCTGTGTTCACAGTGTTTTCATGCCATGTAATTGAGCTTATAAATTTGTCAGCCTTTCATGGACAGCATTGAGCCCATGGCATTTTTATTTGTCAAACTAAGTGTATTAATATTTACATATTAGTGAAGACTGGGCAATAGTTGTTTGTGGCAGGCAAGCTCTGAGTAGTAGTTGATAGGCACTATCTTGCTTTTATGCAGGGTATTGATTTCTGATAAGTTTCGTTTGGGTGAGAGGCAGAAGTTGGGAACTTCTGCCTCTCATATAATCCTCTCTTAAAGAACTGGAGTTCCCAGTGCTGTAGAGCCTGACACTTCCTTCCAGCAATAAATTCTTCTGCCATTTTTGAGAATGGAACTATGTAAAAGGTTACATATACCTGAGAGTCATTTTAAACCCGAGTTATTAGAGGACTTAAGAAGTAAAGGACTATTTTTCTTCATACAACATGCTATGTGAGGTTTTTTTAATTTTTTTAATTTTTCTTCTCTGTTCTGATAGTATGTTTATTTTAATGAGGTGTCTTGTAACGAAAATAAGTGCTATTTTCAGTTGCAGACACTTTTATAGGAATGCTTATGCCTGGAAACACACAGATGTTGGGGCCATGGAAGGAACCACAGATGAACTTTGCTGGTTCTTAGGTCTTACAGGCTAATGGAACCTTTCTCCCTTCCAAGGTCTTTAGAATTTCCTGTTTAAAAAAACCAAAAGTTCTGTGGGATTTTTAATTATCCATTAGTCTTGTCTGTCTAACTTAGTTGTTTTGTGTTTACTCTTGACAGTTTGCTTTTCTTACTTTGCCTTTCTTTGGGAGAGGAAGGCAAGTGATCATCCTTCAAACTTCTGCCACATATTACTAGATTAGTTCCACAAGAAATCCAGTTTTTCCCCCCCATCCTCACTGGTATATTCTAAAATTATGTACCTAAGAAAAAAATTGATATATCTTGGTACTTTCAAAAAATGAGCAGCCTAATGGTTTTTAAATTTGGCAAGATGCAAGAAGGTAATTTCTCTGCTTTTACTGTTCTGTTGCAGGGGTGCCAGATACATTACTTGGGGTATAAGGAAGTTGGTTTAAATATGAACATTACTCTATATCAGGGAAAGAAAGAGCTAATTAAGACATTATTGCACTATTTTTATTTGATCTTGGATTAAGCTGACAATTTTGAGAGGACAAACCTTTTCCCATAGATGAGAGGAAGAGAAGTTTGTGACTACTTATGTTGCACATAACTTCCAAAAGAAAGGCCAAATGAAATTACTTAAGTGCTAAGAAGCAACTTTCTAATTCTTTGAGAAGCTGATAGTTGTGTCGGAATTTAAAACCAGAAAAATGCAGCTCAGTGTTTGGTGCAAATACTTTATGTTCTCATACATATGTAAATGTGGGTGGTACCTCACTTTTTTCACCATCTGGATTATGGTTACAATATGCAGAATAAAACAGTATTTGTGTCTAGAAGTTTCGGTTTAAGTTGGGCTTCTTTGTTTTGGATACTGTCCAGATCCTTAATAGAAAGGTAATGCTGACATACACACACCTTGCAGTGGATAAAGGAAAAGGACTGGAGAAGTCCAGGCTTTACTGGGCTTCCAACTGGAAACAGCAGCACTCAGATGAGAAATTTATTCCTGGCCTGTAAGGTTTTTTAGGATCTTTTGTCTCTTTATTTTCAAGAATTTTAAGATACAGAAGCAGATAAGTCTCAATAGCATTCACTTTAATTGTGGATCAGCTGTACTGAATCGACCTCTACCTGTAACATGACAGATCTTCAGTTGCCAATAACCTATAAGTGGTTTGTCTTTGGATTTCTTTTGCAGTTAACTCACTGAAGAAAAAAGGGTTTTTAATCTTATAAAGGCTTTTTAATCTCACATTTTACTTTATAAATGAAATGAAAGCTAGAAACTTTTTCATAGGAAACTCGTTTGTCCAGAGAAGACAGTAGACAAAACAGGACAAAATACTCTGCTGCTGCCTGCTATTCTCTCACAAGGCAAGTTTGTCTTCAAGCTTAATGCTGGTTACTTAATGTCCTTCTGAACTGCAGCAAGCCTTCTACATAGCTTCTCTCTTGTTCTTTAGAGTTTTATATGTAAATATATCTATCTGTATCTTGACTGTCAGCTCCCTGTTTTAACACTACAGTCACTCTTCATGAGGTGTAGACCATGTTGACCGTGGTGAAGCTCCCATGTTGTGATTCTTGTGTCCCAGCTTTTCCCCCTTAAGTATGTCCTCCATCTACACAAGGAGGAAACAGCCTCTTCATTTGCTTCTTTTCCCCTTCCTCAATCCCAGCATAGTCATTCTTCAAAGGGGTAGGGATGGATAACAATAATAATAAAATAGACACACATTCATACAATATATGTAAAGCAATATTTATATATAATATAGTGTTATTGCAATTATGTTAAATTATGTTTGAAATTGTTATCATTTACAAGTAGTGTTATTTTTAATAATATTAAAATATCAATGTTGACACTTGGAATAATAATTTAAAATTATTTAAATTATATATAGTGTCTCATAAAATA
>JAOXXN010000395.1:64720723-64738091 GCA_026770055.1 Myrmophylax atrothorax | reverse complement strand
TTCATCTAATTACCATTTCATTCTAAAAAAAGAAACACTTGATAACGGATGTGTGTTTGACACTGAGAGGTAAGTGCTTCATAGGGAAGTAGTTGTGATTTGTCTAATTAAACACAAAACCAACAGAGGGGTGTGGATGCAATGTTTTATCAGCAAGGTGTTCCTCAAACTCCATCACTAAATACATTTTGAGCACTGCCACCTCAAGCTACAGCACAACAACCAACACCTGCCTGTTTTCTAGAAATCAAAGCAAAACCTACTCCTGGAACCAGGATTTGCTTGGGGGAGTCAGGGTAGTGGCTACATGCTGGGAGAGGAGGAAAGAAAAGTAAAGCAAAACAAAAATTAGGCTGTTGGTTAACTCAGCATTATTTCCTTGAATTTTCTAATGAAGCAGAGTCACTGGACAGTCTTCACAAAAAGCCCAAAGAAAGAAACCTACAAACCACTCCTTGGTTTCTCTGCTAATACACAAAATATGAGTTCCAATGCAATTGCTAAGGAATATATTTGGAATAGAACAGCACTAGAGATACTTTATGAGAGAGGAGTCCCCCCAAAGAACGATGAAGATCAGAAAACACATTTGGGAGATGGTGACTGTGACTCAGAGCATATGATACATGTTGTATGATCAGGTACAAGGATTTGTAGCTTATTTCTAAAGCAAATACTTTGCATCCCTCGATCTCAAAACATGTAATAACAACTTCAACCTTCTTTGTGAGTTCCCTTTGATTTTCTTTAATAAATCTAAACCCCAAAAACGCCTCCTCAGATTTTTAGAGAGAAAGACTTTTGGCTGCTTTTATCTTTTTCTGACTGTATCTTTTCCTCAGTTTGTGTCTGTACCCATGTCAAAGCAGAGAGAATGAATGACCACCTGATCAACAGGATCACAGGATCATTCACGTTGGAAAGAAGTTTAGGTCTCTCCTCCTAAACGCCCTGCTGAAAGGAGGGGCAGTGATGGCATCAGATCAGATCAGATTACTCATGGCTTTGTCCAGTCAAGTCCTGAAAACTAGGATCTTGGCCAGACCACCCAGCTGGGAAACATCCTCAATTGCTTGTTAGTCCTTGTGGGGGAAAAACTTTTCCTTAGAGCCTGTCTGAAAAACCTTTCTTCCTGCACTTTTCCTCCAGTCAGGCACCTGTGGATACTTTGAAGTACTGGCTGCTGTTCCCTCAGTGATGTTTCTTCTCCAGACTGAGCCACAGCAGCTCCCTCAGCCTTTTCTCACTGGGTAAGTGTTTCAGCCCCACTGGTGGTTTCTGCTGAGCTGGCTTCATGTTGTCCATGCTTTTCCTATAAGGGGGCTGAAGGAGGCAAGAGTAGACACAGTACTCCAGATGTGATCTACCAAGCACTGAGTAGAGAGGGATAATCACTCCCATCAATCTACTGGCTGAGCAACTCTTGATACATCACAGGATGCTCTTAGCTTTCCTTTCTGTCAGGGCACACAGCTCAGTTCCCAAAGACTTTCTTTATCATGGACCCAGAATACTATCAGTGCTATTGACAGCTAACTATGATTATTTTTGCTATTCACTGAAACATACATTTTTTTTCTTGCTATATTTCTAAAAATAAAAACACTTATTGGCTTAATTCTAAGTGCAAAGTATCTTTGCAGAAGGGAGAGCTTTTTCAGAAGGTCAAGGTTAAAAGAAAAAGGTAAAGATGTCCAAATGAAAGCATTCTTTTCATCTTAATTGGAGTTGCAACTGCAATGTTACATTGCAGGAAAGGTTAAAAAAGAGGGTTAGCAGTGAAGGACCCAACTGAACAAGTTGTTCAGTTAACGAGGCACCAGGCAAGGATGTGCTGCAGGAACTAGAACCAGAATTTGCTACAGATGAAAAGTGTCCTGATGGCCTGAAATGAGTAATAACTCTCTGCCGAGCTTTCACTGCCAAGCCCCTGCCAACTGCTCCCCAGGACCCTGGGGGAGCTCCACAGTCCAATCACCAGGTGGGCAATGCCAGGAGACTACAAGTTCAAACCCTGACAAAGCTCATTTCTATCTTCTTTCTTTTGAGACAGATACAGACCATTCCATTTTCTATGCTGCTGTTTCTGAACAGTTCTTAAAAAGGCCTGGCCTGCTGTGCATTGCCATTACAAATTCCACTATATTTTCCTGGAAAGATTAGAGTTTTAGTCCAATGCTGTGGCCAAAATGTCTCTCTTGAGCATGACTGGAAGTTTCCCTTCCATTCTAAGAAGAGTTTAGCTTGTGACTTGGATACCCTTAGGGGGGGCTAAACATGTTGCTCCTCTTGGTGATTGTAACTGTTCATTTAGAAACCCACTGGGTGCTGAGCAGCCTTGCTGGAGGCCAAGTATTTCCCACTTGACAGTGGGAAATGATTTGCCTTTGATGAACTAGTAGTGCTTACTTTTAATTAAGCAGCAAGGCAAAACCCCTCAGGATATTCAAACTTCTTGGACTGCAGTGTGGCTGGTCAGGATGATGATGAGATTTTGATAGGACGTTTCTGAAGCACAGCATTATTTCTGAAAGTAGTGATTCAGATATAGTAAATATCTGGTTACAGTACCCATATTATTCTTTTAATATGGAAACCACAAAAATGCCAATTCCTTAGAAGAGAAAAGGGGTCAAGTACCAGAAATGTGTTGATAGCACACAGTTTTAAAATAAATGGGATATTTTGACTTATGAAAGACTTAAAAACCAGTTCTCTGAAGGTCATCTGAGGTGAACCTTTGTTGGTCATTGTGACAGAGTAGTAATTTCGAATGTGTCAAACAGGTTCCTAATGAAGTTTTATTTTGCAAAAGTGATCCTTGAATTCTAGTAATAAAGATGATTAATTTTGCCTCTTGGTTTTTGCTCAAGTAAACTTGTGCTTTTTGAGATGGAGGGATTTAAGCACTGTAGGTCCAGAATGAATCTAGTAAAAGAAATTGTACTGATATTAGATATAGTCCAGTCATCTCATGACAAAGACAACAATACACCACAAATATAAGTAATTAAACAATCCAGCTGAAATAACATACTGTCTGTTCTGTCTGCTTTTATGCAACATGCTAGAAGTTTTAGGATTTAAAATACTGAAGCTATTCTCCAAAATGTATTCTCTCATCCGTTTCTATCAGCTTTACAGCTTGTCCAAAAGTCTTTGTTCCCTGTAACTCAGTCAGTAATGACAAACATCCCCCACTGGACCTCCTATCACCATATGGCTCGATGACCTTCCCTCATTTCTAGCAAAGCACTGCATGTTCAGTTTAGCAAATCTGCAACATCAATTCTGACAACAATGATGGATATTTGAAATTACAATGTAATACTTAGCAGCATAGGAAATTCTAATATATGCAAAGCCTATTAGTCAAATCTAGAGCCTAAAAAAAAATCAATTTGGAATTGGTAACAAAATCACTGCCCTACTTTGTGCATACTGAGTAGTGAATATTACTTTTAGACATTTGGGATTGTAAATATATGCCTTTGGACAATGCATGTAATGTTTCAGGAAGCTCAGATACAAACTGCTCTAATTATGTTACCAAAGGCTCAGAAAAAAAGAAATGCAGGTTATTTTGTAAACTGTGAACACTACCTAAGGCAGAGAAAGTCAAGTGAGCTAGATATTTCTTTCTGTATTTTTTCTATTTAATTAATTACAGGATAAGGAAGTCTTCACAATCTCTACAGATGATTATACTAGCACTAAAGAAAGGGAGGCTGAAAACCTGGTCCTGAACCAAGAGTGGAAGAGTAACCCAGAAATGCAATGGGTACAAACTCTGGGTGTCACTTCACCCCCACAGGAAATCAGAGGCAGCTTCTTACACGATGAAAGAGCATGAGGACCCATGGGTGAAGAGAGGCAAGGTTTGAAGGGAAAAGAATATCCTGCTCAGCAAAGCTGAGTGACTGATTGACCATGTCAGAGAGCCAGATTTGAGGGTTTGAGGCAGGCACAGGTGATTTTCATCCACATAAATAACCTCTATGTGCCAGAACTGCCCACCAGGACTTTCCACACTGCCTGGCTCTCCACCCCTTGACCCTCCCAGGTGTTATTGTGAGCACTGGAAAAAGCCAGACCCTTTGCAGGCTAGTTATGGAACAATATGTCCACAGCTCCTTATCTTTGGAGTGTAATGATGAGCAGCTCAGACATATCCGAGACCTCTGCCAGCTCCAGTAAAAGAAATTCTGCTTCTCGGGACCTAAATACATCCTGTGTATTTTTCTGAAGTCCAGAAGTAATACAGTAATCAAAGTACTACTAAAACCTAAGTGAAGTAACACAACACTCTTGAAATAAAGAAAAAAAGGGTTACACACATTTTCCTGCTATTTTTCCTACAGTTACACTTAAATAAAAATGTAGGATGGATGACCTATCTGTCAAATATGAAGCAAAGAACATCTACCAGCCAAAATGTTTCTTTTGGGCTATGTATGGACCCCATCTCTAAAACTGGTGCATAGACTAACTCTCCAAAATATAGATCCCAGCATACAATGCAATACTTTGATTTGACCAGACGATATATACTTTGAAACAGAAATCTTAGATTAAATTTAAAACTCAAGCTATTCTAGTCCAGTGAAGAGAAGTCATTCAATAAACCTGCTGACAGATCTGTGCACTGGAACAGTTTAATCACTGTAAGAGAAATGGAGATCAGAAATAATCAGGAAGACAAAGAGAGGGATCAATTTTCCTTCTTCAAGAAGAGAAACATTGACAAATGTCTTTTAATCTTGTCAAGCCTAAGTACATTAAGTGTAGATGGTGAAATTTAAAGGTGAAGATGGGCTATGATCAGTAATTTTTAAGGAGTCTTCCAGTGACCTTTTAACACTTTCTCTTAGAGTCCTACACTATGAAGGAAAAATAAAATCACCTTATTCTATTTCTATATTTATACACATTGTATTTAATAAGACTGAGTTCAGAGCAGTATATCTATATATCACAAAAGGTTCTGCACTTCAAGCCAAAAGTGTGTTACAAAAAAACCCATATAGCACTTAATAGCTAATTAAAAGTCAGAGGAAAATATTCACTCACATGAGTGATGGTAGCACTTTTTGTCCTCTATTTCCAAGGAAGGAAAAAGAAACCATATAGCAAAAACCAGCTCCTTTTCTTCCCATAAGCACAAGGCTGCTGGCTGCAAGTTCTTCTCAGATAACATTTTCTCTAAATGTAGAATTAATGTCTGGCTTAAAATTCAGTAACTCAGATGAGCACTGTCCAAGGTTACCACCTGAGATATTAGGAGAGGAAAAGAGCTATGAGGAGTGGCCTATTTATCATAACAATGTTTTCAGTATAACATTTTATACCCAGATCACCTTCCCTTGGGCATGTGACATGACCTTCCATTCCCCTGGGGAGCAGGAAAGGTTTCCAATCTCGGAACAAATTACCCACTGAAGCTGCAGAAGCACCAGGTCCGCAGCTTATGGTAACAATAACTTGCACTGATAGAGGATTTCTCCTTCAAGGGTTCCAACAAATTGTTGAGAAATAAAACCCCAGAATCAAGCCTCAAAATCCATATAGGTTAGTAAGCACTGCCATTACTTCACAGAACGAGGAGTTTTGTAGATATATGTATAGGATACTTTTTTGCCCAACTGTATCACCATATTCACCCTATGTTGCTATTGTTGCCACTGTGAGGGTGTCACCACCAGTTTGATAAATATTCATGTTTCCATGCAAAATCTGCAAATAATAGGCAGCAATTTTGGGTATGAATTATGAACAGAAAATAATGAATTAAATTTAGTAAAAAATGTGCTCAATAGCTCTGGGAATCAGGAAACACATTTAGAAGTCTATATGAACTGCTTATTATTGTTTTGTAAACAAACCACTTCAACATTTATTTTCATACTGTAAATTAGTCAAATGAGGGGAAAAAAAACATTATGAGTGAGAAATCTAATTTACTTTGGCCAGTGATAAAACTGCTTAAATCAATCAGTCAATGTTCCTCCCTTCAAAAGTAGTTTACATACGAAGACCATTAATTTGAAAACCTATTTACTAACTTACTGAACTAGAAAAACGCTGTGGTATTTTAGATGGGTCAAAGATGTTTCCTGCAACTTAGGAGCAGGTTAGTTTCAAAGCAACACAACACAGCTCTATTTGACATGGTGAACATAATTCAAGCTATAAACTTCAAGGACCACCTTATGCATTTCATTTGAGCTGTACTGACTTTAAAACACTTTCCTGAGAAGGAGGCAGTCTGATGTTATTTAAATAAATAAAAACCACTGAATACATTTGGGTGAAGGAATGAATTATTGCTTCACAAAGCATTCCATTAGTGATTAAATCCAAAACTTCATGAAATGTGATGGCTTGTACCTTGGCCTCTGCACTCTTAGTTCCCCTGTTCTTAACTGTGATTAACAGTGCAAATAAATGATGGCTCTGAACCACACACTCCCCCAAACACCCACCCCGGCCACATTTGGCTCTTTCATTGCTATTCTAACACAGTCTGCAGAAATTTAACATTCACACAACGTGCAACCATCACAAGATTAACTGATTTTCTCCAACACCAACGCTCTGAGGAAACCTGTGCCCACATTTCTCCTGGTCATACAAACAATAAACAGATGTTTACATCTGTCTGTGAATGCAACTGAGTATTGTGATAATTGTATGTTTGTTGAGGAAACATGTAAAACCAGTAAATAAATACCACCAAACAAAAATACTACCTACCCTGCAAGCAAATACTGGTTAGCAGAAATCACATGCTGTGCAAGAGAAAGATGGAGACAACTCTGTAAAGACTGACCTCACAGGATACAATAAATTATTTTCATAGGCACTTAAAGTCACAGAACTAAGTTTAATTACATAAGCTTCAATACCATAAAGGGTTAGTGATTATTAACAATGTATTAGAATGAATTACAGTCTCAGGGAACTATCTTAATTTAAATTACACACACTTTCTCTGGCAGCTAAAACAAGAGAATCTCATTTTTAAACAAGCTAACGATGTAGAAACAGGTCTTTAATGGTTCCAGACCAGGATATACCAGGCAAGCAGACTCAAAAAGACTGTCAAGACCTATCAATGCAGATTCATTTGTAGTAAGACTAACACACCTCTCATACTTGCTTCCATAATGGATTCACAGCTTGCTTAAAACAGGGATTTTGCAAAAGGATTACTGGGATTTAGTAGAAATGAATTCCTGACCTCTTGACACCAATACATTCATATATGTATAGACACACAAGGTACTTACTTTGTGCATAGGCTTCTTTTCTTTAGAAAGCGTAATGAGATACAACCAATCGCTATTTATTTAAAAAGTTACCAAAAAAACCCCCCACCAAACCGTATGTAAGAACAGCTTTCCCCAAAACTTTGTAACAAACATGATGCCGAAGAAAGTCTAGTCCTAAGTATTGCACTGAGTCCTGAGTCTGCAAAAACCATCCAAGCCTGGCATTTAGCTATTCCCAGCACAGGACCTTCAAATTTACCTGAGGAATACTCTAAAGATTTTATTTCACGCACATTCTGCCATGGAAGAAAGCATCTGAACTCAACTGAATTCTTTCACTATTACCATATTAAATGTTCAGTTGAGCATTGCATCCTGAGAATAATGTCAGAATTTCATACAGAGATCGGGTAAAAATGAAAAGAACTCAATAGAATAGAATAGAAAGGAGAAAAAATGTGAGGGAAGGAGGTCCCATTCCATAATGCCACTCTAGTTAGAATACAGTCTGGATGATTTGTGGCATCTTCACTCTTGAGAAAGAACTATATCAAGAAGAATCCCCAAGAATATTCCTCACTAAGGCCATCGTCTGTACTGAGTTCTGTGCAAAACAGTCATGGAGCAGTTGGCTCAAGTATTCACACACACAAGAAAATAAGGAAGAAAGTTTCCTTTCATGTCCACTTTTTTTGAAAAAGAAGACAACCATGGACTCTGCTGCTCAGCAAACCCAAAAACACAAGAGCACAACTTCATCAAAGAGGTAGCTTAGAAAGCATCCTCCCTATCCTTCACTGTAGCAAGTGGTTCTGAACACTGGCTGATCATCTGCAGTTTCTTTTTTTTACAAATTACTTTGTGTTATCTTTTTTTTTTTTAATCCAGAATGCTGATATTGTAAAGAACACTTGAAATAATAGCTTGTGTCTATGATGTCTTGAATCATCTCAATGGCATGAGATCAGCACCTTTTCATCGTGGGCTGCAACACATGGATACGCTGAATGTTAATCCCACATCCAAGAGTAAGGGGAGGAGAAGGTGAGCTAGGCCAGCATTTTAATACTTATAAACTGTAACTCCATTACAAAGTGTTTTTCATTTACCAGAAATCATATGCATATGTCTATTGGCATGAATCACTGCCAGAGGCAGTAATTCTTCTATTACTCTCATTAGTTCTCAAACAAATACTACTGGCAATTAAATCTTACATAAGAAGAAATACAGCTCTACTGTGCTATGCAAAGAATAATAAATGGCCACAGCAGATTTATTCAATGTGGGTGCCTTTACTAAAAAACCAAAGCAACTAAAATAGTAAATCAGTCTCTTGAGGAAGCCTCCACTCATTTGTCTTCCAAATATAAAATTTCAGTTTTTCAAGAACTTTGTATATCATGTACGTGCTCCAAACTCTCCCTCCAAGTTATTGCTATTCAAAATTCTCCTCTGCCAAAAAAAAAAAAGTCAAGAAAATGACATCAAAACCAACACATAGATACCATTTATTGATTAGGAAGAGTATAATTTCACAAAGGTAAAGTGAATGAATTTGGAAAATTACAATCCCTGTTGAACATTTACATCCAAGATAGCAACTCCTAATGAATATGATCAATAGAACTTTGATGCAATGATTTTCAGCTGGGAAAAGTTACTATCAAGAAATCAAAATATTTGGTCAAGCTGTTTCCATTTGGTTTAAAATTTCTTCTCAGGGAAATATGTTCTGATGGTACCTAACGGTTATGTTTTGACATTTTTGGAATAGAATGCTTTAGCTGCCTTTCAAATATATTTTAATCATATACAATACTGAAGTTAAATGGAAATATTTCTGTACTGTCAGATCCCAATCCAAAATCATGTTTTTATGCCTCTAGATTTCCCCCCAAAGTGCATACATTTCCATCTTTTACTACAATCCAGTGTATCATCTCAGTCCTTTTCACAGTTCCCATCCTAATCAGCAGATTAAGCAGCATCCAGAGCTCTTAGAATACCAACATCTCTATTTAAGCATACATGATTCTGAAAAAATAAGGCAATATACATAAAAGAGTATTAAATAACATAATGGCAAAGACTCCTAAAGTTTATTAGCACTCAGAATGCAGCCAGCAATTACATAGAAGGAAAAATAACTTCTCTCCCTTCTTTGCACAGCCAAGTTAAAACACATATTGTAAAGCTGCAATTTTTCCACCTTATTCCTACAGAGAAGTCAAACATCTCTGCAGGACAACACTGACAATTTTATTTTTTTCCTGCATTCTTTATCTCAGCTACAAACTACCACTTTGGACAGAACACAGTACTTTCCATAACATGGTACACCTCTCTTTTCTCATTATTGTCTTGATTTTTTTTCTTTGTAATCACCATTTAGTCTTTTTTTCCATCCTAACACAGAGAAACATAAACAATCTGCTGGCAGATCTTGTCAATCACAAACTTCATTAGGAGACCCAGCAAGACAAAGGCTTATTCAGCTTGGATAACTGTCACATGTAAAATTGAAACATGGCTGTTAAAATACCTGAATGATAAAAGTGTCAAAAGAAACAGTGACAGGATTCTACAGACCAAGAACTGAATGCAAAGGGAGATTTTTCAATTAAAGTGACAAAATAAGGTATGTTGGGAGAAGGAAGAAAACTATATTTGAAAAAGAGTGGTTTTTTAAAAAAAAAAATTTCTTGGTGAGAATTATGCTGTCAAAAGAGATTTCAGCAGAATATTAACAGCTTTATGCCCCCTTGAAAAATAGGTCATTATGCAAATACCAGTCAACTGAGCCTATACTTATGCAAAAATCCAGGTGCTCTCATGAAAAGTTCTGAACTGGCACTGGTGTGTATCTGACTATTCCCACAACCTGCCCCTTCCCTGGACTGAGGAACCCCTGAGACAGGTGCCACACACAAGCAGACAGCCTGACTTGCTGTGGCAGTACTAACTTACTCCTGGACTCGATGATCCTTGTGACCGACCTCTCAGCCCATAGCCCATGAGCAGAATGCCCTTGCAGCCTGCCAAGCTGACCTACTTGATCAGTGCTCCTCATCAAACTTGTGCTCTGTATGTCTATATACCCCCAGCTCTGTTGCCCTTCTTTGGACTTGCTCCAGCACCTCAATGTTTTTCTTGTAGTGAGAAGCCCAAAACTGGGCACAGCACTCCAGGTGTGGCCTCACCGGTGCCAAGTACAGGGGGGCAATCACTGCCCTGGTGCTGCTGGCCACACTATTGCTGATACAGGCCAGGATGCCGCTGGCCTTCTTGGCCACCTGGGCACCTGCTGGCTCACATTCAGCTGCTGTCGATGAGCACCCCAAAGTCCTTTTCCCCTGGGCACCTTTCCAGGCACTCTGCCCCCCGTCTGTAGCACTGCAAAGGCTTATTGCAACTCAAGAGCAGGACCCAGCACTGGGCTGTGCTGAACCTCATAAAATTGGCCTCAGCCCATCAATCCAGCCCGTCTAAATCCACCTGTAGAGCCTTCCTACTCTCCAGTAGATCAACACTCCTTCCCAACTTGGTGTCACCTGCACACTGACTGAGGGTGCACTCAATGCCCATGTCCAGATCATGGGGACTGGCCCTGGCAAACACCACTTGTGACCAACCACCGATCAGATTTAACTCCATTCCCACCACTCTCTGGGCCTGAACATCCATCCAGAACCTTATCCAGCAAACAGTACACCTGTTCAAGCCACGAGCAGCCAGGAGAATCCTGTGGGAAATGGTGTCAGGGTAGACAACATCTACAGTCATTTCCCCATCCACTAAGCAGGTCTGTCATATTTTAACTCCAGCTGGTAACTAGGTAACACACAGCATCCTGCTTGCTCTCTTGTCCCTCACTGCTCCCAGGGGGTTATGGAAGAGAATCAGAAAAAAAGCAAACTATACTACTAATAATGATGACAATAATAAGGAAAACAAACAAAAAAGTGAGAGAGAAATAAAATCAAATAGAAACGAGTGATGCACAATACAATTGCTCATCACCTGTTGTCTGATGTCCAGTCTGTCCCTATACAGCAAGGAGCCCTTCCAGCCAACTCTGCACAGTTTATGTACTGAGAATGATGTTCTAAGGTATGGAATGTCCACTTGGACAGTTTGGGGGTCTGCTGTCCTGGCCATGCTCCCTCCCAGCTTCTTGTGCACCTCCTCGTTGGCAGAGCATGATATGCTGAAAAGTCCTTGATCTACAGTAAGCACAACTTAGCAACTGTGTGGTAGCAACACCATTCCCACACTGAACCCAAAACACAGCACTGTACCAGCTACTAGGAAGAAAATTAACACTAGCCAGTTGAAACCAGTACAGAGAGTCACACTCTCACAGAGGGAGACCAGGCCGGTCAGGTAGGACCTGCCTTTTATGAACACATGCCAGCTGGACCTGATTCCCTGGTCATCCTGCCTGTGCTGTGTGATGGCACTAAAAATGACCTGTCTCTACTAGCTCAGTTGGTTAAAACTTGGTTGTAGTAATGCCAAGGTCATGGGTTCAAACCCCTGTGTGGGCCATTGACTTAAGTTGGACTCGATGATCCTTGTGGGTCCCTTCCAACTCAGAATAGACTGTGATTCCCCGAGGTCAGGCTGGCAGGTGTATAATTCCCTGGATCCTCCTTTTGATCATTTTTGTACATGAGCATCACATTGAATAACCACCCTAGTTAGCCAGGACTAATGACAAATGATGGAAAGTGGCTCAGTGAGCTTTACCGCCAGTTCCCTTGGTTATGCTTGTGTGGATCCCACCTGGCCCCCCAGACCTGTCTGTGTCTGAGTGATGCAGCTGGTCACCAATCATTTTCCCTTGGATTATAAGGGCTTAATTCTGCTCCCTGTTTCTGTCTTCCAGCTCAAGGTGCTGGGGACCTGGAGAACAACTTGGCTTACTATTAAGACTAAATTAAAAAAGACATTAAGTACCTCTACCTTTTTTCTTATGCTTTATCAGTATGTCTCCCCCTGCATCCAGTGAAGGATGGAGATTCTCCTTAGCCTTCCTTCTGTTGCTAATGTATTTATAGAAATATTTTTTATTTTCTTTTATGGCAGTAGCTAGATTAAGTTCCAGTTGGGCTTTGGCTCTTCTATTTTTCTCTCTGCATAGCCTCATGCTATCCTTGCAGTCCTCCTCAGCAGCCTGCCCTTTCTTCTAAAGGTCAAAACCTCTGATTTTTTTTTTCTTTTTTCCCCTTTGAGTTTCAGCCAAAGCTCTCTGTTCAGCCAGGCTGGTCTTCCTCCCTGCTGGCTCATTCTTCATGGGGACAGCCAGGTCCTGTGCCTTGAAGATTTCCCTCTTGAAGAATATCCAGCCTTTCTGGATACTTCTGTCCTTCAGGACTGCCTGCAAGTGACTCTCTCAACCAGCGTCCTAAGCAGGTTTGCCCTCTGAAAGTGCAAGGTGACAGTTCTGCTGATCTCTCTCCTTACTTCTTTGAGAATCAAAATTCTATCATTTCATAATCACTGTGTTCAAGGAATCCTTCAATCATCACATCATCCAACAGTCCTCCTCTGTTGGCAAACAACAGGACCAGCGAGGCACCTTCCCTAACTTGTTCCCTCACCAGCTGTGTTAGGAATTTATCCTGCACACACTCCAGGAACCTCCTAAACTGCTTCCTCTCTGCTGAATTATATTCCCAGAAGGTATCCCATAAGTTGAAGTCCCCCATGAGAACAAGGGCTAGCAATCCCAAGACTGTTCTATAGTTCTATGTTCCATGACACTCTTAAATCAGATCAACAACTGTGTTGGTCAAAGCAAGAAAAGTAACAGGCACTGAAAAAAACCAGTTGCAAATTATTTTGTTTGTTTAGGTTAGCAGAGATTCAAAAAACCCCAAATTTACTAGTTTTAAAATCTTGACAGACATGCCTCTGATGAAATTGTGAGCATTCAATTAACTTGTTTCCAACGTAGAACCTGTTTTGACAAATCTTCATCCCCAATTCTTCTATGTTCTGTATAGTTTTATTAATCCAATAATATTGTGTATTCTAGTAGAAAAATCAAATTCCATGAAAATGCAATTTATAGAGACAAGAAAAAAATGTATTTATAAATAAAAATGCAACATCCACCAATTACCAGAAAACATTAAGGATAACTGAAATAAATTTACAATAAATCAAGAAAACATTTTAATAACAAAAAATTATTTGCAGGAAAGTTTCAATAGAGAGACTTAAAGCTTCTGACATTGCTCATAATTACAAGAAATTAAAGAAATAGAAAGGAGATGAGCTGAAAGCATGTCATATGGTGTTACCCTGAACTTACTACCTATTGTTAGTATCTTTACAGGCCAAGGAAGGCTGAGGATGTGAAAATCATAGAAATGTTGGTTAGCTGGAATCTCTGGAGCTTTTCCAGGCCAATGTGACACTTGAAGTCAGCCTACATGCAACAAGGTCAGGTCAGCCATGGTGCTGTTTGCTTAAGTCTGTCATGGAAAATTTCAAAAATGTAGATGACAAAATCTCTCAGAGTAGACCTGCTCCACCCTTTTCCACTGGATTCACACGTGTTAAGACCACTGAGCTTCAGTCATGTTAAACAAACAAGAAACTTTTAGGTTTGAATTATCTTCAATTGCAACCAGACGTATTTTAACAGCCTTCACAAATTTATAAACTTTTGTTTTCTGTACCAAAACCAGACACAAAATAATGCCATTATTTAAAACACAAATGGTATTTAGAAATGTCCCTTAAATCCATTTAGTTGACATTGTAATCCAACATGTCAGAGGTTCTACTTTTTGTCAACCAAGCACAAGCATATAATACACTCATGAAGAACCATCTTTTTGACTCAAAACCTAACATCTTGCCACTCTGCATATCGATTTTCTTCCAGTACGAATCACTCTCCCTTCCTCAGATGTCTGTATGGGTAATAGGGCAGAAGGGCAGACTAGAAATTACTTACAGTCTACTAAATTCTCTCTCCCTGCTGTTAAAACCTGGCCAATACATCTGGGCCTCCAAACACTTGTGACATTTACTTCAGGATTCTGGAGAGGCTCTGAAGGCTGACAGTGGTGACCTCAGTTACTCTAAGACATGAATGTTGTTCTTCACAGTTACTGCGTAATTTATTTCAGGTGGTAGAAGAAAATCTGGCACTATCAGATGATGTATAGCATATATTTGATAGGAAAGCCATAAACAAAAATATTGATTTTTTTCATCACAATCTATATGTACATGTGTCCTGGTTTGGCTGGGATAGAGATAATTTTCTTCCTAGTAGTTGGTACAGTGCTGTGGTTTGGATTCAGGATGAGTGTGATGTTGATAACACACCGATGTCTCAGCTGTTGGTAAGCAGGGTTTACACTAAGTCAAGAAGTTTTCAGCTTCTCTCACCGACCCACCAGCAAGTAGGCTGGGGGCACAAGAATCTGGGAGGAATTACAGCCAGGATGATCCAAACTGGCCAAAAGTATATTCCATACCATATGGTGACATGCTCAGTATATAAACCAGTGACAAAGCTGACTGGGGGCTGATGCTCAGGAACTGGCTGGGCATTGGTTGGCAGGTGGTGAGCAACTCTATTGGGCATCACTTGTTTTGTATATTCTGATTCTACTATTATTATCCATTCTGGGTTTTTTTCCTATTAAATATCTTCATCTCAACTCACTTTTACTTTCATCTCACTCAATTTTACTTCCCCTCCCCCCCTAATTCTTTCCTCCCCACCCCACTGGGGAGCAGGGAGTGAGTGAGCCGCTCTGTGGTGTTTAGCTGCCTGCCAGGTTAAACCAGGGCAACAAAATCAGGAGAAAAAGCACAGTAAGCCAATAAGGAAACAATAACTACCTGATCATACTCCAGATGTATGCTTAGAAATATGCACTGATTGCAATAATAAAATATCCTGACATTCTCTAACAGAAATCATGTATCAATAAAATTAATCTTTAATACTTTCTGTTTTGCTACAAGTTGGTTCTTTACAAAGTCCTTAGGTCAACTCCAGTGTATTGCCTTATCACATTACAACAGCCCTGAGGACATGGCAGGACAGCTTATCTAGGCAGGCAGAAGCAAACCAGGTGTCCATTAAACCTATAGGTGTGGGGTGAACACCAATGCAGAATTGTTGCTGTTGTTCCAGCAGATGTCTAAATGTAATAGCTGTTGATCATTTTTTGCTAGAAAATGCTATTACTTTTAATGGCCACAAATGTGCATATAGCACAAGATTTTATATGGTTGCTGATTTCACAGTGTCTAAGGACAGACCCATCAAAAACGGAGGTCTTTCCTTTAAGGGATAACCTACACTGTGATATGGTGTCAAAAAATCAGACATGCAAGGTAAACATGTCTCTCGTGTCTTCTATCCTTTAAAATTTGCTAGTAAACCAGGTACACCCTTGATTTTTGGCAGAATCCAGGGTGGGGGCCTGGGCTATGGCTATGTTTTATAGACAAGAGATTACAACAGCTTTTGGAGTCACCTCTGCTCCAGCAGCAAGGGGCTGAGCAGAGGGAGGAGTCCACACATGGTCTGTGAGGCTGGGGCCACCAGTTACTAGTACAGCCTGTGAGGTGGTGCTGGCTTGCTTCTTCCCACTGCTGTGGATTCAGCCTCCTCACTGCTCACACCAGAGTGTGCTGAAAACACTCAGAGGCCCAGACAAGAGCTTAGCTCAGCTGTTCACCAACTGCACATCGCACAGACCTCAAGCCATCTTCATTACACACAATCCTCTCTTTGTTAGCCAGAACAAGGGCAACCTGGAACAGTCAGGACAGTGAAGAGCAGGAGGGAGGCCTTGATACCAAGGAAAGATGATGCAAGCACACACTGTTGTGTGGAGTTGGCAATGACAGTTTATTAGAGCCAGCTGAATTTCAGCCCCACAGCCTTTCTTGTCAGGGCACTCACTCGCACATGAGGTTTGTGGAATACTCCTGCCTTGGAGAGTACAGAGGCCACCGTGGTTATGCAAGTTCAAAGGCTTTTGTTCCCAATTCTTGCTAGGCTGGAGATGATTCACTGCAAAAGGAGCTCGCATGTTTCTGCCTGTGGTCCAGCTGAGTGGATAAAGTGAATAAACTACCAGTGGGCAATGCAATTTTGCAGTGCTGGTCGGTGGCACCCCCTGCAAACACAGATTATCTAACGAAGCCAGGCTTATGCCTAATCTTTGCCAAAAAAAAGGTGCATGTCATTCACTGCCAACCAGGAAAGGCAGGCAGGCAGCAGAGCAGGAGGTGTGAACCCTGCTCCCACTGCACACACAGCACCCTGAGCAGGGACAACGCATGTGCTGTCAGGGTTTGGCTGCAACCTGGTCCCGGCTCTCCCCTTCCAGAAATGGGCAGCAGCCAGACCAGACACGAGCTTTGTCAAGTTCACAGAGTATTTAGGGTTGGAAGGCACCCCCATAGACCTACTGGCCCAACCCCCTGCCAAGGCGGGGTCACCTAGAGCAGGCAACACAGGAATGTGTTCAGGGAGACCTCCCTGGGCAGCCTCCCTGTGCTCTGCCACCATCAATGCAAAGAAGTTCTTCCTTATAGTGAGGTAGAACTTCTTGTGGGTTTTTTTATGTCCACTGCTCCTCATCCTGTCTCTGAGCACCACCAAAAAGAGTCTGGCAATAGCCTCTTGATAAATGCATTTGAGATATTTGTATGTACTGATGAGACCCCCTCTCAGTCTTCTCTTCTCCAGACTAAACAGGCCCCCTTCCCACAGTTTTTCCTCACAAGATTGATGCTCCAGACCCCTCATCACATTTGTGGCCCTTTGCTGGACCCTCTCCAGTAGCTCCTTGTCCTTCTCGTACTGAGGAGCCCAGAACTGAACGCAGTACTCCTGCCACAAGGCTGGGACAGTCCATCCTGTCCCTTCACCCTACAGCAAGCAGGACCCATACCCTGCTGCCCCTGCCCCGCGCTCCGAGCCGGGCCCAGGTCGGTGCCGGCCCCGCTGCCGCCCCAGGGCCGGCTCGGCCCCTCCGCCGGGTCCCCGAACGCCGCAGCTCGCCCGCGGCCCTGCCCCAGGCGCCGCCGGGGGACCCCCCCCGACC
>JAOXXN010000395.1:64689119-64711440 GCA_026770055.1 Myrmophylax atrothorax | reverse complement strand
ATCCAGGCCAGGATCCCATTGGCCTTCTTGGCCACCTGGGCACACTGTTGGCTCATGTTGAGCTTCCTGTCAATCAGCACCCCCAGGTGGTAACATTAAAGATGTTAAAAGCATGAAGCTACTTGGGAGCCCATTACCCTTGGGTGCCATGAGCCATGGACCCAAAGCTAGCTTTAATGACAAAGAAAGAAGGTAGTTATACTAGTCTTGTTCTTTTTAGAGTAACACTCTCAGAATTTTTTTATCTGATGGTAGGAGGACTGGATGGACACACAACTTAAGTCTGTGTTTTAAGTCATGCTTGCCTTGCTTTGCTTGAACAGGATATTTTGAAAGTAGTTCTTTAACAAATTATAGACATCAGCACCTCTTGAAGGCTGTAAAGGCAGTCCTGTTCAGGTGTAATCAAATACAGTGTTACAAGGTAAGTCTGCCTGAATACAACTGAATTAATCCTGGCTGTAAACTTTAAACAGAACCAGAGAACTGTTGTCAGGAAATTAGAGCAGATTTAAGCAAATGCCTTTTGAAATTTGACTTGTATTTATTTGAATGGGCAGAACTTTAAATTGAGGGCTTTTATTATAAAATTTATCATGAATATTTATCAGCAGCATTGTTTATAATTCAGTGTCAGTTGTTGAAGTGTTTTTAGGGGAAACTATTTTTTTCACCCTTAGGCTTTAAACATAATTAATGCATTTATTTAGCTATAGTTACAGAAAATGTTTCATAATATAAGTAGAATATTTGCACATCAGGTTTTCTGTCTTTTGGTAACCCATATACATTTGTAACTGTAGAATATGCAAAGTAAAATTTTTAAGCTTGTTAATGGAGATTCCTTAGGCAGTTAATTCTTGGGTGTCTTCTTGGGTACACTTGTCCTTAAAGGAGCAAAGGAAGTCTTTCATCTTGCAGCTCAGCAGTGTGTTGGCAGACTGAGGAGGCAGCAAAGGGGCTTGATAAAGTCGTGTGGGATTTAGAAGAAGAAATACATTATCCATTCACCTGTGGTAAATTTTAGTGCTGGAATCAAGGAAATAACAGCAGAGTGGCTAAAAAAAATATGTAATTATAGTAAATAAGTTTGCTAAAAAGACCAGAGTAAAGGAAACCAAACTGAAAATGTTTAGCAGTGTAACCTTACTTCATTTTTGTTTTACCTTCTGTAATTTGTGTTGCTGTGAGACCAACTGTATTGAGACAGATACTGTGATTGTGTGAGACTTGCTGGCAGAGCTGTCTGTATTGTTTGCAAATTGTGCTGTTCATGTAGGTCCAGCATTTTGTGTAGGTTAAATGGGCTGGAATGAACTGTACCATTTAGAAACTGATGTGGTGAGTTGGGTTTTTTTTTTTCCTTTTACAACATGCAAGTCAATACCACACTCTGTGTAGTGTAGCTGCTTTCCCCTATACTTTTGTTTTATTTTTTTCATGCTTTATTTGTGTTTGCAACCCATGTGATTTGGGATCGAATGTAAATGATGATACAGAGTTTCTAAACAGATTTTGTTTGCTGTAAAATAGTATATATTTGCAATTCCAGCCTAAGACTTTGGATTAATAGTTCTTGAGAGATGAAGGAGTCTTCTGTTTCTAGACCCCATTAACTGTAAGGGAACACAACAGCCTAAATAACTAGCAAATGAATGGAAGAATAAAAAGAACCTGGTTGTTGATTTCTGTTTCACTCAGTCAACAGGAAAGAGCTTCAGAGATAGGGAATCATAAAAAAAAAATAGAGGTTTTTGCATTATCTAAAAAAAAAAGTGTTACAGTAAATAGAATTTACTTCTTAGTACAAGTTGTAGGTTCCATTTGCACATTTCAGAGATAGTGGGCTCTTATTAAGGAGAGTGAGGTGACAGTTGTGTTTTAAAGTAGAAGAAAGTCTCTTTTTTTCTTTCAAGAGCAGTATTAGTGCCTGAGGAAATTTATAGGACTCACTTTTTACTCACTGCATCTTAAACTATAATAGTCCATGTTATCCTGTGGCTATGCCTCTGCTCAGTCAAGAGCTGAGTTTAGAACCATTTCTTACATCTCTGGACCCAGTAAAAAAGCCCTACTAGTATTGTTTTTAATTGGGTGGCAAAGTGAAGGAGAAGAAAGATGACAGGGATTTCAGTCATCATTTTCTGACATCTGTCTCTTCACTGTCAGACAGGGATGGAGTGAGAAGGGGCAAGCAGCCTGGGAGATCATTTCCCATTCCAATTCAGGATTTTAGGGCTCCATGAGGGATGTTTTTGTATTGCGTGGGAATAAAACCCTGCAGCTCTGACTCCCTGGTCACAAAGGCACAGCTGTCCAGGGCTTCTGAGTAGCTGCAGCAAAGGAGACCTAAGGTGTGATAACACAAGTTGTGGTGATACCATTCCCTTTCCATTGTTTTTAGTATGTTTCTCTAACATGAAGCAGAAGGAGGTGCTAAGAATAAATCTCTTTGGTTATATCTGCAAAACTTCTTGAACTTGGATGTAATTTTAAAAAAAGTGCTTTTTCCAACAAGAAATGCTTGAAATCTGTCTTAGACTAGGAAAGATGTAAGGTGGTTGACTAGGCAGCTTTGCATACATAAGTTTTATTGAAATTATGTCTAAACACCATTATTCATTTGAGCTTGTGTCCCAGTATGGGTGGAATGTGAAGTTTTAAGTGTGGACACTATTCCTCTTATTGAAAGCTGACAACTTGAGTTTTCATTTAACTGACTCTTGATTGTTGAACAGAAAAGATTATTTTCTATTATTTCATTTCCTTTGTGATGCTCATTGCATGTGAGACATTATGCAGTGGCTATTAGCAGTGATGCATATATTGGATTCCCAAATAAAGATTTTAGAGCAACTCCTGCCCCGCTCTGCTTTAAATGAATGAGAGCCTTCAGGCCGATCTGAAATGACATCTGCTGAAACCATGACTACAAAGCACCTGTACAGCACTGGGAGATGAGTTTTGAAGTGCTAAAATTAAATTCTCATTTTTAATACAAGCGTTTATTGAAAAAAAGGATGTGGGAAAACATTGGTAACAAGAATTGAATCAAAAGCTGTTCAGATGGGTTTCATAAATGTAATGTCCAGTTTACTGAAGTTGTTTGACAGCATTTCGAATGTAATTAGAAATACATATTTGGTCTGAGCCCTCATTCTTTATTTCTTTTGACTTCAGATGACATTAGTTTATCTTTCTGTTAATCTTTGGAAGCTTTATAAATTTAATGCCCTATTTCCAGTGCATTGGACTGACATTTCCCATGCTCAGATATGACAATATATTGTTGCAGGTGTGAACAGTGTGACACAAATAAATTTTAATAAGGATAAATGTGTGTATGACAAAAATAGTTGTAATCTTTTAAAGCTGTTGGTGCAACAATAATGATAGTAGTCTATTTTGCTTCAAAATTTGGAGTAGCCTCTAATACACCTTTGTGGAAAAGGTTACTTAATTGTATGTAATGTAGTCAACTGTCAACTTATTAATTTAAAATTCAGATCTGAGGAGAAATTCAAAATCTGTAGACTCATATAGAGTCCTCTTCACTTTCTCACTGCTGGAGTGCTTTTTGATGAAGAAGAAAGAGGATGGAGTAGCAGCAAGCTGTCTGGAACTAATCCATGGTTCATTGCATTACACTGGAATTTTTTCATTAACTTTGGTCATCCTTGGACTGAACCTGTATGCATATGATTTAATTAGTGGCAAGGTTGGGAAATGCTGGTGTGTTGGCTTTTCTAGTTTGTTACCTACTGAGATGGTAATCACATAAACCAATATATTTGTATGTCTGTGCTATGGCAAGTGCAGAAGTACCCACAACTGACTTTCCTAGAAGTGGGCCTCCATTTTAAAGGGAGACATTTTATGCTAATCCTCTTTTTTCTTTCTTACTTAAGTATAACATCAAATCTGATCATCTATATTGCACATAAACCAGATCTGCTTCTATGTCATTGAAAATATTTTTATGCTGTAAAAGGGAGCAGATTGTAACTTTGTTGTATGTCTAAATTTGGAATACATTAAAAAAAAGAACCACCCTTATATGTAACCGTAAGGGTTAAAAAAACCAAACATTTGATAGACTGTCTTCACCTGAAAGCAAAAAGGAGGTTCTCTAGTGTCAAATGTTTAGGTATCCTACGGAGCATATTTTCATCATGGATCACATTGAAAGTATCTCTATTAATGCTGTAATTTTATTTTATTTTAAATTGTGGGCAGCAGTGTAGCTTCATGTTGGGATGTGCCTTTACATTTAGATGAGTTTGATGGGCAACCAGAGGAAACTTCTTTACATAAGGGCAAGTTTGTAGACAAAGCCGTTGGACAGTCCTAGTGCAGAATGGCTGAATTTCTCATCTGAGGTGTTTGAAACGTTTTTACCCTGAACCAGATTTCTATCACATTATTCCCTGCTGTATTGTACCTTATTAGGTGAGCTGCCCAAATGCTGTATATGTGGCAATTAATGAATATTAAAAGGAGCCTCAATTTTTTTTTCCTCAGGAGCATTTAAGACTTACAGAAGCACCATTAATTACTATACCAACAGGATACTGAGTTTTCAGGTGATATTTTCTCTACTGCTTTACAAGAGAGATGGTTCATAGTGGCTGTAACATAGCACAGAACATATTCTTGTTTTGAAGCAGACATTACCTTCTTAAACAATCGTGACGTGCTCAGGCCATGCTGATCTACAATGATTTTGGGCCATATGTATTACAAGAATATTTGTGTGCTTTAGGGAGTGATCCAGACCACAGAAAATGAATTAAGTAGGTGATCTAAGTAGTTATTTTTTTTGTCCCTAGCTGCTGATTGATGAGCTTATATTGCTACTTGTGCATTTGCAATTGAGAAGGGACCTAGGTAAGCAACTGATTTTTCTCACTTGCTTTTGTTTCTCTAAAAATTAGTAATTCCCTTTAGAAGGAGAACAATATTTTTAAGGTACAAATCTGAGAAATAGGTCAATGAAAATGTGGTGTCAAACAGAAATGCAAGCAGAAAAATACTCTTTATTACTTATTGTATTGTGAAGCAAGATTTCCTATCTTGGCTGTTATGTTTCTTGAGACAGCATAGGCAGAAGATCAAGATATTATTGTACAAGTTGGGAAAACTTTTCTTCCTCTGTCCCAAACTGGTTCAATGACTGCCACAAGAATTTCTAGGATATAATTAGAGAATAATTGTCTGACTTCTATTGATTAGGAATTGGGATTTGGTTTCTTGTGTTTGAATATGTCAGTTCATCAACTTCTTTGACTTTGAAGTAGCTTATTATCTCTGTGTTTTTACTGTTTCAAAAAGGTATCATAATTGCTGTCATATCTCCCAATACCTTTGGAAAAGCAGACCTTTAAAAAGCAGTGTGATGTCATATCTCCCAATACCTTTGGAAAAGCAGACCTTTAAAAAGCAGTGACTCCCAGTCTTCTGCCCAGGATCACCCACATCGAAATGTGCAGTTTGTGTTGCACAGCCCCTCTTTTCATGTATGGTTTGATTCTGCAAAGACTCTCCAGCAATCCCTCTGCATCTACATTGAAGTGCAGTGGCATCTTGTTTTAGATTTCTGGTTGTTAATCAACGTGTTCACCATTAAATGTGTTGCAGCCTGGTGAAAGCAGTGAGCATCCTGGATGAGAGATATGAAAGAAGTGAAATGGATGTCCATAAGTGTGATTTGCTCCCAGAGTGGCAGATTGCTTTTGTAAGTGAGAATAGACCATAAAGTTGTATGATTTTTGAGAACCAGAGTGCTGCTTTCACATAAGCTGTTGCTGGATTCAATGTTTTGCCATTAGTTTTTGACTGTTGGGTTGAGTTAAATACTTACTCTTAAAAATTCAAGTTTTTAAGCATAAATTCCTGAGGATTTGATGACTGCAAGATGGTATTTGTGTGTCTGCTGTAAGCCCTCTTTTTCTGCTTCAGGTACATTTCACAAGGAATGTCTGGATCTCCAGAGACAGCAAGTTACAGGTGGTGTGTGAGGAAAACAGGCTTAATAAAGGAGAGAGATCCCATTAATTCCTCAGCAAAAGGAGAGGCAGCAGGGTAAATTTGTCCCTTACCACTGAATCTGTAAACAAGCTTTGCCTCCAAACAGAGAGGAAATAAAGTTTTGCTGGTTCTGCTGCTTGCAAAAGAAAGCTTACTGTAAACTCCTTAGCCTGAGGATGAATTATGTTCCGCTGGCTGACACATCTTACAGAAGAAGAAAATAGAATAGTGCTGTCTGAAATATTTTAAAAGAACTGAGAATGGGTGCTTTAGGAGAAAGAATGTGTTGTCTTTCAGACTTTTAGAAGAATAGCATGTCTGCAGGAGAGGGCTCAAGACAGATGATGCTATTTTTCGTAGTCTCTGAGATGATTAGCAAATGTTGGAAGTTAACAAAAGTTATAATCAACTGTAAATGCATGTTCTTAGATTGCTGCAGATGGAGAAGGCTGCTTAGATAATAAACATTACAGTAACACATCTTTTTTAAAGCTGTCAGTGTGTTGCCATCATCTGGAAATGTACACAATAGCTTGTCATAAACCTATCAACTTTTCTGCTTGAATGGACATCTCTGTCGATGATGGATGAGATCTGAAATGAATTATTTTTAAATGAAAACTGTTTTTATTTTGTGACATAACAACCTCCTTTCCACAAATAAATTCTGAAGTAGAAATAATGTGGATATTTGGAATGTAAATCCATAACTGAGAAAAAAATCATTTTGCAAAATAGAGTCCAAGAAATCAATTACTATTAATTTGTTTACTTATTTATTTATGTATTTAAAATCTGGTTTTTGCCTCACTGTAGAGATCACAGAAATCTTCCAGCATATTTTGGGGTTTTTTTTCAGTGCTGTGAATAAGCAGCTTTGCAGGAGAATTCTGTTGTCCTCATAGTACTAAGTTGCAAATTCCATCAGTATATTGTGTTGGTAGCTGATTCAGAAAGAAAAGAAAAGGTGGAGCATTTGTAGTACATTGTGTACTACAGGCCAGGTGTAGACAAGGTAGGTAGTAAGTGGGGGTTTTAAGACCTGAGAATTAGATGTGTAAGTGTGAGATTTCTCTTTGTGTGACTTGTCAGGATACTTGAGAACCTTTGAATCCTTCCCAAGGTTTGCTTGTGTAGTCTTTGCCCATTTTCCCTTTTTGAAAACATCAAAAGGGATATTAGCTAAACTATAGGTTTTCTTTCTTGTGTTAGCAATCAAATGTATTGTATGGGTCTCTCTGAGTAACTCATGGTGGGGAGAGCACTAAATCTTAATTATCTATAATTAATTTGCCCAGAGAAGTTGTGGAAACTGTTGCTGGAGACATTCAGACCCAACTAGAGAAGCCCCTGAGCAACGTGCTTTGAACAAGGTGTGGAACTAGCCCACCTCCAGTTCTCTCTTTGAACCTCAAGTATTCTATGATCCTGTAGTTTTGTGAAATACAGAAATTTCTACAGGAGGCTGGTCCTTGAGTTATCTTTAAAAGTCCTGTCATCCCTAAGCCCAGCTCTGGGACTGTCCATCTCTTACTGTTTTTAGGCTTTGTTTTCCTTGTGGGCAGTTTTGCTCCTCAATAGATGGTACTCATCTTGAGAAGTTAGAAAGTGGGAAATGGACCTTCACCTTTACTGATGCATTAATTCTGTGGAGGACTTGTAACAGATTTTAGACAAGGGTGTGCATGTTGTGAGCATCTGGGATGTGGAGGAGAATTCAAGTTGTTGAATCATTGGGTTCTTCGTATCAGGAAAATATTGTGCTTTATGGGGTCCCACTTCTCTCTGGAGTAGACTAAGAATTATCCCAATCTGTGCTTCAACAGTTAGTGCAGTGGGCCATCTGATGAGAATTTAATTGCTAGAGCACTATAGTATGTGGAAAAATCCTCTGTGCAAATTGAACTGGTTTAACCAAAGGGGATGTATTTTTGCAGCCCCACATTCCCCATGTACACATCTGCAGAAAACACCCCATACACATCCCCCTGTTGCAGCCAAACCATCTGCCTTTTGGAGATCATGCCTCAGGTGTGCATGGTCAGTCCAGAATCTGGGCTTAGGTGACTTTATTCTGTTACTGGAAATATTCAATGTAATTTGGTTTTAAAAAGAATGCTGGTGATTTTAAATTGAATGACTTTCCATTCCTTGAAATATGAGATGCTGTATAAAAAGTAAACAGTTTTTAGAGGCTGGTCTGCAAAATAGATATTAGGTAATACATTTACATTGTGTAATCATGTGTTATACATCACTCTTAAAATGTACTGTCACACAGAACCAAAGATTTGCACCTGTCAAAGTGTACCTGTTCAGAGTGTCACTGATGGTGTTATTTAAAGATCTCATCACTGGATGTGAATACAGAATTCTGAGAAAACTGGTTATATTTCCTACTGATGGTTGCTGATAGAGGTTCCCTCCTGATGACACATCTACCACCTTTTGGTATTTATCATTTGTGGTTTCCATTTGAACTAGGCCTTTCCCCTCATAGGAAGCCAGAGCATAAACAGAGTGGGATGTTAAGCATTCTTTCTGCAGAAAGCTGTTTATGGTAACTCTTGAGAGTTCTCTGTTGATTCTGAGCCCTGAAATTCTAGATACAAATATACCACAGCCTGGGGAATGAATTTGCACCATTGTATGACTGCTCTGTAATGCAAGTGGTCTTTGCATCTTCTAGTCATAAGATAATAAGTAAAACAAGTACTTTTAAAAAGCTGATTCTTGAATATTTAGAGATAAAGGCTCTGGGCTGACCATTGCAAGAAGGCAGCCCCCTACCATTGCTCAGGAGCAACAGAATGTCTTAGAAGTGGTATGAAAAACCTGAAAACTTCCTTTTCTTCTCTAGATGCTACAGAAAAAAGATGTTGTTGGCTTCACTTCATGACTTTACTCTCTTTTCAGTAGCTGCAAGAAAAAAATACGCTGTTTTTGTCCATGAAATGCTGAGCGCTTCAAGATGAGATTAACTCAGCAGAGGAATGCAAAATCTTTACTACAAAAAGCCACTTTACCCAGATAACTTATTTGCTGAAAATAATTAAGGATGTCTGGGTAGCTGAAAGCTTCCACCTATTGTGCACCAAGAGCATCTCGTTTGTTTTGTGCATTTGTTTTCTTTGCTCATAGAAGTTTCTTAATTTTCCAAGTCAGCCAGGAAAACCACCATAATTATTTAAGGAAAACTCTGCCAGCACACTACAATAAGGCCAAATAATTAGATTTATGCCCTTAGAGTAGATACACAGGCATCTTACAAAGAAAGACAAAGTGCCCCCATTCAGCAGACAAAAGTTGCTTTCTGGTACAGTAGGACAAAGAACAAAGTTCACCTCTCTGATGCTGCTTGGACTTTCACAGCATTAGGACTGTTGTCCTAGAAAAACTCATGTTCCTGAGGTAGAGTGGGAGCTGAAATAACCTGGTACCAACAGCAAAGATTTCATGTGTTTAATTTGTTCTCCGGTTTGACTAACGTAATTCCATCTCATATATGCACTTCCATAGGAAGGAATCTTTTAGAGTAGGTAAATATCATACTTTTAAAACCATTTCCCCCAAATACCTGTGTTTGTCAGTAGCCAAAATGAGTTTATTAAAAAGATTCAGTGGTACATGACAGAACTGAGATTTTGTGGTTACTGTGTCATTGATTGCTCATTGATTGCACTGTTAATATGAAAGTAAGACCTTTCCCAAACTCCTGGCCCTTCAGGCTCTGAGTCGGATAATTAAATTGGAATGCTTACTCTTGCTGGTTGTACTTCTATAAATTATGGTTTCTAGGGATGTGATTGTTATGGGTGGGCGAGTTACCAAGTTTTGTTTTCAGTCAGTCTGTCACTGACCATTGTTCAGTCTGGTAGCCTGGATGGAAAGGTAAGGGAGGAAAAGCTCTGTTGTTGCACTGTGATGAGCAGATGCCAAATAGTTCTGGATACATTCAAGAGAAAAAGACCCCTTGAACAAGGCTGTAACAATTTTTGGTTGCACATTTGGTAAAATTTCATCTCAGAGAGGAATCATAAGAGATCCGAACCTGAACTTGTTTATGCTGAGACAACAGAAGGAAGGAAGGAAGATTTTTGATCCCAAATTCTACAATGCTGAAGTATTTTCTGGTCTGGGGTAGAGTAATTCTTACTGACTAACTGTATTTAATCAAACATGAATGCAAGACAGATTAGAAAAGTAAAATGCAGTAAATAATTAAGACCTAGAAAATTGAATCAAGTTTTATTCCTGGGGTGCACATCTGATTTTTAAAGAAAATATGAATCTTGGTTGTACATATTTTTCATTAGCTTTTTAGCAAAATGAAATATTTTCAAAGGTTAAAATGTAGGAGTATATCTGCTTAGGTGATTACAGTTTCTTCTTAAATAAATTGAATGTTATGCATGCTGGAGGCAGGATACCCTGCTTTGGGAGGAGTCCTGTCCCCACAAGACCTTTATGAAAAGGATGTGGAATGTTCTCAGTGGGCTGTGTAAGTGTAGATCAGTGTTACCACTTACAGGCATGCTTTTTTCTTAATGAGAGCCATTTAATGCTTGATAATGAGAATATGTGTTGTATCTTTAAATAATTCTTGTTTTGTACAATTCTCAAAGGTATCAGGAGAAGCCTTCAGCAGTGGGTACAAAGCCATATCCAAAGCCTTGGAGAAATTATCTGTGGCACTGGCGCTCTCTGTTCATTCTTGGAGCACAGGCAGGATCTGTCTGCCCTGGCAATGGACCTTTCATCATATTGAAACATGGATGTTTTATGATAAGAAGCAGTCAGCTAAAGGAGGAACTAAAGGAATGTTTTGCTACTAACTTTGGATGATTAATGTTTTAGAAGCTTTACATTTTATCCTGATTTGTGTTTATAATGGAATGAAAACTTAAGGATGTCTGTTTCACATTCAAGTTTGCAGGGATGCAGGTTTGCCTCAAGTGTTTCATAAAAATATTTATTTAAAAAACCTCAACATCTGTTACTGTTGGACTAGAAAGGGGATGTCATGTGAAAAATACTACAGGTAAAGTCCTGTAACTTGACCTCAAAAATTTATTTTCTTTGTTGGAAGGCTTTGGTTATTTGGGTTTAAACAGAGCCTTTTGTTTGGTGTTACATCTGAGAGTTCCCACTTTTAATCCACATTATTTCAAAAATTGTGGGTTAGTTCACAGGTGAACCAAATCATGTTAGCTGCTTTTTATTACTTGACTGTAGATTTCTGCTAATGCAGGAGATTCAAAGCAGGGGAAATAATGTGCATGGCTATGCTATAGTGTTGTGGTTTGTGCTTCAGCTGGAAGAGCCACGTTTTGCAACTGGTGCTTGGTCAAGGTGCTTGAGACTGCAGGAGCCAAGGGTCTCACTTCTCACCCAGGAGTAGCTGGTCAGATTTTTGCAGGTTTTGTTGAGATACAGAATTTTGAATGTCACCAAATTTACAAGAATGTACACAATCAAAATAACTTTAATTTTGAAGACGTTATTTTCCTTAGTATAGAATTAAACGGAGCAAAAAATATTTCAGTGGCACATGTTTCTGTGCAGTATCTGTTTGCTTCATTTTGGTAAATTGCTGTTTGGGAGTTTTTAAAAATCTGTTGTAGTAACTGTGAAGGAACTCTGGCCCTGTGTGTGTGTTTACAGATCCCTGGCCTGTGTGGTTACCTGTTTGCTCACATTTTGTGATTTGTATCATCTCAAAAGTGCTTTTTGCTATGTTCTCCTTTCTCTTCATACATGCTTATATATGCACATCTTAAGTTTAGTTCTGTCATAATTTTGCCATAGAAAAGCCATATTTAGTGTAAAAACATTTATGCACAAGTGCTATGACAACACTGTATTTGCAAGATAGTAACGACTGTAGACAGGCCTGTCCTTTTCTAGATAATTTGTGTGAATCTGGACAGTTTTATGTGATTCAGTTGCTTATCTTGAGGTGGTAGAATTGTTGATGTTAAACAGAACAGGGTATTTTCCAGCTGTGCATTTTGTCTATGAAAAATAAATACACTGCTGAATTTAAAGTCCGGCTTGAAAGTATCTCAGTTTTAGCAAGTTCAGATTGCTGTTCCATCCTCTTGTCCATTCACTGCATAAGCAATGGCTGGAGCTGTTAAAGGTTAGTGCTAAAGAAGAGGCATTTTGCTTTCACCCTCATGAAGACAAGTCCCTCTGTCTGCCTTAGCTTTAAAAAACTCTTCCATGCCTCTTTGTAGTGGTACTTTGAGAGACCTGAGCATTCTTCATTTTACCTTCTGCCAGCTCTGCTCTCCCTTCTCAAACCACTCTTACAACCAGCAGGGTGGTTGGTCACTGCCATTTGGGGAGGCCAGGAGAGGGAGGTACATGGAGCTTGTACCATGGTTCTTATACTTCTTTTTGAATGGAGATGCTTTCCACTGCTCTTATCTCCAGAGGAATACTCACTTTTCAAATTTTGAACTGCCCCTCTCATGTAAGGTTTTGCCATCAGTCAGATTGTTTGGTCAGAGGTATTTTTCTAAAGGCATTTTGTGAGCAGTGATGATTGCAGAGCTTTCACTTACTTGAAAGGAAATTAATGGAGCCTTCTGTTTTCGTGAATTCTTACAGCTACTGACTTGCCCCATGCTTCCAAAGGTCATCTTAAAGCATTATTGTGTTCATGGCAAGTAGTTGTTAAACCATGTAAGACCTAAATAAATATTTTAAACAAATTGGTCTGCTGAAAGTAGTGCTGAGGGAATGACATTCTTTGTATTTTTTCTAGTAAGGGTTATTTATTAGGGTGAGCAGATGGGTACTACTAATTTTTGGCATTCATTGATAAGCCTGCTACCTCTCCAGGTGGCTCTACAAAAATGATAACACTGTGGCACTGCTCCCATTTTATTTTTATTTCTCTCAGGCTAGTTGATCACCTGTCTCTGTTCTCCTCATTTAGGGCCATCTGCTGGATTTTTTTGCTTCTGTTTTTTTTGGTTGTTCTCTATTCCAAAGTCACCAAGGGATCTCCAGTAGGGTCTGGATGCAAAGTCTTTGGACAGGTTTGCTGAGTATTGGACTCAAGGTTGTCTTTCTTTTGTCATCTTCTCTCCAGCCAGCTTGCAAATTTTATTTTCCCCAGCCTGTCCTTATGAAGTAATCCATACAACACTGAATTATGCTTGTCCTTAGTGGACTGTCTTACCAATTTGGTGATTAATATAAGTGTTCTCTTAGTGGGTTTTTTGGTTGAGATATTAAAGGAAGGAAGAACAATTGAGAATCCATCCTCTGTTGCATTTGTTGTCACAAGAGAGCAGAAGAACATTTATTTGTCAGATAGAAGTGATTAAAACACAAGCTTTATCTATATAAAACTACATTTAAAGAAGTTTAATCGAGAATTTATTTGTTCTCTGAAGACATGGGATAGGGAATGTGCTTCTAAAATAGAAAACCCTTTTGCTGTGAGTGTGTGAGATTGTCTAGACTGTGTTTAGATCTAACCTGTCATGACCACACATCTCTGAAGTAGGTCAGTAGCTTCTTTTCCTCTCTTACTTGCTCTTCAGGTTGAAGTCTCCTCACCTGGGTATTCTCATTATGGTAAATGTGCTCCCCTTTCTTAGCAAGTCCTTTGAATGTATGCAGTTTTCCTGCATATTAGTTTAAAATGTATCACCTGGTTGGATTTGAGAATGGATCAACAAAAGGCATATACTTGATACCAGATGAAAAAACATCCCTGGCTGAAAGGCCAGGCCACAGTTTCATGTCTCTGTTTCTCTGTGCTTTACTATTCTTTCCAACCTCATCCTGCTTCTCCTGCCTTGGAAGGCAAAGCTACTTCGGTGTGGGCAGGGAGTGGGAAGTCCCCTGCAGTCTCCCCTCCAGACACCCTGGAGGGTAATGTGGTACATGTAGAACATGAATTCTCTGCTGTCTTTTGTTGAATGTATATTCAGTATTTTCGACAGAGATGCTCTTTTCTATCTGTCTTTCTGTGGAATCCAGTCTTATTCCTGGGCAGATCCTGTTGAAATCAGGGGAACTTCTCGTGGCATGAGAGCTGTTGTTTGGTGTGTGTAAAACTACTCTGGTGGGACCCACAGAGATGAACTCTTAAGTGGTGCTCATAAACAACTTCTGAGAGAGCTCAACTACACTGCTGGACCTTGTTCCCAGGTTTCCATGTGTGGTTGAAAATTTTATTCTCTAATATGTTGTTAAAACTGAACAGGTAATACTGGAAGGAAGGTCAATTATAGATGAATGTAAAGGCAAACCTTAAATGTTTAAGCACACATTATGTGTGGCCACAGATAGAGGAAAAGCTGAGAAATCTGATCATCTTGAACTCAGAGTTACTTATTTGTTCCTTGATAGTTATTAAGATTATTGTCATTTAGGTAGCACTGATGTAACTAATCTTACTGCCCAGTGGCAGTACCCTAATAAGCATGTAATTTGAGTTTCAGTTCCAATGCCACTTTCTTGCATATTTTTCCTAGAGAAGAACAGAAATATTTTTTTCTTACAGACATCTGGGATTTCTTCCTCCTTTCCCCTCCAGACATTGTATTTTTACCCCATCCTTTTGTAGCTCTTGCTCTCTGCTGAGTTTTATACTGAATCTTGAATTTCATACCTGAACTTTGTCTTGGCTTGCCTCTACCTGTTCTTCCCACCTCATTATCAGTTGTGTGATTCCCCCTACCCTGTACTGTATTTTGTTGTATGTTGTGGTTGAAAGAGTTGTCGCCAGCCATTTAATTCAGGAGGTGTCTGAAAACCCCATTATCCTCATTATGGTTACTACATTATTTTTTCATTACCTACTCTTATATCTATTCTTGTTCTCCTGTTTTAAGAAATAGTGATTGCCACTGATTGAGGAAGAACAGAGATAAATGACAGATGATAGAATTGAGGAGGTAAAGAGTAAAGTTCTACAGATCAGGGTTTGGGGTTTTTTTGTTTTGTTGGTGTGAGGTGTTAAGAGTTTATTTTTTCTGAGTAGTAGTGTAATATCTATTCTGGGATTTATTCCAAGAATAGGTTATTGTAATCTGTTCGATCAGCAATGACTTGAGGACCCTGAGAACTGATGTAATCCACAGTGATTGGGGTACTGGCTAAGCAAGAAGGAAATTTATAGATATTAACATACATTTACATTTTTACAGGGTGTTAGTGGGTTCTTTTCTGCATCTCAGTTTGCCTCTGATGAATGACATATTTTGTCCATGGCTCTGAACTGTTAGTAACTGTTCTTTTTCTCTGCACAGTTTTTCTGTTTGATGACTTTGCATTTCTGTAATATTGAGTTTTAAACTACAGTGAACAGACTGAAATGATGATAGCAGTAGTTTGTCATTTGTGATGGAGAACCATGTCAACATAGTTGGATTTATTTTGACCTCAGTGATTCCCCTCCTTGCCCTAAATGTCTATCCAAAAAAAATTATGTGGATATTTTCAGGAAGAATTTCTGTACTAAGGGGAGTCATCCTGGGTATCTGGGGTTTAGTATTAATGTTCTGTATTCCATCTGTGTCAGTCAGAACTGCTTGAGGGAGGGCTTGCCTAAGTTTTCAGCACTGGAGTCTGTATTGTGTTTATTTCAGTGTAAGTCCCTCACCTCAAGTTTAAGATATATTGCTGATTTAGAATGGTTTGGAGTCGCCTTATGTAACCTCTGAACTGAGGCACACTCAGACCTCAGAATGTATCGGTAAAGAACAACTCAACTTTAATTCAAAAAACCTCTAACTTAATGTGACGGCTGAGGACCAAGTGTGTTTCTCTTCCTACTTAATTCTCACAATTCATTCTCTATTCCAGCTTGAACCTGTAGAGAAACCTGCCTACTGGATACAGAAAGGCCATCTCTTGGAAGGAGATCTAAAGTGGTGACCCCAAAGCAACGATCAAAGCAATGGTCAACCGGTCCCTTCCACTCTGAGTCACAGCATAAATGGGCCATTACCTAATGCCTTGAATCAAGGCTGACATCTGTAACTAATAACACTGAGGCATTCCTACATTCATGTATTTGACATGCAGAAATAGAAGTGTTTTAAGAGAGTATTAAAACAATATGGTCCAAGTGGAGGTATTGACCCAAATGCTTTGTTAGTGTATATTTTTAACAGTTTTTGTAATGAAACTTGCTCATTTGCCTTATTTGAGGCAAATGAGCCCATCAGATTGAGGAAAAGTTGAGAGACTGTCAGTTGTAGACTTCCCTTGCTGGTGTTGCACATCTTTATGTATAAAGTATTCTCTCTTACTGCTGATGTTCTTTTTGCTGCTTTTTTAAGTACGTGGGCTCAATCCTAGAGTCAGTGAAATTAGGCAGCTACATGAAGCACCTGACCCAGAGGGCAGTGCTCTGTTTTCTGCTCTCATAAAGGACTGAGATACTGATACTACCATCTAAAGACCAACTCGAGCCTGGTGGACAGGGCCTGGCATGCTAGCATGGAAGATCTTTGAATGACTCATGTCTTTTTGAAAAAGAAAGATGAAAATAATGAATAAATTAATAATCAGATAAATGGCTGGCTACTAAATATTTTAGAACTTCACCCTTCTTGGAAATTCACCCTAATAAAGGTCATCTGCAGGTGAGGCAGTAAGTAGAGGGAAATGCATGAGAACCTTCAGTTCCATAGATCTTTAAAATAGATGTTTTTCTCCTCCTTGTTTTTACTATAAAATAACAAAGTTGGCTGTTACTGATGTGAAAGTGGGAGGGAGCTTTATATTATCTAGATTGACAGTGTGAGTGGGATGATTGGAGGGATTTTGTCTATTCTTTCCAATAACTTCTGGCTAGGGCAGGGCATAACTTTCAGAGATGTGTTCAGTCTACAGGTAAATACTTCAGCTAATGGAAATTACATCACATATGCTTCCAGGTAATTTTAAGGACAAAGAGAGATTGGATAGTAGTGTTCCTCAGTCCACTAGAGAAAAGCATAAATGGATAACAGCTTGTAATCCAATACATACATATAATTTATGAGTGTGTGTGTGTGTAAATGGCACAGACATGAATGATTATCAACTGCAGCAAACTTGTTACCAGCTCCTGGGTAGGATCTATCCCAAATCAAGGCCTGTTGATAGACTGGGGAAAATTTCTATTTCAATCCTGTTTTGTAACCCAACATAACCCAAATTAGTGCTTTTCTTTTCCAGATGTGTCCCTTTCCACAGGATTTGTGCTTTGGGCTTTTCTCACCTTCTTTCCTCACAGATGTTGCAAGGGATCAGAGTGCTTTCATATATTCAAATCAAGATTACAAACCATATATGCTTCATTTGCAAGAAATATAAACAGAATTTAATTGTGTTTCCTATTGTCACAGCTTACTCTTTAAATCATGTGTGGTAAATCTAATTAAGTGATAACATCGATAGTTTCAAACCATGATTTATTTTTTTCTATGTCTTTAAAGCAATTTATGTTGGTGGTTGCATTTGCCAGCCACCATTGTTGTTCTGGGCTTGGAGGATTACAAATTTACCTTTCTAAGCTTATTCCTTAAGGAAGGTTTGTTTATAAAATGAAAGTTCTATTTCTGCTCTCGTCTCCCATTCCAGGAGTTGGAGACATTAAGTTCAATGCCAAGTGGTATGAGATCCTCTATAAAAATGTGATAATTAAAGGACAATCGTGGATGGAGAGCTCTGCTTTATGTTTTGACTCAGAATTAGGAAGAGGGTCTTTAGAGCTGAGCAGTTTCCTATCTGTAAATCACAAATAACTGGAAGAAACAAACTTACATGCCTGTTTCCTAAGCATTTAGGGTTTTTTTAGGGGTGACAAGAAAAAATACCTCTGATGAAGAAAATATGAACGTTTTTTTCTCCACCAAGTATCACCAAGAAGTATTCCTCTTTCCCTGAGCACATACAAACAAATCAACAACAAAAAAATCAGCTGATTTTCTTTCTTTGCTGTCATTTTAATCTTTACAGTTATTCCATTTTATGATAGTGTGTTATCACTGTTTGTGCCTTCTAAAACTTTACAGACTCTTTGAAGTAATGAGTAGGAGTTATTAGGAGTCACATGCATAGCCACTTAAACCTGTGAATTATGATGGGAGAAATTTCTATTAAACTTTATGGTGGGTAGATAAAGGCTTGTAAGACTTTCAATTAACCTGAAGGATTAAAGCATTACAGCTATTTTTCTGCTTTGTGAGAGGTGAAGAAATGGTAACCTGTTCATTAGATATGGGTAGTATTCAAGCAGGAAAATAATTCTATTTTCTTAATACTTTGAGAATGAAATTACTCGTTACTTGTGGGGTTTGATGAACTACCAAATAAAGGAAAGAAAAATTCTTAACCAGGACCTGCATGAAGGATACTGGAATAAATAGATACAAGTATCATGACACTGGAAAATAGATGTACCAAAATATTGCTTTGGTTGATTGTGCACACACTATGCATAAAAAGTTAATCTGAGGAAAAGAAAACGTCTGAAGGATTAAAATGTTGGATGTGGTGGGATGATGGGGCAAGAACAGCTATGTGATTTTGTTCTGCTGTTTGGTTTTTGTATTTTTTTTTCTTTTCCTTAAAGTTATTGTATTGTAAGTGAGAAAGAAGCTTCTCCAGGAAGTGATCCAGAGCAGGTGCCCCAAGGGAAAAGAAATCTTCTCTTCAGTTGATAGAAGGAAAACTTTGGTTCTTCTGGACACTGAGTGTTCTGCTCTGATCTACTGGACCCCTTAAGGAGATGTTTAAAGTATTACAAAGACATCGAAAAGTATTAAATGCTTTGCTGGGTTGGTGTCAGGTCACACAGTGACTGAGAGGTGGAGAACTAGAGACTAGAGGAAGATTAGAGGGGTGGGAAATATTTATTGTAAATAAATAATTAAAGGCAGTGGCCAGAGAGGGTAATATGGTTTATAAACAGTAGAAAGATGTTATATAGCAGAGTTCTCTCTTATGCCTGTGGCTGTGTATTGAGATTGTTGTACTGGGAGGGAAGAAAATAGAATATGGAGTATAACTCAATCAGGTTAAAAAGTTGAAAAGAAATAATGACATGAGAGAACAGTATAAAACTTAATGCTATTTTTTTAATGTTGGCAAAATGCTCTAGGGGAAACAAATATGAAAACCAGAGTTAAATAGGGCATTGAAGATAAATAAATATATAAGGGAGGTGGAGCGATTTAGCAAGAATGTAAGCCAGAAATTGTTGTGTATTATTCTATGAATTCTGAGAGGAGCAAGGGAAGACTTTCAAATGGTGTTGTCTCTGTCCCTTCCTATTTGCACCTCACTGCACTGTTTGATAACACCCTCTAGGTGGTGATGGGGGATCCCAACATGTTGAGTTTCTCCTGACTCCATGAGTTAGCATAGATATGTGGTGTGGGTTTGTTTCTTTTTTAAGAAATATATATAAAGTTATTTTTGATGAAGTGTTGGCATAATTGTAGGTGGTGTTTGAGCCAGTGTAGATTTAAACACTTAGATGATGAAATCAAATACAGTCATGAAGAAAATGGTCTGTTATCCTTTACTTAAAACATTGCATGGATACTGCAGCCTTTTATTCCACATGGAGTTATGAGCATACAGCAGGATAGGTCCAGGGAACCCATTTCTGGTAGGGATTATGTAAGTTTTGACTTGGCTTTGCTGTGGGTTACATGCCTGTGTTTCTCAACAGCAGAATGGTGTTTTAGAGTTCTGCAGTTTCCTTTTCTTAGCACAGCTGAGCCACTCTCTCTTCTCTCACTGGTAAAGTGAAATAAATGCAGCCTTTACACCAGGGAGTGTTGGAATTCCTTTGATTTGCAAGTAGTTGCAGCTGCTCTGTTTGGAAAAACTAAACAACCCATCACCCCCACATGCCTGCTAGAAGAAACAGAGTGCCATTGCAGAAGTATTTTTGGCTTGTCATATGTAAGACTGGAAGTCAGTATGTTACTGTATGTTTGGGTGATTTTTTTTTCCCCTTTATGTTTTATTTGAAAACAGAAATCGTATGTTGTTTTTAAAAATACTGAAAAAATTGAGTAGTCATCCTTCCTCTAGAAAATACCAAGGGACTTTAAAACATTCTGCTGAACACAAAGGAAAAGGCATTATCTCTTTAATCATTTTTGTGTGCTGGGACATGTTGCTTTGCTTTCTGTGGAGTGAATTAAATGCAATATTTTTGCCCAGGCTTAATGTTAACCATGTATTAGAGGAAACAGTGTCAACCAAAGAAGACAGAGATAGGAAGATGTCATGGGGGACACTGTCAAAAGCCCTACTAAAGTCAGGACCAACATGCCCACTGCTCTGCTCTCATGTGCCAAGCCAAAAGTCTCTTTGCAGAAGGCCAGCAGGTGGATCAGACGTGGATTCCTCTTCATAAATCCGTGCTGAAGGCTCCTAATCACCTTCACATGTTTGTGAGGTTATTCCCAGGATTAACTGCTCCGACACCTTCTCAGGGATTAGGGTGAGCCTGACTGCATCCTCCTCCTTGACCTTGAAGATTGGACTGGCATGTTTTCTCCCATCTCTATTTTCTGCTAAACTTATCTAGGGGAGACCTTTAGACTGCAGTTGGCTTTTCATGATGTACCTTTCATAATAACACTTTTAATTTAGATACAGCAAATAGAATAATACTGTTTGCTGATACTAACTTTATTATATGTTGATCAAATCTTAATTTTAGAGTTGGAAGCAGGTTAAATTTGTACCAAATATAAATAAGATCATATGCTAAATGTAGTGTAATATATTTTGTTGATTTTTTTCCTCACTTCCACTTCATTAGTGAAACCAGCCCAGGTTAATTGAGAGTGGGAACTCTATTTCAGACTACCATCTTTAGAGTGTAATCAGTTTTCCTGAGAGCATCACTTGGAGATTGGTAGGGAGGACACTTGTAAAGGCCTTTCTTTGATGCACACAAGAAATGATTTATGCAAGCCAGCAGCTCCCTAATACCCATTTGTATGAAGCTTCATTCTGGTCGTGGGAGGGGGAGCTTGAAGGTTGGTGGGAGCAAACCGGGACATCAGTCAAGCTGAATTGATTTAAATAATAATTCAAATTGGATTCTTTAAAGGAATAGAGAAGGTTTTGTGCATTTTATGTTGTTTTCCTTGTAAATGCTTCGTTCCGACTAGCTGGCAAAAAATGAAATAATTTGTTTGATAGATGGTGTTGGTTCTTAAAGTAAGCATTGATTTTTGCATGTTTAAGCAGGTATACAGTTTAACACAAATATAGCTGGTTTCTTAATATTTGCACATTCTTATTTTGTAAAATAATGATTGATACATTTCCTGCTTGCCAGTTAATGATTAATTTTGATTTGAGACACGTACAGTTCCATTTAGGTGGAAATTTGAGTTCAATTAAAAATAAAGAAATCAAACATTATGCAGTTTTTCCCCCAAACGAATTCCACTTTTAAAACTATTGGAATAGACTAAACAAAGGCAGAATCTTTGTTAAATGAAACAGAATGTTTGGGAATATCGTGCTTTTCTGATTTTTATAACTTACGGCTATCATTTTGAGAAGGAAAGGTGCAGGTGGTTTTGGTCTGACAAGACCATTATGATTTTCTTCTGGACAGGTTAATGCATGAAATATGATTTATGAAGTGGCTAAAAGGTATTTATATTATTTTCAAAGTTTTTAGAGCTATTTTGATCTACAGTTTATTACAATAATTAAGTATTCCCTGATGTTAGCAAGTGCTTGTTTTATTGTGCAGGCAGTTAGTGTTCCCCAGCTTTGTTCTTTATACTACTTTGTTGTATTGAGGGATTTAAGTGTTGAGTATAGAATTAATTTTTAGGTCTTATTTTGACAGAAGAAAAAATATGAAGAAAGTTTCCATGGACTATCTGTTTCTTAGTTTTGCTCCTTTCTAGTGGATTGTATGAGATGAGGACTTTGTAGATATGTGTGTGCAGAGCTTAGAATATAGTTCAGGCTTCAACCCAGACTTCCATTTGGGCTTCCTCCATTCCAGTAATAATAATTTATTCTAAGTGAAGGGAGGAACATGAATGTCTTAACATGCCTCAGACAGTTTCAGACAAATTTTTATTTAAATTTGTCCTTTTCTGCTGTTCTCAAGGAGACACCTTTATTTTCTCCCAGGCACTCAGCAATAGGACAAGGGGGCACAGGCTTAAGCTCTCCCAGGGGAAATTTAAGTTGGATATCAGGAGAAAATTCTTTACAGAAAGAGTAATCAGGCATTGGAATGGCCTGCCCAGAGAGGTGGTGGATTCACCATCCCTGGAGA
>JAOXXN010000395.1:64657079-64680214 GCA_026770055.1 Myrmophylax atrothorax | reverse complement strand
AGGTTGTGTTCCAAAGTTCTCAGTAAACAGATTTGAGTTCAGGCCTCAAGCTGCAAATGCCTGCTGTGTGAGGCACATCTAGTGCAGGATTCAGGCATCAGAACTGTACTTGATTTTATATTTGTCTTTATAGGGCTTACCTGGCAATGAGTTGGGTGCCACCCTTCTGCAAAGTGGTGAATTTCAGCCTTATGTGTCATCCTCAGACACACCAGAAGATACCTTTCTATCATTTATTTCTCAATTTACAGCAAACTTAGAAAAGGTGGAACCAAAAGTGCATCAGGTGGAAAGTCCACTGAAATTTAGCTGTTCTTCTTCTGATGAAATATTTTGCTTTACCCATTTCACATGGTATCAAATTAAACATAATAGCAGAGAAGTAATTTGAAAGTATAAGACAGTAAAAGAGCTTTCCCTAGTTTGCTGCTTTGCAGTGAGAAGGAGCTGGCTTTAAGACTTTAAGGAAAAAAAGTCTAATTGAGTGCTTTATAGTTATTTTATTTTAAATTCATGTTGTGCTAAAGAAGACTGAATGCCTCCAACAGGTCTATGACAGTAATGATAATGCAGAAAACTAGCTTTCCCCTGCTTCTGTCCTAATTAAATAGCGTCAGCCTAGAAGCAGGAGGTTGTAATTTTTTATTATTTTTTATTTTACTCTGTCTCCCTGTACCCAGTATTGGATCTTCTGCTGTAATTATCAACAGAGGTGCAGATTGCAATGGTGTATTTTATGCAGGGTTTGCAGTGGTCTGTGATTGAAGGCCCTTTCACTGGATGTAATTCTTCTTTAACTGATGTTGAAATGTTAACATCATGCCTTGATTGCTTTCCTTTCCTTTGAGCTGTGTTTCTTGGTAGCTCTAGTACTAAGAAGTAAATGTGAATTGAAAACACAGACTTGAATTTCATTCTCCTTAAATTCTGGTCTTCACGTCTCTTTGGTAAACTTTGCAGGGCAGTAAACTCACTCAACTTTCTTTTTTCCAAATAACTTGCCTTAAAACAAATGTTCTTTTTTTTTTGTGGGATTGCTCTGCAGCTTTGAAGAAAATTTAAACATTCCTATCCAGTCTATTGATCCTTATTTATCAAGACTTCTCTGTGTGGTGTCAAGGAGTGAACTACACACTGAATGTAATCAGCAACAGTTTGAGTCAATCTAATTGTTCTACTCTGTCTCCCAGCAGGTGACAGAGAGAAGAATTGGAAAAGGAGAGTTTTCAGCCCAGACACCAATGGCTTCATTGGAAGGGGAGAAAATTAAATGCCATGAAGGTCCAGGATAGCAGCTCTAACTTTCAGAATTATAAAAAACTTAATCCTGAGACTTTTCATCTTTGGCTTAGTTACCTGATGGATTTTATGGAAAAAAATGTTTTCTCAACAAAGTTCAGTTGTTCTACCATGTCTAAGTAAATGTCAAAGGCAGCAATGGGGCATGCAGGGTTTTATGGTGGGTTGACAGGAAATAATTATTATTAAAATGCCCCAAACAACATTCACCAACACCCCTCCCCCTGTCCCAGACCCCAAACAACAAAAACCCAATGCCAAACAATTTAAGCTGAAAGATAAAGGATCTTGCAGTTTAGGGAATGATTTTCAGCCCTTATGTTGTTATTCACTGAAATAATAGCTGTAATTTACAAATATTGAATTGCAACATACAGGTTTATTTTAGAGGCACAGAAGTTGGATTTTTACAGTTATGCATAGAAATCCTTGAAATTTTGACTACATTGCGACTTTCTGGTTTTTGGCTCAACTGAAAGTTCACATTTGGGCATTCAGTGGATTTGTAGATAAGTCAGGTTCATCAGAAAGAATGAATATGATTTTTGTCTACTCAGTCTCAAAAGTAAAGTCTACTATTCGTATTTTAATGTTGTCTAGAAAATGAGATGGTGTGCTATGCTAGGCCAGATTTTATTATATCAAATAGCAAGCTGGAAAAATTTCCTGTAATTATTTTCGTTCTTTGAGTATACAGAGAGTAGCAGCATGAAGATAAAATTAGTATTTTTTAAAGACTCAATTAGGTAATAACTACAGAGAAAAACACCCCCAAAATATAATAAAAGTCAATCCTTATGTTGGTTACATGATAGTCTGTACTAGGGAAATTGAACCTTTGAACTAGCAGGTACAGACAATCAAACAAGTCTGAACAATCATTTTTATTTAATAGCTCTGGGTAGTGGTCCCTGGAACACCAGGAATTTAATATAAAAGGTTTGTAATAAAAAAATGTTAGTACATATCATGAATCTGTGGCTGTCTGAGTTAGGTGTTGCGTAGGTGCTGTTTATGTTTTCCTTGGCTGAGTGAGACCTGATTGCCATCACCACTGCCCTTACCTGCATCCCATTATAGCAGTAGTCCTTTGATCCCCCTTTACAGGGAGAGGAGTTGTGGCCATGCCTGTTACCTTAACTCACTGTGACCTCCTCAGGTCATCATCTCCATCCTCTGTAGCTGATTCTGGCTTATTGCACATTTGAGACCTGCATCTCTGTTCAATAGTGATTTGGTTTCGATGCAGATTGTAATGCTTTCAAATTACACTGTGGATTTGCTTTTAGTGTGCCTGCTGATTGTGGTAAAGATTATGATATAGGATTATTTAGCACTAATATGTGGTATCTGTCACTACTGACCTCACATTTCTTTCTGATTGCCTGTCCTGGTGGCACCAGGCATGACAATTTTGCTTTCTAGGTTCTGTGTCTTCATATTTCATCTCTAGTCTGCCTTTCATCAATGGCCCCTACAGTGGTAGCTGCATATGGTATAGGAGACATCTTTGCTGTTTCATGATGATTACATTTGCTTTCTTTTTCCTTTACTCTGAAGTTGTCATGGGCTGTGTGTGAGCTCTGCTGAGCTCTTGGGCCTCAGTTCTGCAAAACTCTTCAGCAAATGCTGACTTGCTGTGCCAGGCCAGCACCAGGTGAGCTAAATCATAAGTCTGGTGGTGTTCTGTGGCTTTTGGCTAGGTTTTCCCTGGTAAATATGATTAAAAGGCCCTTATCTTTATTGTCTGCCTTGGATCCCATTATATATTTTGTATGAATTCCATACAACCTGCTCTAGGTGATCCTGCCTTCGTCGGAAGGTTGGACTAGGTCATCTCCAGTGGTCTCTTCCAACCCTACCCATTCTGTGATTCTGTGATCTAAATTTCTTCATCGAAATAAATGCAGTCTTTGGTTCTGGTAAATGTGGTGACCAGAGGTGAAACCCTGTTTAGGAGAAGACAATTTGTGAATGCCATGGTGGTTTGCAAGTACAGCAGCAATGGTCTGTCCTGTACCACTTCACCCAGTTTGTTCCTTTCTTCTTTCATATCCCTGTTTGCCTGCATTATGTTTCATTTATATACATTCCCTAAATTCATGTACCTTCCCTAAGTGTCTTCTGCCTCTCCAGCTGATCTTTCCTGGTCATACTAAGTACATAATGGTAATGAAAATCTTGTTGATGTTTGAGCCACAATACAGATAGAACAATGACTCTGTAATTCTTGCTCAAAGAATGTAGGTTTGAGCCTTAAAGATGTGCACATTCAGGGAGAAGGTTGTTTCAATGGTAATAACTATTTCTGAACTATTGGGCGTGGTTCCTAAGAGGCAGTCTTGGCAAGCTGCTTTCAAAGCATTCTGATTCTGTTCACAGGAGCCATTATACTTGTTAAACTGTTGATAAAATGTTATTGTAAACAACAAAAAAATTCTCAACGTGAAGAAAAATGGCAATATAATCAAAACAATTTGGGAAAAAAAGAAAAAGGGAAGATATTCAAGTGCAGTGCTTTTGACTTTGGAGCTGCTGCACTAATGGGTATAAATAATGCAATCCTTTTCCCACGAGAGTATTGTAGAGCTTAATTGGTTAATGGCTGAAAAGCACTTGGAAATCCTGTGTAGAGATATGCTTTGGAAGAGCAGAGTGCTGCTTAATGAAAGTCTAAATGCTGCTGCATAGCACTGTTCTGGATAAATGTCAGTGTGTCCAGTTGGTGTCAGTGGTGATGGAACCCATGGATCACATTGTTGGACATGTTTAACATTTGGCAGGGTGACTATCACTGTGTTTGGGTAAACCATCATATGTTATTACTTTGCTTTATCTGCCAAGAGGACCATCTTCTTTTTTAATGAAAATTTTTGATTATTCTGTAATACATTTACTTACAGTAAAAATTAGCAATGCCCCTTTAAAAACTAAGCCTTCAGATTTTTTATATGAAGAGTGGTATATAAAAATACAGTATGCCTGGCCCTTAAATGTACTTATATTAAAATGATATAAAAATTTATGAATAAATATCAAACATGGAGTTCTGACTGAAGCGTTTTTAATCTTTTTGTTTTGCAAGCTCCTCTGACAGAGAAATGATACTTAGAAACTCACAGAACTGATTTAGATCTTTAGTCTGTTTAGGGAGTTTAGATTTTAACATCTGATTTGACAGTGTGGTTACAATTTTGTCTTTGTTTTTCTTCACTATGATTTGTGAGGAAACTTCAAGAAGGGTGTATTTTTTTGGTTTTGTGTATCCTTTATTGGCTTATTGGAATTGATTTTTTTCATTTGTTTATGTGAATTTTCATTACTTAAGTGGCATCTGTCATGCCACCTTTTAGCTCACATACTACATGGTAAGCAAGTTTATTTGCAAAGAATATCACGAGAGGAAGTGTCTTGGAGGACTCAAGACTTGAAAACATGAATTCTAGATGTAGAGCAACTCATAGACCCTTTCAGAAGTTAGTACCTGTTATTACTAATTCAGAGTCTGGTGAATTTTTATATTTAAATATTCCCATTCCTTAATTTTCTTCCAATGCTTACGAGTATGGACAAGCAAATGAAAGGGATTTTAATTTTTTTTTCCTTCCCCTTTTCTCTTATAAGTGCTTAGTTTGTACTGCCCTAGCTTGGCATCTTATTGACAGCCTCTTTGTGTGGCTGCCAAGGCTTATTGCATAATTTTCTTGACAAATGGCTTAGTCATTAATATTTCAGCCTTGTTCCTACCAACCTCAGGGAAGTGGTATGCCCCAGGCAGGGAAATGTAGTTCCCTCCTTAGAAGCCTTCTAATCTTTTCCTTAAATGCTTTGTCAGAGCCCATAACAGAGAAATGAAGATGGTGCAGTTCAAACTAGAGATGACTTATTTGTACACACGTGACCTTGGGCTGCGTATTCCATTCTTTATCCATACCAAAATCTGTGAGACTTATTGATTCTGAAGTAAAATCCAGAGAGATATTTGTCTCTGTCTTTCTTTTTTTGATTGGCTGTTGAAATATGCATAGTCCTGATAAAGGCTCTGTCTGTTCACACTTTCATTATTCCTGTAACAGAGGCAGACCAAGGGATGATACCACAGCTGAGTCAGAGTTTGAGTTGAGATCAAGTTCACATCATCACAGCTAGGTCTGAGGTGTGGAACTCTGCTGGTATTTTGGCTCAAGATCATAGCAAATTTGTGCAACTGATCTCTTTAAAGCTTTGTGTGACAGAAAATTGATGTGACATAAAACGTACAATATTCCCATTGCTATGTAAAGTTGAAACATCACAAGAAAGGCTTGTACAGTGTCAATCTTGATGACATACATATTACAACCGTGAAAAAACTCCTTGGTCTAAAATATAAACTATATTTTTTATTTCATAATAATACTTAAGTTATTCTCTTAAACTACAGCATGTTGGCTAGGGTATTACTAAGGAGGGCATCTGGAGATCTGTGGTAGTCATGGATTTGCCCAGTTCTCCTGAAGAGTGGAAGAAGAATCATTAACTACAGGGGGACAGCAGGTAAAGCTGAAGACTTTCTCATTTATGGATGAACTGAGCCATTCATGTTAGCTGCCTCCTTTGGAATGACCTATCTAAATCATTCAATTTTCATAGTGTTGGATGGGCTGGGTTTGTTTCTCAAGTTTGATTTTGCTCCGCACTGTATGAGGCATCCAAAACTCGGGTTGTTGAGCATGTTGAATATTCTGCAGATAAAGGTTAAACACAGCTCATGTGTTGTATCTGGTGTGTAAGATGTTGCTGGGTTTCCTTCTGCCACTTCCCTGGAGGAGGCAGGCAATCATTATTTGATTGCTGAGTGATGCCTTCTGAGTCGAAGGATCTCTTCTTTGTCTACCCCAGGCACCTCCAGAGGGCTGGGCTGCTGTTGCCATTGCTGGGCAGGATCCAGCACTTCTGGTGGCTGTGTTGGAATGATTGAGCCATTCTGCCTTAAATTGTAAAACTGCAGCACATACTTGTAGCTTTATACTTTCCTGCAGTGTATTTCATTGTGCTGCTTCATCCCACAGATACCTCCAAACACATGGAAATGCACCTATAGGAGACTTTCTGTACGTGGGAAGCAGGGCTGCAGTTCAGGGGGTTCTGCTGCTCCAGGGCTGCAGTGGGCACCACACTTGGTGCCCCCCAGACTGTGGAGTTTTTGTTTTATGGTGTAGTGTTTGGCATTACTGTAATGGAAATTTTTAAGGCTTCAAATTAATTACTTATGCTTCTTCAGCTGTCCTTTGCACTGTTACCAGGTCTACACGTGCCCCATTCTTGGTGTTTAATAACTGACTCTATTATACTCCCTCCTCCTGTTAAGGCAGGATGAGGCCTCTATTGTTTAATTATGCCCAAATGGTGTGTAGTTAATTAGTGAGAGCTGACAAAGTACACAACTACACATAAATACTGCTAATATTTAATTTCTAAACAAATTTATTTTTGCTCAGTTGAAACTCTATGGGAGTAAAATTCTTGTTGGCATATACCTCTAGAAAAATACAGATAATTGAGTTGCAGATACTGAAGGAAAAAGGAAGACAGAAGAGATAGTAATCTTGACTGCAGTGAGGATTTTATAGGTATTTAAAAGTCTCTGTCCCTTGCATCTGACAGTTATTTACAATATGTCTTCTAGCGCAGAAAGCTGTTTGGCAACATTTTCAAGGTATTGGAAAAAGAATATTCCCTCAGCAGCCCAAGGCAGTGTTTTTTCAGATTGCACTCCATGAAAAATGGATATATTTAAAAGCAGGAAACACATTTGAGAATATTGAAGAATGATTTCTGCATTGCCTTTTTACAGTCTGTAATTTCTAATGTAATACCTTCAAAATATATTTGTGTAATGAGGATTTTCTCTTAAAATACAGAATTGACTATTAGCTGTTTTGTCTCCTTGTGGAGAAAGGGAAGAGCACAGGTATGTCAGCAGGAGCTCAAGTTTACAGCTGCTTCATTTTTGGTAGTATTCTGTGCCTTAGTCATTGCACACTATTGAAAGTTACCACTAATGGCTCTTATTTCTTCAGTAAGTAACAAATTCTATTTTAGTTTGTGTGAAAAAATAAATCAAGAAATAATTAATGTATAAATGAGAGAAAAACATATTATTTCTGGGTAGGGGTGATTTTCCTCAATTTAACCTACTGTTGTGCATATATATAATATTTTTTCAATTATTACTTCTTTCCTCTGAATTTGTTTCTTTTGTTTTTATTCATCTGATTTTTTCAGTCTGACTGAAAATAGTATGGTTGGACTGTTCACCTTAAACTTCTTAATTTTGCATCTTAGAGAGTTTGGTGTTTTTCCATCCACCCAGAAGACTGAATTTGTTAAATTCTAGTGTCAATTATACTGTATACCTTTCTCTTTTGAAAAATCGTATACTATACTATGTACTATATTATATACTATCCTATATACTATTGTCTGAATAGCAATTTGATGTGTCTAATTAGCTGCTGATCAAAAATGCCAGTGTGTGGATATTCTGCTTCTGAAATGCTTAAGCCAAATTCACTGCAGTTTTGGCTACTGACATGTATTTTCCTTGTCTCAAATCATATATCTGGAAGCATCATCCTTTTAGTAAGTGGGAAACTTACAGATAAACCTAAACAATCCTGGAGTGACACTGTTTATCAGGAAAACTAAAGCCTGTAGCAGCCTTTGGGGGACCATGTGAGGAACTGAAACTTGTTGGAGTAGGATGACATTTGTCATCATTTGCAATATCCAACCTGCAAGTGAATGGTGGGCGGAATCAAGTGAGGATTCAAAGCATTTTAAAGCTGGTGCTTGCCCAGAGGTGCGTTCCCTTCTCCAAAGACTTGCTGCTCACTATGACTGTCTGAGCTCATCTTGCAGGCCTGAAGGTGTTTGCAGGTTTGCCTCACATGGTCCACATTGCCTGTGCCTGCCTTCAGGTGCTCATGTGTGTAAGACAGGCCATGAAATGTTGGCCTTTGTTCAGGCAATCTTCTGGATTAGCATAAAAGGAGCAGAGTTGTTAATACCTTTTATTTCATATTTAAGATCATCTTACATGTAGCACTGAGAGAGAGCAGGGTCATGCCTTGTCTCAGAAAAGGTTTCTTAGTTTTCTTTCTCAATATTGCAAGCCTCAAAATGTTGCTGAAGGTGACATCATGATTAATGTATCACCATTACAGAGCAGCCAGCCAGCCAACTTATGACATGTTTTTGCTTCAGTTAAGAGAAATAGCAAAATTAAAAAAAAAAAATTATTCTGTATGGAACTTGCTGACACATTATTAACTAGATGAGCTCCAAGTATATGAAAAAAATAAGAGTTGAATACTTGAAGGCTGTGTTATCTTGCCAATGCTTGGTAGTGCATGCAGTGTTTTATTCCCTGGATGTTTAGCCATGATCAAGGGCATCTGGTAGCGTCCTGCCCTTGGAAGGGCACGTTCTAAAATGGATCCATCCTAAGTTATCTGTAAGGCTGTTTCAGAGGTCTGTGTGTGTTACATAAATTCAGCATGTTTAGTAAGACTGAAAGTCTATTCTGGTGTGCAGCAGTATATCAGCATTTTAAAATGAGCATGAAATAATTCTGAGCTTGTTATTGGTATTGCATGCAAAATAATTTATGTTGTATCCTATGCAATGTAGACACGGTCATGGCAATACAATGATATTTGCTGCTGTAAGCCTGCATAGTTTTCAAAACTAAAATTCAATGCTTAGCTAAATTGCTAAGCAGACTGGTAAATGTCCAATTTTAGCAGCCTAACATATGTTTATAATTTTTGTTTTAACATATGCTATGTTGGTTGAACTCCCCTCCCCACACATACGGTAGATAAAAGCTGTCACATCACAAAATGGTGGCAGCCCAACTTTTCTAACATTTTCCATGGCACTTCAGAGTCTTGCATTAATTAACTATTCTTGGATGGGAGACAGACTCTCATCTTCATAGAATTTTGGTTTCAAACCCATCCTGTGCTTCAGTTTATGTATGCAGGAGCCCATCTGTGTTTCTGCAGCCATAAGCTGTACAAAGCACAGGGCACAGAGGAGGGTGGTCAGTGAGAGGGAGGGTGCCCTTGGCTCAGGGGCACTAATGCCCAGCACATGGCCCTGAAACAGCCCTGTTTGCTTTGCTGCTGGCTCTGCTTTGCTCAAACAGGAGTGTTCTCTCCCTTCCACTTTTCTGGGAGAGGTGAGTGAACAAAACAAAGCTGGTGCACAGCCCTTATTTTTATTGTGAGCTGCCAAACTACCCCTTTTCTGTCCTCCTTTTTCAAGACAGGTGCAAGGAGGAATTTCACCAAGTCTGTGATTCTTTCCTAAACCTCAGTTGAGTAGAGGAGGACTGTGACAAATACCACATCAGCTGTGATCATGCTGTCTTAATCCTTGCTGCACTGTGACATGGAAACCTGGATTTAAACATGAAAGGACATGCCTTAACAGCACAGCAATACTGTTATCACATCAGACTGCCTTTTGCATGTGCTCCAAAATCATGATATTTTTTGTCTGATGTACTCTGTGTGCTGTTTCCCTGTGTTAAGCTCCTGACTTGTGGTGACTGTGTGTGATGTCTGCTGAGCTGCTGTGTGGGGCTGGTGGGTTTTCTGTGGGGGGGAAGGAGCCTTGCCCAGCTGCTGGAACTGCTGTAGGAATGCCACAGGGTCTGTGGTGGAAGACTGACACTGGCAAGTGAGCTCACATCTGTGCTTGGTCTATCCACAGCACAGACAGGGTCGTTCTGATGCCTTCATCCCTGAGTGGCATGGGTGTCACCTCTGGTCTGCCTTGAGTCTGCTCTAAAGGTCATACCCAGGTGCAGGCATAGTTCCAAGGGTACTGGCACAACATAATGTGTGATATTATCCCTCTCAAAGCTCCAAGTTCCTGGAGTTGTGTTACACATGTCAGTATGGAGACTGAGATACAGGGGCTCGAGGCTCATGGAACTTCAGAGGAGCTGTTGAGGTACCCTGGAGTGTGTCAGTGGCAGTGTCTGGGTAGGGACCTGGTGGGCCTGGTGCTTGCATGTCCACAGAGACATTGGAGAACCCCCAGCAGGAGCTGCTTCCAAAGCCTTGCACTGGCTCCTAGCTGTGAGCTGGAGCCACTGTTGAGCCCAGAACACACGACCCACTGGTAATGCTGGTGGAGCACTTGACCATGCTTGGATTGTGGATTGGATTGTTCAGTGTTTATTTCCCATTTATATGTTTGTTTTCAGCTGCAGGACCTGCAGCTGCTGTTTGACTCACTGTGCTTGTTAGCTGGCTGGAGTCTTTGCTGTGGGATCCAGGTTTTGTCAGTGTGCACAGCAACCAGTTTTGTTTTCCTGCCAAATATGAGCATGGTGGAAATAAAGAAAGAAAATTATAAATTTAAATAGTGTTTTTGTAGATGTTTAGGTAACTATAGACAAAAATAAATAGACATAAATGTCTATTTATTATTAAGTGAACATAAGTTATTGGTGTATCCTTAAAACCAGGTATTTATTTCTAGAAGAAAGGTAAAGAGATCTCTCTATTTTCTAGTATTACTCTCCACCTTGGTAAACATTACTTTGATTTGAAGATTTGTGTACCAGGTACAGAGTATAAACATGTTTTATTTTCTTTCTTCTCTGTGGCTTCTCTCAGATGTTACTTACCATGAGTTAAGTTGAACTAAGTCCAATACCATATTTCTGTAAAGATCCCAAAAGGGGAATACACGAGTCTGTGGTGGGAGAAGGAAGCAGCAGAGTGTTGGTGAAGGACTTCAGTGTTCCTGGTACTCTCTGTGATAACCACATCAGTGCCTCCTTTACTGCTTGTTTTCAGGACCTGGACATTGGATAACTCATCAGAATATACTGGATAACTGTAACTTTTTTCTTCTTACTGCTCACAGTAGATTTTGCTTTGGATTAGAATAATAATGCAGGTAATAATGCCATTTAACTATTCAAGGCACAAGCATAATGTTAGGAGGAAAACTCTGACACAAGTTCACCTGTAAGTTTTTCTCCTCTACAAGTTTGTGAGGAGTATATGCATCACTTTCTCAGAAAAAAATAGTGTTTCTGAACTATCAGAGATTGATACCAGTGTTGCTCATTACAAATACTGAAATATCAGGTAAGCTCTTAGAAGTGTATACATTAGTATCTCCCTGATAAATAATGAGTCTTCAAATGAACAAATAAAAGTCCCTCTCACACACACTTACAGGTCATGTTCTGATTTCTTTTTCCATAGGTTTATAATCATGAGAACTCTTTTTGTGAAAGTTAAACTTCTCATATGGTTGTCTGATTCTCAGAGGAATGATGCTTAGGAAACCAGCAAACATCACGAGAATCACGATAAAGTCACAAGAGGTTTTTGTACATTACAGTTATGTGTAAGTTTTGAATTGAATTTTTTAGAAAAATAAATGTATGGGCAGATGGTGATATTTACTTAAGGGAAGCGAATTCATTATCTGACTAGAACAGGGTACTTCAAGCAGCTGTTTGGAAAAGAGAACTCACGTTCCATGAAGGAGAACGTATGTTTTGGGAAAATGGAGCCTTTTTTCACAGTGTAAGACTGTCCCTTGTTTAGCCTCTCTCAGAGGCGTTTCTGGTGTGTGTGAATTCATTTACGGATGTTCTCAGTAATGGTCAAGAACTAACTTGGTGAAATAGTTTTGTAAACTCTTAACTGCCCCCCTGCCAAAGGCAGTCCTTGTTAAACGTTTCAAAACTAGATAACTGAAGTTGTAGCTGCTCTTTATTTTTGAAGATACTTGACCAGAAAAAGGATTAAACCAAATACCATGCTGCCCTGCCAAATTTAATTGCTGCCTACCCAACTTGCCTTTATTTTAATTGAAATACAATTACTTCATGAATCATGTCTATAGAGAACATCTAGGCATAAGCCAGAAGAAAGGAGGCCAAATATAAACATACCTATTGTCTTTTATGGATCTGGCTTTTTGGGACTCTGTTTTCTGCTATGTGTATATCCTCTTTGCATACATATTTTGAAGCATGAGAGTATGAAAAATGATCTTAGCTTGCTTGATCTTTTACACTTGTTTCTCTTATGTTCCTGTGGAAGGCAAGCCAGATTGTAATTCTAGTGTAAAGGTGGAAAGATATCCCTTGGAGGGTGTGGTGGATTCAATGCTTATGTGCTTTCTTCCCCCGGTACTTTAAGATGACTTTCACAGAAAATTCTTTGACCCAGAAAACCTGTGGCCCTGTGGGTTTCTTGATTCATTGTTTTTTTCACAGTGGTTCAGTAGTTCAAGAGGTTAAACTGGTTTGGTGTTAAGTAAGAATTAGCAGTGACTGCACAGTGTGTGCCACATGCATCAGGTTGATGTGAAATGCGCTCTGTAACTTATGCTAATGGGGGGAGATGATACAGCAATAAGTTAATTTTGGGGGGGTTATGATAAGCAAGTTCTGCCTGCCAAAGAGCATTGTTAAATTGCTGAGTTTCTTGTAAGTAATATTTGGTTATTCTTTCATATTTTAACTGGATAAAAAATACTGTTTCAAAGAAGGCCTGATGTTCATTCAGCTCTAAAGAGTTTTCTGGAATGGGGTCAAGGCTAAGTCTGGAGTCATTAATACTAATGCAGTGGTGCAGAAGCCTGATAATTAAATAAGATATCCTAGCTGAAGTTTGATCACAAGGATATTTTCCCTCCTCTGAAGTCAAAATAATGGTTTATAACAGAAACTTTGTCATACTAATCAAGCAACCTTTGGATTCATGCATCCCTGAGATACTAGCAATTTCTGCGGCAAGACTACCATTCCTAACTCATTTTTTTTTAATTATTTTTTGTTTCTCTAGATTATAAGACAGTTCACAATGGCAATGCTCTGGAAATTCATGAGAGTAGCTAAGTATTCTAAAACAGCTTTATCACCAAAAGTAAAGGGAAGGGGGACTCCCACCCATTCAAGGCATTCATCATCCAAGTCTGTACCTTCAGATTTTGCTGCCAGTGCACCCTCCTCAAATACTGTGGAACTGCTTGGTAAATCTTACCCTCAGGATGACTACAGCAATGTCACAGAGAAGATTCTTTCCAAGGTGGGCAAGAACTTGCACAACAGAAAACATCACCCTTTGTGGCTAATCAAGGAGCAGGTGAAGGATCACTTCTACAAACACTATACAGGGCGCCGTGGGACTCCACTCTTTTCTGTTTATGATGGTCTTTCTCCAGTGGTAACGGTGCAGCAGAATTTTGATAGTTTACTCATCCCTCCAAACCATGTCAGCAGAAGGAAAGAGGATAACTATTACTTGAACCGGGACCACATGCTGAGGGCACACACATCAGCTCACCAGTGGGACTTGATCCGCTCAGGCCTGGATGCCTTCCTGGCAGTGGGAGATGTCTATCGCCGGGACACCATTGATAACACTCACTACCCTGTCTTCCATCAGATGGAGGGAGTTCGGCTCTTCTCGTGTCATGAGGTAGGAATTCTCTCCTTGGGGTGGAAGAGACTTTGGGTAAGTTGCATAGTCTTGTATTTGCTGTAAACAAAGTTCTTGCACGTCAGTGTTACAGCAACACGTGTTACACTGTGCATTCATAAAGGTGAAGTGAGGGATCATATAGGAACACTTATAATCTGAGGAAAATATAGATGGAAAGTGTTGAAGTTGAAAACATCACCAGAAAAATGTGAAAAACTGAAAAGACATTGTTATTGAAAGCCAGCAAACTATAATATAATCTGAAAGGAAACAGCTTGTCAGTTAATGATCTGCACAATTCAATTCTGTTTCTGTCACAACTCTCTGGTGAGATCCCTTTACCAAAAACTCTATCAAATTAATACTGGAAGGACTCATGGATGTGAGTTGTTACAGCTACATCCAAGGTGCAGTTTTTATTGTCATGTTCTTTTTTGCTTTTAATAGCACTGACCTTCTGTAAATGGATGTAGGTTTTTAGGGAATTGTTCCATTCTTCATCTCATCCTAAAGCTGCACTGAAGGATTCATCTGTTGCAGCCAATAGTTATGTGTGTGTGATGCATACACAGTAAACTCATTAGAGCCCAGAGGCATCAGCTAAAGAGCTCCAGGTAGATGTCCAAGACTCTTTAAGTTTATATATTTTGTTGGCACAGCTTGCATGTTCTGCAAATGCTTGGGTGTCATTAAGTACTCTGCTGCATCATTGATCAGTGGTAAATATAAGCCAGTTTGTTTTCCAAATAGTAATTGATTTGTATAATTTGTGTACGCTTGTAGCGATAGTGCCAAATTCCCATTTCTATAACTAAAACCAGCTCGTTCCAATAATACTGAGATGACAGGAGCTTGGCAGGGAAGCCTGATGGCTTTGGATGCCTGAGGGGAAACCAGGATAATCATAGAGCAGTGCTTTCCTCTGTGATGGAAGGGGTTTGCGCTGCCTGCACTGGTCCTTCCCACCCCACTGCAAACACATTCCTGCCTCTCCAGGGTCCCAGAGGCTGGGGGGTGTCAGATCCAGCCTGCAACTGCTGCTTTGGTAACCAGGAAAAGCAAATCTTGCAGACTTATGTAGTCTTTGGTTGCTGTTCTTTTCCCTTAGGCCTATTTATGAATACAATCAGGGTGTGCAAAGAGAAAAATGTATAACACTATATGAAGAAAATACCATTTCTTGACCTTTTTTGTTCATGACATTTTTTTTTTTTAACTTGAGCATTCAGATGGAAAGATGTCATCTGCCACAAAATTACAACATCAACATTCTTGCAGGATGCAATTTCTGCAAAGTTAGGTGTGATTGATCAAATTATTGAAATACTTGTTAATGAATATACCCCTTAAGAAATTTTGATCTTAATGTCAGACTACTTGTTTCTACCCTACAAATTTAATAATAGGAATAATAGGATTTTGATAACTGGGAACAGAGTTGCAGAAATGTTCACTGACATGTTTGATAATCTAATTTATCGCATTGGAAATCGCTTGTTTCTTTTTCTCATCTTTCACCAAGAAAATGATTGAGATAATATTGCAGAACATTAATAGCTGATGGATTTGAAGTTAGTTATGTGCTGGAAAATGTATCTGTCTCTCTAAAGAGTGAAAGTAGCTTGGAATTCCTATACTGATAAAGAATGAATAGTGGTGTACAATGTGTAAAGCTTTGTTTATTGGGCAACATGCAGAAATTCTAAACCTGAGCATGATCTGAAGCATCCCTTTCTGCTTCAGTTCATGTTTAAATATTGATAGAGCCTTGCCATAGATAACTCTTTTTACAGTCATAATCACAAGAGCCTCATGGAAAAAACTGAATGTGTAATTCTGAAATTTCACTGGGGACTGTTTCGGTGTTTTATATTCTGGTTGCCTGTTCAAAATAATCCACATTTAAATAATTCCAGAAGAAACTGCCTGGGCAGAAGAAAGACTAAATAGAGGTAATGCAACATCAGAGAAATATTCTAATATTAATTTATTTATACTGCTGTTTGAGTTGTAACCTACTGAGCAGAAATATGTGAATGTCAGGACCTGTTACCCTTGTCTCAGACTTTTCATTCATAAGCAGGCTGCAATCTCTGTCGAGAGGAAATTTGCACAGGACCAAGGATCAGAATCTTTGGAACCAAAGGAAAAGCTTTTTGCCTTTGGCTTCAAGTCCTGGGTACATTTCAGCTATGGCCAATACAGTAATTTTACATACTATGGTCAGTTTGCTGCTTTAATTTGTTATTTTGATTTATACGTTCATCATTTGTTGTCTTCTCAGTGTAAGTGACCACAGACCTGGGAAGTGTAAGCACAAACCCCAAAACCTAGATTTATTTTATAGGAACTTGAATTGAGAGGAATTTGATGTCTCATCTCAGTTTAGGAAGGAGGGGAATAAGTCAATTCACCCCCAGCTGAAATTGTAGGCAGGACAGAAAAGATGTAGGAGATGTAGAAAAGTATCTCCTTTACAAATACCCAATTCTGTAGTCAAGACTGGGTTAAAACTCCTGCCCTGTGATGGAAACCCTCAGTATAATTCTTCATCTTATCCAAGTTAAAATCAATGCATTGGAAGTAAGTAAAGCAAATCAGAGTTTGGTGAGTTTGCAGTGTTTGTTCTGAGATATTTGTGAGCTATTTGCTTCTTCGACTGTGCGGTTTTTCATGATGGTTTGTTGATTATTTTTTAAAGAGAAAAGTAATCTATAATTCAAAGATGGGCAGGTAACTGATGCTTTTCTGCAGTTGTGCATCAGTGCAAATATTAAAGTACTAAAGAAATTCCATTTTCCAAACTAACCCATTGCTAAAAGTTGGAATAATTCCTGCTTAAATTTCTTGTAAACTTTTATAAAATGTCCTTGGGCTGCTATTGAACAACATTTGAAAATCTACTTAGACATGTTTTCAATATATTTAAAAATATTTTAGGTAATTTTACCTGAATGTAATACATGAAACAGTTAGAAATGAACTAATATAGATGGTTAAAACCAGAGCAAAAAATACCTTCCTGAATCTGTTTCAGACTTCTTAACATGAAATGACTTATTCTTCTTAAATAGTACTGCCAAATGCTATTTCTTTTGTATTCCCTCCCTCCAACATTCCTGTTTTTCTCCCAATCATTGTTTAGATTTTTTTTCCTTCTGTGGAGTATGGTTGTTTTGTTTTTTTTTATGCTTTGGATTGGCATTTTTCATACTGCTGTAGTCAGATTTGAACTGGCCAACTTCACTGGGTGGGTTGGAAAAGAAATTACTTCTCTGCTATGCCGTTGTCTTTGATCAAGTTCCATAATTTATGGAAAGAAAAAAACCCACTTAACTGCACTTTTTGCATGTCAGCCAGAAGAGGGAGCCAATATAAACCCAATGGCAGTCAATGAACAGCTTTCAGTTGGTAACAAAAAATATTTACACATTGGAAGGAGACTTCATACGGTGTTTTATAGTCTGTGCTGAGTTATACATAAATTTTAAGGGGAACAGATGCTAAAGCATAGGAGTTGCTCCTCCAATTTAGTAACCTTGTTCCAATGGAGGCCAATACCAGATTGTTTAGATGAAGAAATGCTCTCTCATCAGGCTTGTTTATGCTAGAAGTAGTAGGGATAGATCTTCATTCTCCATTGAAATGTTTATGGTGGATACAGCAACCTTTTTGTTGGGATACAATGGGAAAATGGTAAATATTCCAGGTATAAAAAAAGGGCTGCTCCTCCAAAGCAGTATATATAATTGTAAAAAAACCCAAAACCTAAAACAAAACCCCAAACAAGCAGAACCTACCAACAAACAAAAAACCCCCAAACAAGTAAACAAACCCTGCAAAAAACCTAAACAAAAACAAAAAAACATTTGTAGTGTTTGTATCCTGAAATGTAAAGACTGTTGTTCTACATAATAGAGAAGAAGATTTCTCTCTTTTTTGTCTAAATATGTACCCCCTTCCTCATCTTCCCATACTTGAATACCTTGGTAATATTCCTTATGTATTGTTAAATAGTTGCTTTTATCCTTATGCTTTGGGGTTGTGTGAACACCAGATTGGCCATTAATCTACAGTTTTGTTTTGTTTTGTTTTTTTACCTAAAATCAAGTGCCAGCCAGGTTTTCAGTTGCAAAAATAGTGTCTTTAGGTTTGACTTCTCCAAAATTCCATATGTTACTGCAGCTTTGGATGCTGTGCTTCTGCTCTGACATTGCATCAAAGGAAAGCTCCTTCCTGTCTTCAGTCCCTTTTTTTAATCCTCACGTGTAAAGGAATTTAAATCAACTTACAGTGTTCCAGGGATCAGCCTATTATATGTAGTGATTTGGAGCTTTTACATTGTGTCTGAGAATACTTGTGTATGTAACTGGGAGTCAGAAGAGCAATGTTTAGCTGGGCACCGAGCAACAATTATTTAAAAAGTCTTAAAAGGCCCATGAAAGTCTTCTCCTTAGCCCTCTGCAGCTTATGGATAGGGTTGTGAGCAAAGCATCAGTCCCAAGAAGCCTTAGAGATCTTAGAGATGGCTCTCCTCCTCTCCTGGAGCAGTGAGGGGTGTCCAGGAGCAGAGACACCGGAACCAGATCCACCTTGGAAAGAAAAAGAGCATTCCTTTGTTGGAATATTCTGAGGTGAATCTGTTCTTGAAGCTGCAGTTTGGCTGAGTGGTAGCAACAGAGGGCCTGTCTATAATTCAGGTGGAACTGGTTTCACTTTTGCAGTTGTCTGTCCAAGTTGTGAACATTGTAGAGTTCGGGATTGTCCAAATTGTAGTATATAAATTGTGCCATAATAAATAGATCTTCGCTTCTCTGAGGACTCAGATTGTATTCTTTGTTATTTTTAGTTGCAAATTTGACAGCAAAGGGCACCAGAAGGTCTGAGATTTTTATAGTGGTCCATGGTCTAGAAAGTTTGAAAACCACTGGTGCATCTTTTATTGCAAAGACTTCATATGAAATGTTTTCTTTCAAAATTTGTGTCATCCAGCTAAAAAAAATTAAATAAATCCAGCAATGCTTTTCAGAATAAAGCAGTTAAATCTATTCAATGTGATATTTAAATTGTGCAGGAAAATAAAAAGAGCAAAATGTCTGCAAATGTATTTTGGAAGGCTAAGGTGCTTAAAAGTAAAGAAATTTCTATTGCCACAGAAGCAGAAGTCTGGGTCCTATTGTTTATGTCCCATCATTACAGGTATCTTTATAGCAATGCTACTTTTTCCTTCTGGTTCAGAGCCCTCTCTGTGGTTTTCCGTTTTCTTCCAGAAACACTTTCATTAGGTAAAACAAACAAACAAACAAAAAACAGAAATAACCTTTCTTTGCTGTAATTGAAGGACTGAAAATGGAAGGATGTGGAAATTAAGGTGACCACCTACAAGGTTGTGCCTTGAAGTAATTTTTACCTTTTTCTCCCCAAACCAATTCTTACTGATATGCAGTAAAGAGCCTTCTGTCACATGAATGTTGGGTTGTGTATCTCTTTGGTACATGAAACGGTGTACAGGTTTACATTTTGGAAAATGTTGTGGAAAGGGGTTACTCTTTGTAAGTGGCTTCAGAGTGCAGCTGTTGGTTCATTTTCAGGGGTATTTATAAGGGCCAGTGAGAGAAAAATGTATTTGGTGTGGCAAGGCTGAGTGTCGCCACATGCAGATCCTCATGGAGAGATAATCTTAAATGCTGGTTTGTCTGAGTATAAGTACATGAGTGTGATTTATTCATTATCTTAATCACTGGTGTGTGCATGACTGGCAGGAGGAATACACAACTGCTTTGTGGAAAGACAGGATGCAGTTACAGAGCTCTCTGATCTGAAACCTACTCTGAATGCTGCCCTATACAGAGACCTTAATCTTGTACTGAATCCTAAATGTATGGATAATGAAGGGTGTGAGGCTAAAAGGTCTGTCAAATGACAGAGGAAGTGTTGGGGTCTTTACTTAAATGACAAATGTGACTTCTGCCCTTTGTGCCAGGCTGAGAAACACTGGAATGTGCTTTTGAAGGAGTGTTTGTATTTGTCCAGTTAAATTTGTCCAATTAAAATCCTGTATCTTCTTTACATTAGATGTTATCAAATTTGAATATATTTTTATTATGAGCTAAATTCTGAGTAAATTTCATGCCACATGGTCAGGTCACTTCAATTCCTTTCTGCCTTCTCCTTTGTAAAGCACCATCAGTCAGATATGCTGATAAATCCTGGTAATTATTAGTGGTTTTGATTTCTGCATGGTGACACAATATTCAATGTTTTGCACACCTTCACTTAAAGGACACTTCTTGTCCTTGCACTAGGCAGACACAAAGGTGCTCCATTTATGGCTACAGGAAATTTCTTTTCTGGCAGTAGTAGTGACTGATCATATTCAATACAATAAAATAGTGCATTTTGTTTTAGTGTGCACTGAAGGAATAAATGTACATGAAAATGTGACATCTTGGATGTGTCAGTGTTTTATGCAAGAGTGTTAGATATTTTTTTTTCTCCATTTGCTCAGAAATGTGCTTGAGAAAAACTGACATCAAAAAGGAGCAACTCTGGGTGATTCTTCATTTTATTCAAGCTTTGGCTTTCCTGGCTTTATGTGTATAGAAATGTTGAAGAGTTCCTAATCCAAGACATATACTTAGCACAGTTCAATCATTTGTAATAGTGAAATTGGTGTATAATTTAAAGCTGCTCATATTGACATAGCAATGTCAGCGGATGGAAAGTTAGGAATAAATATTAGTACAGCTGAAAGGCATCTTTTTTTTTCTTGGTAAAACCCCATCCACAGCTGTGCTGCAGTTGACAGGAGCTGATGGAACCTCTGTGGAGAATATCAGAGTGCATCTTGGTACCTGAGTGTAAGGGGGGGCTGGTTTTTTGCCACTGCCTGTTTTTCAGTGTCTTCCCCCTGGCTGAGTTTTCCCAGCCTGTCCAAACTGGAGTAGAATCCCACCTGTGCCCAAAGAGGCCCAGCCCTGTTCCATGTGCCAGCACCTCTCTTGATGCTGCTCATAGTCTCATATTTCATTATGAGCAGAACTTGACCATTTTCACATCCCTCAGTTTCTTCCCTGGGTTCTTGCTGATCCAGACCCACCTCCCAGCCTGGCCCAATGCACTGCCACATGGACACTTGTCCTGACTTGAAAAAGGAGATGGTGCATGAGTAGTTTGGCAGGATGAGGACTCGGGCAGGTTAGAGGCCTGGAGTATGACTAAATGTGTTTAATGGTCCTTCCACATGTTTTATTCCCACATCTGATATAAACTACTAAAATAAAATTTTGCTTAAGATGGTAATTACAATATCCATGTTTCAGGAATAATACAGCAGTAAGGAAAAGTATTTCTATGTACTTGTCCATACATATGCTGGGTTTGAAAGGCTAGTGTCCAGAGTGTGTGTTCCTTGCAGTTGTCTGAGGCACCAGTTTTAAGCTGAGGGGAAGAATGAAGGGGGAAAGATAGAAGAGAGTTTTGTGTCCTAAAATACTGCTGAGAGGGGAAATAGCAAATGGACCTTCTAATGTGTAAATAGAATGTATTCTCGTCCAAAGGGGGACCTCTCTCTTGCCTGAAGGGTATTTCTTGCTTACTCATTCAGTCAGTAGAAAGAAAAAATAGCTACCTATATAGGGGAGTTCAGAGCCTGAACCTAATTTAGCCACTCCATGTTCCTCTGAGAGGGACCCTCTGCCTCTCCATTGGCCACCTGGTGAGCCCAAGACAATTATCCTCCCTGGGCTGATGCTGGGATTTCCCTCTGGCTTTCCAAACCACATGCAGGATGACTGATCTGCACTGCTGACAGCAATTAGTTATAGGGTGGGTGTCATCTGCTGGTTCCATCCAGGGCAGAAATAATGCCAGTAGGAAGAAGGGGTTTAATCTTTCAGGTTAGCACTTGAATAAAGAATCTGTTACTTAAAAGTGTAATACTTGGTTTTGTCAAGCTGCTGCCTTTTGGTTAGTAAAGGCATTTTTGACTGATGGTGAATCATTTTATTTGTTATTTATCTTTTTCCTTTTTCATTTAGTATTTTCTGCAGCACCAGGAGATTAAGTGGAGAGGTGTTTTTTTAAGCTGCCAGCAAAGTCTTCTTGTGACTTCCAATAAAAAGTTAAATGCTACTGGATTCTTTTTTATTCCCTCAATCCAATTTGCTGCTAGTTTGCATGCTGTGTGAACTCAGACTCTTTAGGCACACATTGTGTCTGCATGAAATGTGCTGGAAACTAACCTTAGTTAATTGTATCCAGCATTTCAGAGGTTCACTTGAACTTTTTGTTTAAAGCATTTAGTGCACTGAAGGCATCAAACTGCAATTAAAATGACTTCTGTGGGCATCCACGAGTTGTTAAGGTTACACACTATTCGTGGCATCTCCTGACTGCGAGCTGGTTATGCTGGGAAGCTTAATGGAAAGAAAATCTCAGTGCGTGTTTTTTCCCCCTTTGTATGTGCTTGAAACTGGAGGAGGAGGGGTAGGAAAGGGCAGTAGAAACGCTTTCACCATCAGCTCTCCCTACCCTCCAGACCTTAACAGAGATCTTTTTTTTATACAGCCGTAAGGATTTCCAACAAAAATAGAGTGTAAAACTGCCTGCTTGTCTCCCCAAGACACAGAGACTCCAGTGATGTTGTTTAACAAGTGTTTTGTTGGTCTCTGTGAGAAGAGGTAGATTTGTGGTATGTATTTGTCCAGGATCACCTGGTCAGAAAAGGTGGGAGGATATGCAGGAAACAGAAACCTTCAACCTGCAGCAGATGTGGTGGGAGCAGCCTCTGAATGAAGAGCAATGTCTGTCACATCCCAAAACAGCTGTCCCTGTGCTTTTTCATTCATCTGGAAACCCCAGCCCAAGATCATGAATCCTTAAATGCCCCATAAACAAAATTCCTGTACACAAAAAGGATGCTGCGTGTGGGAATATCAGCAAAATGGTAGTCCTTAAATGAATAAACTGTACTCAAGATGAATCAAATATAAGCAGCTTAAGGTCTCATTAAACTGCTGGGGTTTTGTTTTGTTTGGTTTTGGGTTTTTTTGGGGGGGTGTGTGAGTGTGTGTTTGTTTGGTTGGTTTTTATGGCTTTTTAGTTTTTTATTTATTTTTAATGTTAATTTGATTATTAACACTTTTTTAAAAAGTGTTGTTTTGATATTTTACGTGATTAAGTTACTAAAATGTTGCAGCTTTGATAAATGCTGTTGTGTAATGTAGTTTTGGGGATATAATTTACTTATACTATACAGGGGATTTTGTTCTACATGATAACTTTCAAAGTAACAGAATCAGGACAAGAGAGATAGGTTTTTTT
>JAOXXN010000395.1:64630699-64646312 GCA_026770055.1 Myrmophylax atrothorax | reverse complement strand
TAGATCATGAAAGCAGCTGTATTTAGGCTACCAGTAAGAGGAATTGGTAAAACTTCCCTGTTGTATGTAGAATTTTCTACCTTTCACAAAGCAACACTGATATTTACAGTCTTAAAAAAATGAGTTTTATTTTGTAAATATAATGAATTTAAAATTTTTGCTTGTCAGCTTCACAGCAGTAGGGAATGGTGTGGGAATTTGGAAGAGGAAATATCAGCTTTCCAGCTTGAATAGTAGGAGATTTCATGGCAGTAGCAAGGAAATGAGCAGGCACTGGACTTTCAGTAAGGCTGTAGAGAGAGCTATTTGTCAACAGCTTATACACAATTACATTTGAAAAGTTGCTGAGTAATCCTGGTCTTCCAATTGTGTCTAATATCCTGATTTTATAGCAAAGTTACTTTTCCTAATTTTTTGTTAATTTAGTGAGTAATTCTAATGAAGAAAAAATTGCTAACCTTGTCTAAATGTCTTTGTGAATTGTTGAACACAACAAAAGGAGTTTGTTGTAACTTCTGAAAATCATTACTTCTGTTTTAAAAGGTGGAAGCTTATTTGTCATGAAATCTGATTCTTGGAAGTATAAGTCTTTCCCATTTGGAATCCCTTTTAACATATCAGTTGCAGGACTTATTTCCAAAATTTAAATAGTACTTGGCCCAGGGGTGCCACCTTCAGCCAAACACAAGTCCTAACATGTAGAGCTTATTTAGGTTCAATGCTGCAGTAAATAAATCTTTCTTTACTCATTTATTGAAGATCATCCAAATTTCTGTCTTATTTCTTTACTCATTTATTGAAGGACATCAAAATTGCTGTCTGAGGGGAAGTAACAACTTTTAAGTTCTTGTCCACTCCTTTTTGGTTTTTGCAATAGGATTAATAATTTGGACATTTTTTCATGGGCAGCAGGTTAACAGTTAACACAAAAATTGTGTCATTGTTACCTTGCAGACACAGGACTTCTTTTTTTTCCCCCTTTTTTTCAAATTTATGAATGTGTTCTTAAATCAAATATTAGTTATAGGTGAGTTAGGTTCATATATCAAGCAGCAGGAGGTGTTTGGTAGTGTTTTGGAGAAGGAGAAATTTAATATCTTTCATCTAGCTTTTTTTTTTCCTGCTCAGCTCTTGCCTGGCAAATTACATTAAAATGCTGGAGCAGATGGTGCATGTGGCTTCAGTAGTGTGCAGACCCATGTTCTGTCTCTGCTAACAGCTCTCTGTGGGGACCTTGAAATAGTTAACACTGGATGTGTCTGTATGGATATAGTGTATAAGGGTAAATATAATGCATTTAAAATACATTCCTGAAACTCTTCAAGGTGAAGTTAAAGTTACAGAGGTATTGGTGTCTTGGGCACCTGGGGCATGCCAAGAACAGGAGGTAAAACTGTTGGATGGGCTCGTTCTTCCCACACGAACATCCAATGAGATTTTGGTCTGCTGGGAAAGCTTTGCAGCTCCCCATCACAAGCCTCTCAGGGGTCATCTTTGGTCACTGTCTGTCTCCTGTGCTATCACACACCAAAGTACCTCAAGTCTCCCAGCCTTTTCCTTTTGCTTATTTTCCTGAGACCGTTATGAGATAGCAAAGTGTTGTCATTCCTCATTTATGGGCTGGAACTGAAGTGCTCAGGAGGCTCACATGCATGCACACATGCAGACTTAGTTAAAGTTAGCTTTCCTACAGTCCTTACATACTCAAGAGAGAAAGAAAGTCTTCCAGTGTGTGTTGAATGTGTGTATTTTTGGATCAATCTGCTGGGCAGCCTCTTTCTGTGTCTGGCTGCAGGGGGAGCAGAGTCTCCTACTTTAGGCAGGTACCTGAAGGTTAAGTGAATATCTCACAAAGATGCAATATCTCAGATGAAACAAAATTAGAGGGAAATTAGGAAGCATCTGAGTTTTATTCACTTCCCAGGGGTCTCAGGAATTGCCTGTGAAAGAAACCCGAGTTGAATGCAAGCTTTGTATCTCAGCTCTTAGGTCACCTTTGTCTCCATCCACCCTAGAGATTTGCATTTACACATACATATATGTGAGTATGTATCAAAACAAATACAGAGTGAGACAAATAAAACAAATCAATGCCAAATTAAATACAGAGTGAGACTATTTGGCTTGTTTTAGTTTTGTTTTGTGGTTTTCTACACATACACACACACACACACAGTGTAAATCAGAAAAACTGGTTGTCACATCTGGCTGAGTTGAGAGACCTTCTGTTGAGCTGGCAGCCACTGGAATTTTTTCTTTGCTCAGTCAGACATGGAGCTGGTGTGGAGTTGTGGGCTTTTAGAGAAAGATGTGATTGAATTTTTATCTGTGCAGCATTTCATACAGATACTCACTAATAAATATGTACATGGCACATCCAGAGATGTGTTTACCTAAGACAATGCTGCTCAGTTTAAAAGGGAATAAGTAATATGACAGAGGACCTGATTTTCCCTAAATATCTGTGGTGATCCAGCCTGTCTGGAGAAGAGGGAAGCTGTGACTGAAGTCATCTGGGTGGCTATCAGCAAAACAGTTGAGTATGTACTTGATTTTTAAATAGTTCATATAAAGACCCAGTCAGGTAAGTTGAGGGGTGTGAAGCGGCAATTAGCTGTTCTTAGTTTGTAAATTGAGGGGTGTGGAGGGTTAATTAGCTGGTTTTAGATGACTACTCCATCTCTTGACTGTGAACAAATAATCCATAGCAAGAGACAGGAGAAATATCAGCCACTTTCTTGGTATCTTCAGACTAACAATTAGTGCCACCCTCCTTCGTGATGGCAAACCTCAGTGCTGGGTTCTTAGGCATCCCAGTCCTGCAAAGGAAATAAATACAGCATTGCTACGTGTTTCCACATGAGCTGGGCTGTAGATTGTGGTTGAAAATTTGGCAGGAATGGTTGTGGACTCTTAGGACTTTGGAGGTTTGGGTTTCTAAAGAGCATGTATTTTAAAATCGGGATGACTCTTATATAGAAAAGCTATTTCTTTGAACTCCTTTCTAGCCACTCAAAGAAGAAATTGGAGAGTGTTTATTTCCTGCATTGGGATGAAGATTGGCTTTTGGGTTTGATTTTATTTTGGTTTCTTTAGAGCTGACTGTGAGGAAGTCTTAGTCTTTCCTAAGTAATCCAAAACACAGAAATTAGTTGTACAGTGGTGATGCTTCTGTCAATCAAAGGGTGCATAGTTTTGTTATTTGTTTCTCTTGGTATGTTAGCTATGGCTACTCCACCAGGTCTGATGAGTGTGTTGTGTTATAAAGTTAAACCTTTCCTCCACCCTTCCCTTTTCCTTATCAAGATAATTTACTTGTCGTCTTCTGTTTTATTTACATCTCTATTTTTAAAACCGTTTTGTCTTGAAGTTTTTCATCCAGGAGGAACCTATAAATTTTTTGAAATGTTGCTTTCTCTGATTTTTTTTATCTGTTTTGAATTTGGGGTTCTTCAAAAGAGTTAATATAAGCTTGCTTCCAGCCTGACGTATTTGTATATATTGAACAAATACAGAATTGCATTTAATGACAATTCTATTATACCTGTTTCTGGGAAATGTGTTATTATTTACAGGGGTATCTTGTAGGAGAGTAAGTATAGGATTGAATCTGAGAAGTAAGTAGTTATTATAGAACTTGGATGCCCATTTGAGTTTGCGGCTCCATATGATTTTTCCAACTTAGTATTAAGAGTAGTAATGTCAGTAGATTTAGGGGGTAATATTCCTTTCATGGTACAAGATTACATTTTTACTTGGAATGTAAGTTCCTTGTCTTTGTAATTTAAGAAACTACTTTGTCTTCATGCTTCATTTTCTCCTGCATAAAATTGTGTGTGAAAAAGGGTTAATTCAGTCTAACACAAACCTTGAAACCTGCAAGAGTAGTTATTTGACTCACTGGTACATCTTTCCACTGAGTAAATGAAAACTTCCCCCAGCATCTGTGAGGCCAATTTTAGTCCATTTGGAATCTGGAAAAGAAAAAAAGAGATATGCAGTTGCATCTTCCTGAGTTTCTCTTGCCTTTCAAGCAGTTTGCCCATGTGTATGTATTGCTTCTTCTTCCCTTAAGTTTTTTTAATCAAAAGTAAATTAAAGGTTTAGTAATTCACTATGATTTGTCTCCTTGGGATCCAGCAGGAGGACTAGAGCACCACACACAAGAGAAGGCTAAATAATGATGAATGTAGTTTATTAAGCAGCTCCCAAGTAAAAGGAAGTGCTACACTCAAAAACCTTGAAGAGCAACAATTTATAGCCCAGAGAAGGTGTTTCCCTTGCCTTTATTTATGCAAATGAAAATGCACCTAAATAATACTATTGAATTACTACACTGTTATGTGGTGAATGCTGAATGTTTTTAATCAGCCAAGAGTTGGTTCAATGAGCCTAATATAATTCCTCATCAGGGTAGGATGCCCTGCGGGTGTTTTGGTTGTGTTGCAATATTCATTTTTGCTGTTCCCAGGACATTTATCAGGACTACCCAACTGAGGCTGGAGAAGAGATTTTACAGGCACGTCTCTAACTGTTCTGAATCTGCTACGCAAAGCTCACTTGAGACAGTTTCAGTTCAGCTGAGATTAGATCCAGCATTTTAGGAAGTATTTTTTGTTCACTAGATCACAAACACAAACTTGATTTCTCATTTCTGGAGGGGGAGGTTTTGGTTAGGGTGTTTCTGTTGTGCCTCATTTCTTGTCTTTGAGATTCACAGTTGGTGAGAGGAATGGGTGAATGCAGGTCTCCTGCTGGAGGCTGAACAAGCACTTCTTCCCCTTCTCTGCTCTGTGGTTGTATTAAGAGAACAACAAACCAGTGGTAGTGTCAGCCTCAGTGAGTGGTCAGCCTCCCCAACTCCATGCCATTGATCAGAGTGGCTCCAGATGGGTCATGAGGTACATGTCTTTAGAGGGGAAGGACTGAGTGTGCCACGCAGAGAGCAGCAGCTTTCTAGTGATGGATGACAGCCTGGTTGTGGCAGCAGTCCAGGCTGAGCCAGTGTCACCAGCCTCTCCTGGCTCATTTTGGCTGAAATGAGATGATTGGATTGTCCAGCTGTCCATGTGCCAGTGCATACAGATCCACTGCTGGCCATGAGGGCGAGCCTTAGCTGGGAACTGTTGTTTGAATTGCGTGTAAGCACAAACAGAGCAGCTCAAGAGCCAGAGCTGAGCCACCTCTTCTCTGTCCATTACTGCCTACCCACAGAATAACCTTTCATGTTATTGTAAACTCTGGCTTTGTAAAAGTGTATAACTCAGCCCCACTGGTGGTATTTTGGATTGGTTTACAAAGAATAACTTACCTTCATCTTCAGATACCCAGATGTGCTTTTCCTCTTCAGCATGCATGAACAGGTAATGTCCACAGGCAGTAAGGAGGATAAAACATACAACACATGAATAAAAAGGTGTTCAGAAGGAGGTGACAATGCTGTGAAGGATAAGCATTTTTCCAGAAAGAAGGAGAGAGTCTAGATCAGGTTTGACACCTCCATGCTGCTGGAAGGCAGCTGCAGAAGAGCTGTAGAGAGGAGACAGCACATTCCAGGCAATAGACCAGCTAGTTTTGATCAGGATTTGCTACTGTACCTGAAAGGAATCAGGGAAAAATGCCAGCCTTTATGAACACTTTTCCCCATGTAAATAGCAGTGACAGATTACTAATAGATATGAAAGCAATGTCTCCTTTTTCCTGAACAGGATGGACTCCATAAATTATGTATTCTGATGACTATGCAGTGAGCATCAGTAATAAGTTTGATCCTAAATACTGTGGCAGAGTCCCAGGAAACTTTTGAATGTATCAACAAATGGATTTTAAGGGTAATTGTCCATCTCATGCCTACTTTCTTCTTGGCCAAATGGAAAGTGGAGGTGGGGAAGTGCTTCTTTTTTCTCTTGCTTTTGAGGACATTGGGATTATTTAAAAACTTTAGTAGAATATTTTAAAATCTAGGCAAGCTCTGTATTCCCTGGGTCAAAATGTTGGCTTTATCAAGAAAAAAAACAATAAAAAAAAGAATCCCAATTAAAAGCCCATAGGCTGGTGGATAGTTTTAGAGCTGTTCAACTCCTCACCCTACAATAACTTTTATTTCCTGTTTACCTTAAAATTGTGAGGAGATACAAAATAGTAACAAAAAAGTGTGTTTTCCAGCCCCGAATTTGAGTTGCTCATTCAAATGTAGCAGTCTTTTCTATGCTAATGAGAGAGACTGTCACCAACATGGTAATTCAGAGCTTTTTCTGCTAAAAAAAACCCCAAAAAACAAAAGGGGATTTACTGAGTTTCTTTTAGAACAGTGATTGACATAAAATGGCAATGGGGATTATAACTGAAGGAAAGTTAGTAGGATTTATTTAAATAAGTCAGGAGACTCTGGCTTGGACTTTGTACTGGTTGAAAAGTATTTAGTTAGCGAATTATTCCAGAATAAAAAGTGAAGTGAGCAGAATCCTTTTCTCATATTAATTCAGACTTGCTTAGCATGTTTCAAAAGTGACACTCATAGATAAACTCCTGACTTGGACTCCTCTTTTCTTCTCGGGGAAATACATTCTTAATACAATTCTACTATGTGGTTCACAACAGAAACTGTAATTGCCAGGATATCTCTGCTACTGTATTAGAACCCATCATATCACAATCAAGACAGGAGCAGAATTACTCACTTTTACAAGTGCTGAATTGTTTTCTTGCCTTATTGAAGAAAAGCTGGTGATCCTAGAAAGGAAAAGTGTATTCTGTATTGTCTCTCACTGCTGCTGTTTTTATTTATTTAATAAGAGGTACAAGTTCATCTTATACAGGAGAATTATTTTCTTGGGGTGCTCTGCTTGCAAGATTGTCCTGTTTATTTATTTATTTATTTGTCTGGCTCCTTGAAGCCTGAAGTTCAGAGGAGGTTTAGTAACTGATCGCAGGTCTTGCTCATCACAGGTTCATGAGCATTAGGAACAAAGAAAGTGGGAATTTCCTAGAGACACTCCAAAAGAGGAAGCCAGAGCTCACTTAAGCCATCTGAAGATGCACTTAATTGTATGAGTTTTAAACAATAGTTCCTGTGCCTACATTGATCTCAGCTTTCACACATCACTAGTGAAGTGGAGCAGACTGCCCGTGTTCTGCATGTGGCTGATGGGAGGAGCTGTGAGCAAACATTAGGAAATTGTTTCTGAACATTTCCTCAGTTGTTCTGTGGTTTTATAGCACTCCCCAGGTGATGAGAGGGATGCACTGGTGAGGATCTGGGTTTCTTTAAAAGTGCCCTGATGAGCTGCTGTCCTGGTGGGACAAGGAACAAGCTGCTCTTTTGTTCTGGCAGCATGTGCTGCTGAGCAGACAGGTTTCTAGCTCAAAAAAAGGTGTAATTCGTGCTGGTTTTGTTTCTGTGGAGCTAGTCAGTACAAAATGATCATAGGAGAAAGAGCATTTCTTGTCCATCCTGGGGTGGAGAAAAGGAAGCAGCCAATATGATGACTGTAAGACAGTGAATAGAAAATAGAGTGATTTTTACAGTGTCCCATCAATAGTTCTGGATTTGTCATCTTTGTGGCTGCCACAGAAGCACCAAGTCTTAGAAATAGGAGAGGAAGAGTAGGGGAGTGTGCCACATCATCAGTGGACACAATGTTTACATACACATGACAGGTGACTGATTTTTATTTTTTTGGTTTTTTGTAATTATTGCTACATTACACACCTTTCAGAAACTCTGGTGTTGCCCTGGAGTTTCTACCAGATATTTTTAAGCAAATAGTATTGAAAAAGAAGAGGGAGTGCAATTAGAAGATGAGATACATGAGAATTTAGGTCATCTTACACCAATTTAGGAGCAGTTCCAGAAGCAGTGCAACCAGTCATTCCCTCGGGGTATTCTGAGCCAGACAAAGAGTGATCTCACAGTCTTGCCTCTCCTTCGTGAATAAATAATGAAATTAAAAATTTTTAACAGCCATCCAGAGACCTCTCCTCCCCTTATGGTGTTCTTCATTTTATTGACCATGGAGTTTTTCAGAGCAAGGGAAGGTACAACAGCCACTTAAAACAGGCATGCCCAGATCTTGAGATCATGATGGTATTGCTCTTGTAGACTAAAATAATACAATAATTCTTAGAGGTAGAAACACAGTTGCAATCATAAAAAAGCACATCCTTTACTTCACTTACTTTCAACAGACAGCCTCTTGTCTTCTTTCCATGACACCTGCAGGTGTGATACTCAGCAGTAAGAGACAATCATTAATTCTTTCCTTGAAAGGCTCAATTCTGAAAAAGCTACTGTTCCCCTACAGTGACCTTCTTGTTGCCTTATGATACTCTGCAGGAAGAGAAAATCAGCAACTCTTTCCTTGAAAGTCTCAAATTTGAAAAGCTAGAGTTCCCCTTCAATGACCTTTTTGCTGCTTTACTCCCATCTCCCTTTCATTATCTCTGTTCTCATGGGGCTTGAAGAAAAATGCATACACCTTAAGTTAGGGAAGAGCTCTGTGAAGGTACAATTCACAGGTGGAGTTTAAGGAAGGTGAACTAAGGGACACTGAATCTGTAATTTCTTTCATGTGCTCCACACATTTGTGGAATACAGAGCTGGAAGGGCCTTCCCAGGCTCCCTGGAGACACCCAAAAGGCTTCCTAGCAGAAGAGAGTAATTGCAGCAACCCCAAGATGATTTTCAAACCACAGCTGAGGAAACTGTGTCAAGGAAGACAGCAGGGGGGATGCCTGCATGAGCTCATCCGGTCTGTTCTTCACTGCCAGTGGAAGTCTGGTGCAAGACACTGAATTTGGAGGGCTAGGATTTGTCCCAGGCATTGCTTTACTCCTGGTTCTGGACTTATGCCTAGAACAGGAAAGGCATTTGACAGGTGATTGAAGGCCTCTGCTGATGGCCTGGGACCTGGTCCATTGATTTTGATTTTCTTGCTCAACTCCCAGCCTGTTCTGGTAGAGTGACACTTTAGTCTGGATAATCTGGTGTAGAGGCATGCTTGCCATGTCTGCAGAGGTGTGAAACAGAAACTAAAGTCTACCTCTGGGAGAGATGAAAAACATGATGAGGAATCATTGTGAGGCTGAGGGTGGGAGTGAAATAAAATGCTGTATTAAGTGTGAGGACTTGACCACTGATGAAAATGGGGAACAAAAAATGCAGTAGCTGTTTCTTGATAACTGAAGTTAAGGACACAGTAGCAGCTGTAACTGGAACAGACAAAAGGTCTGAGGAATCACAGTATTTTTATTTTTTTATTTGTTTGAGTGGGGTTTTTTCCTAACTGAAATTTAGGGGAGCGAGTTTGTTTTGGTTTTTTGAGGACAATTGAGAAACCTTAAGCTAGATTTGTAACATCTGATGGCTTGAAAGAGGTATGTTTTCCAAAGACCTTGCATTCCTCTTCCACTATCCTTTAACCTTATTGGACTTCATTCTTCCTGCAGTGCAGTCCTGCCTTACTGAAAACTCACGTACTGTTGGTCATTGTGCAAATACCTTTACAATGTGGTGCTTTGGTTCCAATCCAGGCTTGGAACACCTGTAGGTATCATAGCTTTGAGAAAGCATTAGTGTATAGCAGTGTGTCATCTTCACCTGCTGAATGGCATCCCTCTGAAACCTTTGTTTGATGAACTCACTGGGTTTTTTGGTGGTGGTTGGTTGTTTTGTTGGGATTTTGTTTGCTTTTCAAGGCATGTGAAGAAAACACAATGGAGAGGAACACTGACTTTGGCTGTTCCCAGTGACAGAAACGTGGCCAATCTTTGCTGTCCTGCTTAGATGCTCTCTCTTGGATAGTAATAAATAATGGTGCTGCTACGTAGCAACTTTCCACAGCATGCCTTAATAGTTTTTATTCAAGCTGTATTATTAGGCATGTTTTACAGAAGAGGAAAGTGTGACACATCTCAGTATAGTGACTTGTCCCATGTCACCTTACCATCCACTCAGAGAGGTACAGGCTCTCTTTGGTTGTTTGTCCCCAGTAAGGACAACAGTACTGCTACCGTGTCACCTTCCACTTGGAAGGTAACTCTTCGCATCATGTGTTCCTTTTTCTCTGCTTTCTCAGCCTCCATTTCTGAATGTTTCTATTGATTCCAAAAACTGATCTCTAGCTTGGAAAGTTTGCTAGTGCTGGGCTTTTCCTTTGTTTCTCTTTTTACCTGAGGAGCTCTGAGCTGGAGGAAGCAAAACAAACATTGAGTATTTTCAAGTTTTATGTGAGAGCTCCCTGAGAGTCATAAGACTTTTTTTAATATGCCCAAACTTCATTTTTGCAAGGGTTGTTTTCCTTTTCTGTAATTTGATTGCTTGGTACACTTGGACTGATGTGTTAGAAAAGGTTTGGAAAACCCTCCAAAATTGCATGTTAACAATTTATCTGGAATTCAATGGCACTCAAATTCCACATGTTACACTATAGTTCATTGATTAGATGCTGTCAAACTAGGCAAGATTAAAATGTACATGGAATTATCAGTCCTTGTGTGTCAAGATTATCACTGATTTATTTGGGTTATAGCTGCTGACATACCCCCTATAGCCACATTATTGCACAATTACAGCTTCTGGTCTCTCTAAGTGGCAAAATGCCAATACAGCCAGATCCTTAGGTCTGATCCTACTGTAGGAGATTCCTATATATGATAAAATTACTAGCTTTTCAAATCAGTTCTCAAACATTCTAAATATATTTGTAGTCTTTGTGCCATCTGCAGAATGATGTGCAGTTTCATAGGGGAATATGCCATCAGTCTCTGTCCTGCTGGTTAGTAATCATGTAGATATGTAGCACTTTTTCCGCACTAAGATTAGAGCACAGGCATGCCAAAAATTGGTTTATTTGATTTGGTGTTTGCTTTCTGCACCAAACTTGCACAGTTAACTGCATGGAAGGAATGATATCTATATTAAAACTATCCAATAGCATTTGCTTGAACTTAACATCTCTGTTGTGTTCACAGTCGTCTTCAATTTACTTGTGTATGAAATGGAGATAATAACTTATTGACTTTTCACTGTTGTTTCAGGCTTGATTAGGGGTTGCAAAATGCTGTCATACTGATGGAAGTCAGTCAGCAAGTGAAAAGTAGCCTGGGAAGTCGGCAAGTTTAGTCAGTAAACCTTTAGCTCATAGAACTAGAGTGGCCCAGCCTTGGATTTTAGTGAGGAGTAGGCAACCCATGGCATGGGTGCCTGTGGTGGCTTGTGAAAAGTTGCCAAATGGTGTGCCATAGGCCTGGCACAGCACTGGAAGCATGGACTTTGAAGAGAGGTACAGCCTCTGGCTCCTGGGAAACGCAAAACTGAGCAGGTCATGGGAGGGGCTGTCTGACGTGGAAGCAAGGTATTGAAGAAAGGCTTATTGACAGCATCTTGTCTCTCTGAAAGGCAGAATCATCTGGCTTCTTCTGAGTAGCTACCAGCCTGCTCAGTTTGGGATGGAAAAATACTGGCTGGTATGCTGCCCTTCTTACATGGACAGTCTTCCTTGGTCCTGGCTATCAACGAAAGCTGATAGAGCTTTTCCTTCAGCAAAAGGGGTTACTAATTGCTGTGCTTCCAGAGGCAGAGGAGCCCCCCAAAAGGGATTACTGTTCTTGAGCATGCACTGAGCAAATAAAAAGTGCAAAAGAATCCCCACTGCAGGGCTCACAAAAACTAGCACTGATATGGCAAGTAATGAGCAAACAAACTAATATAAGTGTAGGGAAAATTGATGTAAGTTGTCACCTTGAGGTTCATAAATAAGGTAGTAGCCTTCTGAGTGTTACTGGTCACAGTGATGTCAGTCAGACTGCTCAGAATAATGTCCCTGCTTCAGTGATATCCAAGTTCTGGACTGCAGCCACACATAGGAGACCTTTGCTGGGCATTATTTTACTAGTACATTTTTATATTATTCTCTTTACCAACTTGAAGATAAAGATATATGCTGACAAGGCTCATGCTGAAGGGTTCTGCTTTAGCTCTCTGTTCAAAATTTAGGACCACTGTCTACCATACAAACTCATTTTGAGAGGTATCCAACTTGAACAGTTCCAGAATCCATTTGTCATTGTTGCTTAGAAGAATTTGATGGTTTTGATGCATTTTCAATCACTGCTTACAGCACTGTAATGTTTTCACAGCACTTATCTTGGCAGCTGTGATCCTTTGCTGCATAGGTGGGGTTTTTTTTTCTGGTGGTTGTTTTTTCTCGTTTGTTTATTTTTTTTACTGTGCCTAAACCACTCTCTGCCTACAGCAGCTGTGACTTGAGCTCATCAAGATAAAAAGACAGCATTTTTATTGCCGCTGCAAATCTTTCTGCACTGGGTGCTTATAGGTTCCTACCAATACAGCAGCCTCAAAGCCAGCAGCACTGGTTGCAAAGACTCTGTGGGGGCAAAGTGAGACTAATGCCTATTTCCATCCCCTCTGGTGAGAACTGCTCGGAGCAGAGAAAACCCCCTCTGTCCTCCCCAGCACGTCAAAATCCGGCAGCGAGCTGCTAATTGCCTTTGCAGTGATTCACATGCCATCTGCCATTGCTGGGCTCTTTTGTCATCTCTGGTGGGCTAAAGGCAGTTCCATAAACTTCATGTGGTTCTTCTGTCAGTGACACCACGACTCAGTGCAGCACGGGAATGGCAGTGACACTGCTACGTGCAGAAATTAATTAAGAAACTATTTACATGTCGTCACCCTTTCTTTTGGCTTTGAGAGGACAGTGTTCTCTGGGATAAGGAGGGCAGAGAAGGGAAAAGCAAGGAACACTATTTCAGTTGCGTCCGCCCTCACAGACAGCAGCTCATGGATGGTGGGAGAAAGATGTCACAAATAATAAAGAGCGCAAAGGATTATTATGTATTTGTGCATGACACCACATCTGCGGCCCAGGGGCGAGCAGGGGAGAGTGTGACCTGCCCATGCAGTGGCTGGGGAGGTGGCAGTGCCCTTGCTTGCCTGGGCAGGGAGTGGGGAAGGAGCTGGTCCTGCTGCAACTTATGTAACGCTTGCATAAGAGTGCTGGTGGTGTGACTGTAAGAAACTTGCAGGAAGGACAGGATTTTTCCCTCCCTTTGCTTCCTTGTGGCTTGAATCAGAAGCTATGTCTAGGATGCTGTTGTTTACTCCCCTGTGTAGCTGGGGATTCTCTCTCCACCACTCAGAAGGAGCAGGGGGGCTCCTGCTATTGTTTAATCCTGCCTTGTTTTGCTCTTAGTTCTTATTTTTCTTCTTGTTTTTTTTCTTTTTTTTCCCCCCTCCTTTGCCTGCATTAACATTTCGATAGTCACTATTGCTGCTACCAAGGCTTTCAATAATTTAATGGTCTATCAGTGTTTTCTAAAGCCACCTGGGTGATTTGCTGAAATGCCACCTTGTTTTAAAGTGGTCTCCTCAAGGCAGAGATGCTGCAGAATCTCATCTGGTTCTTTTCCTTCCCCCATTCAAGCCTTCTTTGAGGATGCTGATACGCATCATCTTTAAGTGTGACATCCCAGGCGCATAAACCAGCTTAATATGTTAATATGTCAGGAAACGAGGTGGTGAGGGAGGGTGAGAACATGACATTACCCAGTCGGTCCATTCAAAGCTGCAAACCCAGCACTGTTTTTGCAGGGACCCAGGCGTACACCACTGGAGGGTGTCGCACACCTCAGCCAGTTAATAAATTGCTCCGGGGACAAGAAGTCAGGAGGTGACCGGGACTGCCGGGGGCCTCACTCCCCAGAGGAGCTCTTTGCCACCTGAGCTGGGGTCACTCGGTTCACGGAGCTTGCCCAGGCAGTGGCCCTTTGGTGTCATCCTCCCTAGCGCCGTGGTGCTGCCGCTTCCCGCTGCTGCAGCGCTGCTGGTGCAGCCATTTGTTAGTCCCTGGTTGTCACTTGGCTTTGAAGCAGAAGGGGAGCTTTTGGCTCTCCTTTTTGTGCCTTACGAAACGCGTCGGTGAAGGCGAATGGGTTCGCCGGAGCTGCCGAGGCGATCAGAGCGATGCCTCCATCCTCGGGATGGTCCCCTGGGGCCGGTCCCGGTCCCGTCCCACCGGCGCACCCGTCGCGGCTCTGGGGATGCCGGACGGAGAGCGACAGCCTCATCAGCCGTCCCAGATGGAGCCCTAATTGCCCTCCTGGCCCTCCACCCCTCCCTTTGGCAGCGCTGTTTCCTTATAGGCAGCAGTACCAGCTCTCCAGCTCGCCCCCGAGGGCGGGATGCAGCTGATGGACGATGGGGCTTTGATGGAGGCGTGTGCTCCGCTTGCCGCCAGGGCTTTAGTGGGTGCCGTGGGATTTGTCCGCAGCATATGCGGTGCTGTTAATGATTGAAAAATTACCACAACAATTAGTCATGGATCGCTGAAGGCAAGGCCCCCAAACACTGTGGACAATGTGATTAAATCCATGTATGTGACAATTAACTCTCCAGCAGGTTTATCCACCAAGGAGATGGGAAGAAGATGGACAAAAAAAAAAAAAAAAAAAAAAAAAAAGACAGCCTCTCTGGGAAGAATGGAACTATCCATATTCTGAAAATGTTTTCAAACTTAACAGTAGGAGAAATAAAAAGCCATCACTTCTACTTTCATAAGTAGAGAGATCAGTTTACAATCTAAAGACAGGATCAGACTACTTATATAAATATGGCTCAGAGAAGTCTACAAATTCACACTGACAAACAACTCCTAAAATAATTGTATCATGTACTGTATTTTCTCTAAGCATGGTTTAAAATAATTCTCTAAGATCATCATAGAAAAAATAAGAACCTTGCCACTTTACAGCAGGAAAAGAAGGAACACTTCTCAGTTACAGAAATATCTGGGATGAACAGAATCGTTGTATGCCCTTTGCTCCTACTATCAATGACATTCATATGTTCCACTGCATTTTTATTTCATTTTGAAGATACAGTAGAATTGAAACAGAACTGAGTCCAGTACTGATGGTCATTTGACTATGAATCAAGTATCTCCCCACCAAGGCAACAACACTCCTGCAGAATCAGGAAGTTCAGAATCCAGTTGCAGTAAGAAACTCCTACATTGCATTGAGGCAACTGGATTTTCTGTCAACACAATGTTTATATTGTAGGACAATCTCAAGTACACTCAAAAACAAATACACGTTTTACATGCTGAACAATCACCCTTAGAAAATAGATCCAAGTATTTATTATTTAAAAGGAGTCTCTCCCTTCTTTCTTCTCACATCTATGCCAGGCATTGAAATACTCCTTGGCTCAATTTGCCTTTAATACATAGGAATATTCCAGTATTTTGAAGGCTATAGTTTTGCTTAGTGCCCTAGAAGCAGCTGCCCGAATTTGCTGTACTTGATGTAATTCTGGTAATGACACAGGTTTTGCTCTTGCAGTTGACAGAAGCACCACAAAATGTTCTGCTGAGATCTTAAAAAGGTACCCCTTACTCAATAAACCCATCAGACTTCTCCATAATTCCTAAATGTTTTCATCTATGCAGTCTTACTTGGTTGTGCAGAGAAACTCAGCTGTCATCCAGGTCAAGTTCACTTGTCACACAAATCAGTGGTGGTATAACTGCCCTGTAGGAATGAAAATTTTCTTATAGCAATACTTAAAATATTATTTTAGTGAGTGTGAGAC
>JAOXXN010000395.1:64614661-64626608 GCA_026770055.1 Myrmophylax atrothorax | reverse complement strand
TAAGAAGTAGGAGGCACAGAGTCACAGGACGGTTTGGCTGGGAAGGGACCTTGAAGATCATCTAGTTCCTGTTGTAGGCAGGGACACGGTCCACTAGAACAGGTTCCTCAAAGCCTCATCCAGCTTCATCCTGAACACTTCCAGGGATGGGGCATCCACATGTATTCTGAGCAACCTCTTCCAGTGCCTCACCATCCTCATAATAAATAATTTCTTCCTAATTCCTAATCTAGACCTGCTCTCTTTTAAATTGAATCTCTTCCCCCTTGTCCTGTCACTGCAACCCCTTGTAAAAAATCTCTCTCCATCTGTCCTGTAGGCTCCCTTCAGGTACTGAAGGGTCACAATTAGCTCACTCCAAAGCCTTCTCTGCTCCAGGCTGAACAATCCCAATTCTCAGTCTTTTCTCATGGGACAGGCTCCCCATCCCTCTAATCATTTTAGTGGTTCTGCTCGGACTCCGTCTGACAGGTCCATGTCCTTCCTGTGCTGGGGACCCCAGAGCTGGGTGCAGCACTCAGGTGGGAGTCTCACCAAAGCAGAGTGGAGGGGCAGAGTCACCTCCCTTCGTCTGCCACCTTGAGGCTTCTATTTTGGAAAAGATTGTTTTCCTGTCTTCACTTGGGCAACAAGTTAGTGACAAGTTTTTGCCATGTAAAGCAAAGACTAAAGGATACTGTTATTCCTTGGGGTAGTGCAGAATAATTCCGTATGGTCTTGGACAGATTTCATGTTCTGTGGACACTACTGTGTCTACAAGTGTAGAATATGATCTACAAGGGTGGAGATGAGGTGAATGGGAAAGGCAGAGTATTGTATTTTACTCAGTGGTTTCATGGTGCACTCATGACACTTTCAGGATGTAGCAAGACCACATAAAGGACCAGTTTCTTAGCTAGTGACTTTCATAAAGTTTTCTTTTCCTTTAGCCAACAGAGAAAGAGAGCATGTTCTAGACAAAACAGCCAAAATCTGGTCTTTTTTACAATAATGATTCTACTAAGATAAATTTAGAACAAAGTTACTGGTTTTTATTCCTCTGAAACAGTTGAAAACCAGCAGACAATATATTAAAAGTATGTAAATATGTGTTTATTTATGTGTGTCTATATATGTTTGTATATTTGAGTACATGCACGCACAAACTCTTCAAATGCTTTTGAAGTGCCAAAACTGTTTTCTACAGCTAACATCCAAATGAAGATTGTGGGTGTTAGTACTAGCCTTTCCCAAAATGAGTATGTGGAGTTGGATGACTAAAGAAGTAGAGAGGAAAGAGAAATGATTTATTGAAAGCTATCTCTCTGTTTTTACTTATGTTAATGTGCATAACCAACTAATGTATGAATGAGAAGCCTTCATTATTCATATGTGGTTTATTACAGAAAAACTGCTATTATTAAACTGCAAGGAGCATATAATATAAAAGTGAGTATATACTTTTGATTCTCAAGTTGCATATGCTACAACTTTCTGAAGACATTGATAAGTAGGATGCAGATTTTCAAGTGATATGCTATTTGATGGACACCCTCTTTTTGCTTTCTGTCACACCACGACAAGCTACTCAATTTTGTGTGGGTATGAATTCTTTATTACAGGCAAAGAAAGCATTGTGTCATGCTTGTTCATAGATTTGCCCCCAGCAGGAATCTTGGAAGAAAGAGATGCACCTTTACAGATTTTCCTGGTAGCAGCAATGCCATGTGGTACCAGGGAGCAGTGGGTAATTCACCTGCATGCCTTTGTACCAGCTCTACACCTCCATAATGACTCCCCACCTTGGCTTTAAAAGAACTCAAGTATCCCAGCCTTGAAAAAGGTGTTTGGTGTGTGTATTTTAAGCATAAAAAATAACGGAATCACAGAATTTTTAGGGTTGGAAGAGACCTGTGGGGATCATCCAGTCCAAACCCTCTGCCAGGGCAGAGTCACCCAGAGCTAGTTACACAGGAATGCATCCAGGTGGGTGTGGAATGTCTCCACAGAGGAAGACTCCATGACCCTCCTGGACAGCCTGTTCCAGTGCTCTGCCACCTTCAACGTGAAGAAGTTCTTCATGTTGAGGTGGAACTTCCTGTGTTTTTGTTTATGGCCATTGCTCCTCATCCTGTCACTGGGCACCAGTGAACGGAGTCTGGCACCATCGTCTATGAGATATTTATATGCATTAATGAGATCCCTTCTCAGTCTTCTCTTTTCTAGACTAGACAGGCCCAGCTCCCACAGTCTCTCCTCATAAGAGAGATAAAAGTGCCTTAATCATGTCTGTGGCCGTCCACTGGACCCTTGCTTTGTTCAAGGTGCAATACAGGCAGCATAATTACAGTTGCTGATTCCAGTTCAGGGATTTATACAGGAGCAATGCTTGTGTGTTTGGTCCCTGTACAGCCTGATATGAAGAGCACATGCAGTTACAGGATTTCCTCCCAGCACACTGTGCTGTGCATAGAACTATTTCGCTCACAGGAAATGGAAGTATATTAAAAATACTTTTAACATTTGCCCTTTCCCACTCGTAGCTGCCTTACAAACATCCACCCTTCCTAAGCAGAAGTAAATTCTTTGTCTGGCTGATTAACTAGGAAAAAAATACCTCTTGGAGACCTTTGCAGGGTCATTAGTGAGGCTTTCCTTTCAGCACATGAATTCGCCACCTGCCTCTCACAGCCCAGGGGAGCCTAAAGGCAGTGTGTGTCTTGGAGCACACAACAGAGTAGCATCTGCATACTGCCAGACTGATCTGCTAATAGCCAAGGGAAGGAGAGAATTGATGCTAGGGGTGAAGAGAAACGCTGAAACCTTGCAAAGTGTTAAGCAGCGCTCACCTATTTATTAGACAGCTAATGCTGCCTGTAGCGTTACCAGTGGAGGATAAAAGAAGTGGGGCATGTTGCAGATTGTTAATTGGTCTTGGAGCTGCATGTTGTAATTACTAGCTTATTTTCTTCTCTACAAAGGAAAAAAAATATCCCAGAAGGGACCAAAGCTGAGACAGTTTTCCTCTGTTGAAAAATCACGTTGCGTTTTAAATATTTCTATTATTTTTTGTTTAAGAAAGAGAAAAATAATTTTGCTGTCAGGCTGATAACCTGCAAGAAGGCTCCTATCTATTTTTGATACCTTTCATGATCACATGTTTGTCAGGGAGCACAAGTCCTGTGTGTGTAATATATTAGTGTTTTCAAAAACATCCCACAGCAATGTTGTTTAAAGTCAACATGCTGGAAATACACAAGGTAATTAGCCAGTTAAATCTTTTGTGATTTTTATTGAAGATGGGTGATTTTCAGTTGACTGATGATTGACTTCTAAAATCTTAGTAAGTTCTTTCTCTTTGCTCAGAGAGCTTCCATTTCACCATTATGGTCTTTCAGTTTGGTCCTCTCCAGTTATCCAGTTTATGCAGACTCTGGATACTTTGTCCAGCTACACTTTCTCAGTTGTGCTCCCATTTAGTCCATGCCTTACAGGCTAAGAATGAAAACAATTGCAACATTAAAGAGGAGATTGCATTGATAATTGTTTATTTGACTACTTATTCTTGAGAAATGTCCTCTCGATTAAACCGATCCAAAATAGTAGGGACAATGTCTGGTGTTTCTAATGTCTGACAGTCAACAGAATATTTTGACAAGTATTAGCTAGGTAAAGATTTCACTTTTAGTTTAAATGAGCAGGTAGTTTATTTCTTTTTCAGATCTGTCTGCTTGTTGCAAGTTGACTGTAATGGGTTAGCAAACAGTTATCAAACCAGATTCCGTGATGCTGATGGATGGATTCACTGGGAGCAGGGGGAGACAAGAAGGGGACGAGTATCTCATCCCCATTACTGCCATTAGGTGCAGTATCTGTTCTCATCACATGGAGGGATAGAAGGTTTGCATCCTCTCTCCTCATCATGGTTGTTTCCTCCAGTCCTAATTTGTGCTTGCAATATGAAAAAGAGAAATCTAGCCTACACTTGTGCATTTCCCCTCTCTACCCCCACCCCTCATGCTCCCCCAGTAGGCACAAGGACCTCCTTTACCATCCCCAGCTCAGCTTTCCCCCTGCTGGTGTAGCAGATTTGCCTCCCACACGAGCAGCCAACTTTGGCTTCCCCTCCAGCTTTGTTGGCATTTAGGGTAGAGACAGGTAGAACATACTGAAATAAACTTTTGGCTCAGTTTAATGGTAATGTCACACTACAGCCCCTGTATCATATGGCCTAATAGCAGCATCAGATGGAAGACATTCTTTCCATTATGCTTTTTTTTCCTTTTTTTTCATATCTGGAAATAAATGAGGCTTTATGTTGGAGTGAGTTCTTCCTTTGTAAGAAAGCTTGTCTGTAGCTAAGGATTCACTGCATAAATACTTCTGGCTTTCTTAAAATAAAGATAGTGCCTTAAAAATAATTTATGTGGAATTTCCTTCCTAGCTTAACTGACAACTTAGCAAAGTAGTGTTTGGTTGCTAGAGCTCATGCTCCACTAAGAGACAGGACAAGCTTCCAACTGTGCATGCAGAAAGCATTTGAATTTGAATTTCAATTAATTCACGTACAGCATGAAATAAAAATGCCATGTTTGGAGGAGGGGTATTGTTGTTTATTCAGTTTTGCTAGAAGACTCACAGAATAAATGATTGGCTTGTACTACAGTGCAGTATTAGAACAACAAGTGATTGCATTATTAGCTGACAGGTCATGAGTGGCCTGGACGCTTTCGTTTGTTCCCATGTAAAACTGCTTTGAAGATTACAGGTCTGTCTGTTATGTCTCTCATCCTTTTTAACATCATATTCTGGTAGCTGTTACAACTTTACTTGCCCTGTGATAATTCAGTGAGCTATCAGCTGCAAATCGTTGTTCATCCTAAGGAGGCCAGGCAGGTGTAAGAGCAAAAAGTTCAGATCACGAGGGAGAATATTCTGTGGCCTGAGTTTCTGAGTAAATTAGTATTTTAGTTTTGTTTATAAAGGAATTACAGTCAGAACTGTATTGATTAGTGTGTGTCTGTGTGCATGTGCTCTTGATTGCTCGACAGGCAGGCTCTGCTTTGATTTTTGGATTGACAGAGGTAATGATCCTGGAAGGCCCATGGACAGAAGAGTAAGTGGCCCCCAAAGAGCTTTGCTGCTGCTAAACAAAAGTGAAAACAGCTATACATGCAAACATTCCCAGCTTCCACTAGGTGTGAACACTAGTTGACAGGGCAAGGTTTAGGACTACTGATGGATTTTCTCATTACAATGTTGTTTTGAGCTGAAAAAGTTATTTTTATTCAAAATTGTAACCTCTAAAAGAATCTGGTTGATTTCAGCAAAAATATTTGTGATAACACAGATATTTCTGGAACAGTTAATCACTTCTTGATGTGAAATATTTGGGGTTTTTTGTTCTTGTTGTTGCAAGCCGTACTGAGCAGTGAAATATCACATTTCCTGAATGTTGTTTCAAAAACATCCTTTTAAAAAAAGCTTTTAAAAACTCACTTCAGTATGAATTGAAGGACAGATTTTATACCACTGTTTGGAGGAGCAGCCCAAGAGAAGCAGTGATATGTAAGAACTCATGTGGTTTTATTAGATGACATCTTGAGGTCCCATCAATCCTGAATGAATTTGTCATTCTGTATGACAGTATATGAGGGCAGGGCTTCTTTTCCACTCCTGTGTTCTACACTCTCACTGGGGCAGTCTCAAGGTGCTTAAGTGCTCTGACCCAGAGCACTGCAACATTATGCCAAAGCATTGGATACTTTAAGGTAAAAAAAACAAAGCAACCAAAAGAGCTGGGCAGCAAAAAGGAGAATTCTGTCAAACCTGAACCAGAAGGGGAGGCTTTAAAACTTCATGTGTACTATGCATAAATAACTTTAGGAAGATTCACATCTGTCTGCTTGGGAGTTGAAGTTGCTAGAGAAGATGTAGCTCTGCAGCTGAGCCATTTGTAAGATGGGAGTGAAGCAAAAGAGCTGACTTAATATCTTTAAAGATGGACAAGAGTAGTATCTCCAATACAAAAGAAGTTGCTCTTGGCAGATCAGTTAATTGATACCTAAGCAGCATTCAGGTTCTGCCTCTGCCACATCCTTGTTTTGATTTATATGACTGAGCTGTCCTCACTGTGAAGCACAGCAGTGCTGTCCCATTGTTTGGCTTTGCTTTCCCATTGACTACACCATCAAATCCTATATATAGGAATTGCCCAAGGGTTTACCCTGCTCTCTGCACCAGCACACTGTAAAGAATGTTTAGTTTTGCTTTTTACCTCAGGTTTAAAAACTCCACTGGAAGCTTTTATTTTCACTGATGTATGTAATTTAAAATCCTCCAGGTTCCAAACTGCTTGGCTGTTTGACTCTTAAGGAGCATGAAAACCACCACTTTCTGTATTAATTTTGTATTAGTGAAAATTACCCAGGGATCATGTACACTCTCATGAAAGCCACTTGTCACTCTTCTTCCCTCTGGGTTAAATGGTGTCTGTATTTTTTTAGGTTAGGGAGGTTTCTTTCATCACCCATTCATTTGGGTGATCTTCAAGGGTACTGCATTGTGAATCTCTTTGTTCCTGCATGGACCAAAAATATTTGTAGAAGATGAATTTAACAAGGGGAGGTGGGGAAAATGTTTTTGGTTTGTTTTCTCCTGGCAAAGCAATGTGTGAAGCTGATCTCCAGAGTTTTCACATGAAGGAAAATTGGTGTATCCTTTCTAGAGTCATCCTTGAGGTGTCCTTTTAAACGGAGTGGTTGTTCTAAAATCCACTGATACTGCTGGCAGCTGAAAACTTAATAAAAAAAGATTTAGTAAATTTTAATTGAACTAAATGCATTGTTCTACACACAAGATGTTACTTGAACTTGTAGAAGCTAAGACAGTAAAAAATGGCAGTGATGCATAATGACACATGAATAAATTTATGGTGGCACCTACTCCTCACTAGGGCGTTACCAGAGTCTCAAGTGACAATCTGATTCTCTGAACACCTTGCAGTATAAAAATAGACATATAACTTATCTACTAACAGTATGCCATCTCTAAAAAAATCCAGAAAACTAATTTTTAGTGGCCTACAGGCATATTTATATGTGTTGATAGTGCATCTTTGCTAGTTTTTGGAGGCAAGGCATTTAAGCCTTCATTATGAGAAAGAAAGCCAGATATGAGAAAAGAAAGATGTGAGCAGTAAATGGAGATATAACAAACTGGCCATAATAAAGCCTCTCCAAACTAGTCTTTCCATGCATCTGTATTTCACCTCAGGCTTTGCTTCTGGCATTCAACATCAGTTTAAAAAAGTCTTTGGTCACATTAATCTTTCAAACCTTTTAGGTGTTGGGGCAAGTTGAGGAATGGGAAGGAAATCTTCAAAAGCTTGGGTAAAAGCAATACTGTAAGAGTTTGTGTTAAATCTTTTGCCTTTGATTCTTAATTATCCATGAGTTTTTCCTTTAGTAGAGACAACTTCTACAGAAGAGGGTTTCTGTGACAGGAGTAGTCAGCTTGGCTGGAGGCTTGGGCTACAGGGGACAAGGAGGATTCAAGATAGGAAGTATTGGGGGATTTTGGCAATTTTCTTAGAACAGGAAACCCATTTTTTCTAATTTACCAAAGTTGTCTGCAAGTGGCTTAATTTGACTTTTCATACCATATAATGTTAAACAGGTGCTCTTTTAAGCACGATTTAAAACTATTCCTCAAACTGGGGGAAAATGAGCTGAAAATGTGGATTTATAACAATGGCACACAGACCATGCAGTCTGTAAGCAGCAAGGAGTGTGTGCTTTCAAGAGGAGCAGCACCGGAAATACTGGGTGAGGATTAAAATCTATCTTTCTGATCTTCTGTTATGGTTCCTGAATAAGTTCATATTCCTTTGAGGGAAAGTGCTGTAATTCCAGTAAATACTGTGTAATCTTTGGGTAATGTCTTACTAATTTCTTTCTCCTAAAACCTGTTGATACTCTTAATGAAAAGAGAGAAGGGACACTGATTTTCTTCTGTTGTTAAGAGACCCATGTGAGAGCAGAGCCCCACGTGCCACCTTGGCACAGGACTGAGGTGATTCCTGCCCAGAGGGTTCCAGGGACATTTCAGCTGGAGGCTCTGGTGACACTTTCATCTGTGAGGGTATAAGTTCTGCCTGCTGACAGGCTTTCCTCTCCTTCAAATCACTCCCTGGGCTGTCTGGGATGTGTGAGGCAATAGATGTGCATTTTGTTAATTGGGCCAAGCTGGTGGAGCTTGATTAATGACCTGAGGCACCTGCTGGGGGAAGGCAGGGATGGGACACCAAGGGGCAGTGACCTCCTGCCCCAGCCACAGTGCACAAGGGACATCCAGGGGCTGTGGTGGCTCAGGACTCCTGGTCTCTCCATTGCAGCTCCCTGCCCAGAGACTCATAGTGAGAAGGTGAAGGCTGGTGCTTGAGTTTGTATGTGGAGTAGTTGAGGATGGTTTGGGCACAGGGTGGTGGGGATGGAGCAGGAAAGGCCCCTGTCCCCTTGGGGAGCTTGTTCTCACTCCTGAGGCTAAAGGTTTGCATTCCTGAGCTTTCTGATAATTAGCCTTGAAACTAATAGCAATTAAATGTTCTTGACTCATTTTTTTTTTATTTTGGGGGTTTTTTTCATGTTATTATAGGATTGTCCTGACCTTTTCTCTCTGTCCTGGCACATAATAGTATGACATGGCAGACCTTCCTGCAGCCAGCCTGGTTTCTAGAATTACTTGCCAGAGCTTTTGCTAGTGGTTTATCCTCTCTGCACATCACTAAATGCTCTGCTTTTACATCCCAAGATGTCTTAGAGTCTTTGCAATCTTGTGTTAACCTTCATTTGAGGAGGGGGATTTAAAAGTGACGGTTTTAACATCAATATTTTTAGTAGCAGTTAGACTGTCTTTTAAGAAAGCTTCTAAATTCACCACAATTACATGTACATCTTTTGTGCATCTCTGCTACCACGCCCTGCTCTTCAGAACTGGCCTGTGACTTTGCTTCTCTGTCCTTGATTTTTTTTCCTCTCCTTTTTTCCTAATGGCAGTTGTTCCCAGTTTTTCTGTGCCAGAAAGTTGAGAAGAATCATCTTCTGCAGCACTATACTGCTTGTCAGCCCTTTCCAATTCTGAGTTTTAATGAACAGTTTAGTTCCTTACCTTTGTGCTTCTACCTCTGCGGTTTTGCTGCTGTGCTGGAGCTTTCCCTGTGTGAGCAAGGGAGTACCTGGCAGAAAGACAGGAGTTCTGTCTTTCCTGCCTGAATAATTCCCTCTGACTGCATTTATCCAGCCCCCTCTTTCTCATTCTTTCTTTACTCTCCTAAGAAAGCTGAAGAGAAATGTTACATCCCTAGGCCCCTTTATACTCGTTTGTGTGTCTGTATGATAACAGCAGTGCTTAGCACTTGCATAATCTTGCTCCTCTGCATAATCACTGTAATCATTTATGCATCTGTTTTGTAACAGGAGTGGGTCAGATCCTGAGATGGAGCAGAGCAGTTCTGGCTCTGCACTGTGTTTACTGGATCAGTTAGCCCTCATCATCACTCTTCAGTGTTTATTGTACCTAGTGTTTTATGTGTCAGAACACCAGGAGCCAAAGACCTGAGGACTACCTTTTGATCCTGTGATTTTTGTGGAGTTGTTTTCACACAAAAATGTTGCCTGGCTTTGGGAAGGAGCAGCAGAGTAGGGGTGACACAGCTGGGTTCAAGTTTGTTCTCCCTCTAATCATTTTAGGCAAGGTGAGCAGGTGGTGTTTATACTCATAGCGAGGAAAGCTGAAATTACCTTCTGAGCCATAGATCATGAGATGCCCGGAGAGCTGGCAAGTTCCTCACTGTCCTCTGCTTGCCTCTTCAGACTCTTGCTGCACTGCAGATAAGCCTGGGAGGCTTAAAGGCCCTTTTTCCTAATCTGAGGGTTGATAAACTACTGATAGAGGGAGCATTTCCTTGCAGGTTTCTATATTAAGGAACCATTTGGATGCTCGCTGCAGCACACAGAGACTGTGTGGAGACAGTGTGAGCAATGTGTGAGTTAAAGAGGTCAAAGAGCTGCATCATCTGTAGTCGTTACTACAGCCCTGTGTGGGGAGTGCTGTGCCAAAGCTGGAACCCTGGAGGAGCATCTCTGGGTGGAGCTCTCTTCCTCCTCCATCACTCTTTTCTTTCCTCAGTGTTGACCTAGTTTATTAATGTTAATTTTATTAGTGCATCTGCTTCATTTTTGTGATTATTAAATGCTTTTGGGGCTCTGTAATTTGATTATTTCAGTGCCTTTCTTGATATAATTGAAGCTGGAATGAATGTAGCCTGAAAACATACTTTATTTTAACTTGATAAATCTTGTACAGCTAAACCAATTTGTGTTAATATTTTTTTTTCTTTTTGCAACCTTGCACTTATGTAATTTATTTAGTGGTGAAGTGGTTTTTTTCTTTTTTTACCCAGAGTGCCTGAAACTGTGGCATATCTCTCCACTAGGTCTCTTTCTGTCTGAAAGTTTTGAACAGTTTGTGTTTAGGGTCTCATGTAACATATCCCTTCTCTGTAATATGAGGTTAACAATCCAATTAGGCATCCATTCAATGATCCCATCCATTCATTTGCAGCAATGCCTCCTCCTGTGCTAGCTTCTCTCATAGTATCTTTTTATTTCTGTCCTTTCACATTACAGCCAGTCCGTTTCATCTCAGGTGCTATGATAATCTCCTCACTCCCTGTCAGTGCCACAACCTTCACAGCCTTCCATTTTCTGCTGCCTTTTTTTTAACTCTTCATCTTTCATTGCTACTGTGAGCTAAAATTGTTTTCCGATGGTACCAGGGGAAGGTTTCTAGTGCCAGAAAGAAGAGCCTCAGACCCACCTCTCCATAAAAGAATAATTGGAACTCCTGATGCTCTTCTGGGTGGCTCATCTTGATGCCTTTGCTCTGAGGAGCACAGCAAGATCTTTGTCTCAGCCCTACTTGAGTCATGGATGCTCAGAGAGTGAGTGGGTGGGGAAGCAAGAGGACTAATGCATCACTTACCTCCTTTGGGCTGCTGGCAATGTGCAGGCAGTGCTCATGTCTTCTCAAGAAGACAGCTTTGACATCAACTTTTTGTGAACAGGAGGGAAATGGAATGGGGAACTCAGGAGCCACAGGGGATCAAGACCTTCTGGGTTATAAAAGGTCTGAAACTGTTGATGGCTCACCATGAGGTGACTGAGAAGTTCTTTCAACTTTGGGCAAAGTCTTGCTGTAGATTTAGTCCTAAAAATGTAATGAGTTATTTTCCTAAGCCTGGCCTTGTTTCAGCATCTCTTGTAATGGCTTTGTGGTAGTTTAACTCTCTTGTTTGAGGGATATGGCATACCTCTTCATAGACCACTGGAGTAACTGTATTCCAGTTAGAAAGGATTTAAATCAGCTGAATGCCTCTTTTGATATCCTCAGTGGTAGCTTGCAGAGTTTTATAGACCTCTGACTTGGTAGAATAATGTAGATATACTCTAGAATATGCTGTAGACTTTCTTTAATTGAGACACTGAGAAAACCCGACTTCTGGCTGGACAAGGATAGGCAGTAGGAGTGAAGGACTTGAAGGACTGTCAGGCATGTTCTGATGCCCTGGAGAGTTTTCTTTACCACTTTGGATCCAGTACAATGTACCTGTCTGTGCCAGTTTAAGGCTATAGTATCCAGTCATCTGTGCTGTAGCTCTGTCTCTTTCTGTGTAATGGAAAGTCACAAACTTGGTTGTATTTGTTTTCTTTCCTCTGTGAATTCAAGCACTGGAGAAGTAACAGTTTCTTATGGTGCAAAAAGGACTTGAAACTTTGCCAGATATTTTGTCTAATTAAAAATGGAATTGGAAATATCCAAGACCTTTCCTGTTTGCTGTACTGATTCCTCTCGATTTTCTGATAAATATCAGGGTTATGACAAATAAGGAGCCGGGGGGGGGAGGGGG
>JAOXXN010000395.1:64594184-64608864 GCA_026770055.1 Myrmophylax atrothorax | reverse complement strand
GGACTGGAGTTGGCCCAAGGGTTGGACTTGATGATCTCAGAGGTCTTTTCCAACCCAATCAATTCTATGATTCTATGCCACATTTGTGAAGAAAAAACTTCACCGTTAAACAATAATCAGGACCTCTTTCTCCTTGGAGATATTAAAAGCCCAACTGTATGACATGCTGCTGGGTAACCTGCTCTAATTGACCTTGGTTTGAGCAGGAAGGGTTTGACTAGACAATCTCTAGCGGTCTCTTCCCATTGCACCATTCTGTGAAGGAGATGGTGTCAGGTAAAAGAAGGTATCTAATACTTTTCACTCAGGAGTGCCTGAAATAAGAATGGATCCCCAAGTGCTACATGTGCTCTGTCTGCTCACAGAGATGCCCTTTAGTACTTATTTGGACTCTGACTTTTTGTGCACTCTGAGTCGGTCAAATTTCATTCAGTCTTAGTTTCAGGCTTGGAACTGCATTGACTGGATGATGTTTGACCACCATCCTCAATTGTGTAAGATGTATTTCTGGAGACAAAGATGGGTGATACTAACAGGAGAGAAGTTGAAAATATCATGGGGGGAAACAAGGACAAGAAAAATGAAGTATGACCTGTATCTCCACCATCCTTGGAAAAAGGAGCTCAGTGGAGTGTTGGCCCACACTGTGGTGATTAACTTGTAACAACTACTAAGAGTTAATATTTTAATAGGGATAAAGGATAATTGTTCAAAGTAACCAATCACTTGAGCACAGTTTTGTCTGCAGAAGTAAAAACCTCAGTCATAAGTTACAACAAAAAGAGTAAGTACTAAAGACTAGCAGTTCTTTTGCTCCAAAATTATAGTTCCTGACATCAAGAAGTTGTTTCTTCATTATGTGCTGAGGAATACTCAGGCAGACCTGCAGTAGTACCAGTACATATCTGTCAGAGGGAGAGCAAGCAGCTATGGACCTTCAGTGTGATAGATCTCATCATTTCTATCCAATCAAGCCATAATTTAATCAACTTTTTGTCAGAAATTAGAAATTAATTTAGAAATTAAGCATTTAGGCAGTGTCAGTTAAGACAGCATGAAAATGCTTTGGATACATTGTTCTCTGCTCTTGGAGAAGGCAACACAGCATGGGTATTTGGTGGGAGAGAAAGATCTTGATTGTAACTGGTTCATTCTTTTTTTCCCCTTATCTTCCTATTCCATAGCTGGCCAAGCCTCAGTACTCAGTGTTGGTTTTGGGTTGCATATTTATGATTATACATACTTACAAAACCAGTTTCCAATTGATTGTGAAATTAGTATTTCTCATCAGGCAGTTTGCTTCGGACATCCTTGATGGATCAGCCGTACTGTTTCTCAGTCAATGCCCAAAATTTACTGAGCTGTTTCTCTTGAATTTTTAATTGTTTTTTTTTCCCTCCCTTAGTGTTATATAATGCTAATTAAGGCTATTTTTAGTAATTATGTTCCAAAAATGGAACAGACTGCATGAAGTGGGACTAACTATTTGGGAATTTAAAACCCTTTTAGGAGTTCAAAAGCAAAATGATATCAGAGAGGTCAGGCTGTAACATCAAATTATTGGCTGTGCTCTTGGTGATGAAGAGAGGTTTTGTGGAGTAAGGCTAAGAGGCAAAATGTATGTTTAAAGAATGTGTGCTTTTGTATTTTTTCCTATTGAAAAAAGGCTTTGTATTCTCAACAAAGGATTTTATTTTGCAGGCTACACTCTTTAACAGTCTCTTGTTCTCTGCTGCTTGAAGTTTCAGATTATCTTAAGAGCTGGTCATCTTTGAAATCTGACCTGGATGACCTTTTCCTGTTAAATGCAGTAGTACTAACCATTCAGAAAAGAAGAGATGCATTTAAAATTTGACACTTGGTTAATGTTATTGGTGTTGTATGACAGTTTTATAGGATGCTGGAATAACAAAATTATTTCTTGACTCCTACCAAGACAGCATTTTTTCCATTTTTCATGTAAATATTGGCCAAAATGTTATAATAAATTACCTACATTACAGTCTGAGGGACAAAAAATAAAAAGCTCTAGGGTTTCAGAAAGACTTCAGTTCTCAGCTTAGCCATCTTTTATAAAAGAAAAATTGTGGTGCATGTGCTTATTAAATACATTTGTACTTTCATGTATTTTGCTGAATATTTTGCTGAACATGCTCAAATTATTGGATGACTGAATAACCACTGATTCTGGATGCCATTCAGCTGCTGCTTTTATTACATGGCAGATGCTTCAAACCCAGTGTAATTCTGAATAACAGGTTAACAAACATCCCAAATGTAGTGAACTTTGCAAGTGGGGCACATTGGTTCTAATCTCTGTATTATGTGCACAGCTACTGTTGAGAGAAGAGCACAGACACTTTCTGTTATACCATTAGGAGCATATTTAATTAAGACAAAATGCATGATTATACTTTTTGGTGTAGCATAGTTCCTTCCCAAATGAGTCAGAATTTGATGTGATGGTCTCCTTAGGTGTTTGCTGAATGCTCTGTTCTCCACTTGTGTTCTTCACTCATGCTGTTCCAGAAGCATAACTGCATGCAGTCAAACATTCACACATGATGTAAGAACTTTGCACCATAATAAAAAGTTTTGTTCACAGATATTCCCAATTAAATAAAAGAAGGACAAATCTGATGATCACTTACCTTCAGTGCCTTTTTTCCCTCCTGTAAGTATATTCTTAAGCAGAACAAAATAGTATCTGAAACTTCAGTGTCTTTCTTCTAGTACTTCCTTGCCTGATAGTTGCATCCTCTTCTGTTTCCACTGTCCTGAATGAAGCTCAGGGCAACAGAGGATTTTTATCTCAGAAGAAGAGAGCAAGTAAGGTGATTTTTATGGGAGTGTAGTTCTTCTCTCTGCCCATGGCATTTGGTCCCAAGAGGAAGATCAAGGTAGAGTCTGCCTTGCCATACCATCTTCTCTGATTTTTCTGCACAGTAGAATTATTGTTTTACAGGGTTATCCCCCACCTCTCTTCTGCTCTAGATTGTTCCTGCCTGAGCATATCAGAAATTATTATATTTAGGTATGTCATCAAATTTTGCAGAAGCTGATCATGAGGGAGCCTTGAAGCAGTCATGTTTTTGCAGCTGCTTCCCAAACAAAAATCACAAAAGGAAAGATGAACAGAGCTGTGCTTGCTTCCTTCATTTCCAATAGAAGAAATTCATGGAATAACTTGCATTTTGTGTCTGTTGTGTGTTGATAAACCTGAGCAGGGAAAATGGGTGTTGAGTAACTGTCTTAGTGGCAATAGTGCAACTGTGTTGGACGTTATTGGACACATATAACTGGAACCTTGTGGTACCTGCTTATTCTTATGCGCTCTTGATTTTTTAGGTATTGGTACTTAAAAAGAGGGTGACCATCAGAGGGCTATGCTTTTCACTCTTTGATTCCTACTACTGGTGCCCATAATGAAAAGATTCTTCTTGCTGAGGGGTCAGAACCCAAAACCTTCTTTGAAAATAATGTGAACAAGGAGTGATTTATCTTGCTTTTCAAATCTGATCATGCTGTAATACATTTTAAAGAGTGTACTGCTAAGCTGTATGCATTTTTGTGGGGTTAATGTGTAATGGAGTGGGTGAAGGAAGGTTTATATATGTTTGAAAATTCAGGAGGTCATGATAGCTGTCACGTTACATCATCAGAAAGAAATAAGTTTATTATTCATCCTCAATTTCATCATTGTACCTTACCTTGGTTGTCAAAGAATGGAGGGATCAAGCAAAATGAGAAATGTTAATGCACAGTTATCTGATGTTTGTGCTTCCAACATGTGCTGCAAACAGCCACCATCTCTCTCGAGACACCGGTCTGGGTTTGAGTGAGGGGGATCCTGAGTGACGAAATGCAGGAGTCGGCAGAAGGGCAGGTGATACAATTTCAAGGTGGAATGATGTTCAGGGTGTAGAATCTTATTTGTGTAGGAAGATTTTTGTGTGAGAGAGAGCTGAAGTGGTAAAAGAGCTTTTCAGCTGTGTGTGACTAAGATAGGAAATGTAATCTTGTTGAAGAGCTACAGACTGAGAGGAGCTTCTGTGGGATCTGCAACCATAGCAGATGTTGGGTGTCTTTGATGTTGGTCCTGCATGTTGTAGGAGCATATGCCCCTGCAGCACTGAGGGAGAAATGCTGGCACTACTTTCTTGCTTTGTAGTAGCCTCAATTGGTACCTTCAAGGCCTGGGGCAAGGGCTGGTGTTTAGTGGGGTTTTAGGCCACCAGGAGATGAGTATTGTCTGTATGCACATCCAGGGTTGCCCTGTCCCAGGTGCAGAATCCAACTCTTTCTTGTGTTGAACTTCATATGGTTGGTGATTGCCCATCTCTCTGATTTGTAGAGGTCTCTCTGCAGGGCCTCCGTGTCCTCCAAATGTAGTGTGGTCAGCAAACTTCGGTATTCCTGTGAGTCCTGCATCTAGGTTGATAATGAAGATGTTGGAGAGAACTGGACCTGAGCTGGGGCCCTGAGGAACCCCAGTATTATGAACAGTAATACTTCATTAATGTCCTAAGATGTGGCAGAGAACACCCTGACTTCTGGCAGGTGCCCTTAGAAATGCAGGTGGCAACCACTAAGACCCATCTGCTTAACTATGACTGTTTACACCATAAAAAGAAACTCACTCTTGTAATTATATTCAGAATTATAGAAAGCTGTTGCTGCTGTAGATTATTTGATCTCTCTGGGGAAACTTCCATCAAACATAACAGCCTACATTTTTACTTTGTTAATTATAAAGCTGTGAACAGGAAAATGCAAGACAATCTCTACTATTCTTAGTGTAATAGTATCTTCCTAAAATATTACTGCCTTTATGAGTCCCAATGGAGGCTCTTTCTTTGTACAGAAAAAAACCCACACCATCCTATTGCATAAATGAGGAAATATTTCCGCTTGTATTAAGCAAATAATCAACACATGTGTACTATGGTTTGTTATAAATCTATACACCTAAGTTAGCTGCAGGTTTGCTCATGATTTTTTTTCCATCTCCCTCATCCAAAACAGACGTTTATTCTTTTGAAACATTAGCTTGTGTTTATTTTGTGAGGATGGATAGATTACAGTTATTCTCTTCTTTTGTGCTGATATGAAAGAGCAGTTGAGTCATGTAGAGTAATGCTTTGATTTTGGCTGCTGTTGAGGTCGTTCATAAAGATGAACATTTTTGTATTGCCCTCTGACTGTAACATTTTCAGCATTGCTAAATAATGAAGGTGTTACAGACCTTTTTATTGCTAAGGGATCTTTTCTTAGAGGTAAAAATCTCAAGGTATCAGACAGGATCGATGGAAAGGACTAATCACTTTGTCCTGTCCATTTGGAATCCCAAACAGCTGAAGAGCCTTGAAAAGGTCCAGCAGTGTTTCTACCTTATATGTGGAAATCAGCTTTCTGGGTTTTTACAGTCCCATTTGTTATTTTCAAATCACTTGTCCATTGTGGGTTTTGTGATCCAGAGGAGCAGCAAGTATGGATGTACTTTCCCAGCTCATTTTCAGAAGGCGGGAATTGTTCTCTGAGGCTTATGGTTTTCAACAAGAATATAAAATACAGTCTTTTTTGAGATTTTGACTTTTTTTGGCTTACTTACTGTTACTTAAAAAAACCCGGAAGGATAAAACAAAAAGGAAGGCAAGGTGTTCTGGTCAATTCAGCTTATTGACCTGTGTCACTCCGTCTGGGGAGATGCTCAAAACCCAGGTGGACCCAGCTAGATGTCTGTGCTTGAACCAGGGCCACTTAAGTAGTTGCTCTCAGGAGATGCTCCAGAGAATTCTTTCCTTTGGTGCTTTGATATTTGTGTGTTCCACTGTGAGTTCTGCTGTTTCATGTGATAATGAAATTGTTTTGGTCCTACTTCTGCAAGGTCTTTGCAGTTACCCTTCTCAAAGCATCATCAGTTGCATTGATGCCCACTTGCTGGGCACTCCTAATTGCAGGACTGATGCTGAGCAAATGCCCAAAAGTAACCATTTGCTGAATTTTGAAACAATCAGGCATATGAAACCATAACCACTGCACTGTGTAGCTGCTTTTTGTTTTGTCTGTGCTCCCCCAAAAGCACAGCTGTTGGAAGACACTTCATTGAACAGTAAAACCAAATCTCACAGAATTAGAACCAAGATAACTCTGGGTGCAGGGTGTTTCCTGCTGGTTTCAAAAGTACCCCCATAGCACCGTTTTCTGAATTATCAACAAACCCTTGTTGTCACTCAGCTGAGCTTTAAGGTTAGAAGGCCAAAGAAAACTTGTTACAAAATAAAAATTGATTAGTAATGATTTTGCGTATACAACTTGAAGATGTGCTGTAGTAACTCAGTCCTTTGAAGCTTGTAAGTGCTTTCTGGATGGTCACTGAGCACCAGATGGATTTGGCTGCTATTGTTGAAATAATCAAACCTGGCCTTTTTTTGACAAGCACCATTTAACAACCTGAGTGATGGCCTTGTGCCTTTATTTCACCAGTGAAACCTTTGCTTATGCTACTTTAAGAGACCACTGTAAGCTTGTGGGATACTTTTAAATCTTTACTGATCATTCACACTTGTCTTACTTTTTTTTTATTAAATCAAATTTATAGAAGTGTTAAAGCAAATCTATCAACCATGGCAAATAGAAGAGCCTCAAAGTGATATTGAGGACTCAAGTGTATAGTTCCTTGGCTCAGTCAGAGAGTATCAAACTTGATAGTATCTGCAGTCTTCCTGCAAAGTAGTAATTAATGCTACTTTGCCTCTAATCCTGTCCTAGTACTGTGTTCCTTTTTGTCACATGTGGACAAGAAGAGTAACTTTACAAGGCACGTGAAACACAGAATTTGGACTTTTTCTGTTCAGTGGTGGCTGGGAGGAGTGGGGGATGTTTTGCGTGTTTTGTAGTCTCTTGGAAGTTTCTTGTGTATTTTACTCTGGTATTTTTCTGGGTTTTTAGAAGTCTTCATGGTCACGGAATACAGAGCAGTTTAAGGGCAGAGAACAGTACATCTTCACAATTATTTGTGGGGTTGCCTGAAATGCGGTTGTGCAAATTCAGCTTCCTTTCTTACTTGAACTATTTGCACTCAAAGGGAGGAGAGATGACTCGTGATATGTCTGTGGGACTGTGAATTTTGAGGTCAAGAATTTGTGAGGACCAGGACACAACTGGGATTCTGTGATAACAGCTGGCAGGTTTGCCAACTTAAGCTGGTCTAATAAAGCTGGTGTAATGATTAGTTTATCTTGAGATTAGCAGTAGGAGCAGAAGACTGGGGAGTAGCACAGCAGGGTTTGGGTTACTGGAACAGGCAGGTGTGTTCTGCAGTCTTGGCAGAGGAGTAAATCCTCAAGGTATGTTGTGCACAGACCAGCTGTATCAGCGCTGGATGCTTTTCCTTGGCAAGAAAGAAGATCTTTCTGGAGCTTCCTCTTGACCCAACTAGACTGGAATTGAGAGCTGAATTAGCCTGTTCAAGAAGTGGCCTCTGTACCTTGAGCCTTTGTGCACCACATACACAGCCTTGCAGTTTCTCTCCAGCAAAGCAGGGGAAGGAAAGGGCAGTTCTGTTCATCTGAAAAGATTATCTGAACATCTTGCAAAATTTTGAGTAAAGCTAAAACAAGACATGAACAGTGGGACTGGCAATTTGTCTGAGTTCAGCTTCCCCTCTGTGCTGTGGTTAGGTTAATGCCAGCTGTGCAGGACTGTGTCATGGCTGGACCCTCTGTCTGTTGAGCAGTTTGAGAGTGACAAAGCACAGATGTTGGTCCAAACTTTCTTTCATCTCCTATTAGGAAAGGGATTGGCACTGGTCTTTTTCTGCTCTTCCTGTTTTGCTCTGTGTCCTTGCAAACTTTGATTCCTTTTTTTATTATTATTATTTCTACAGGAGTGAAGTTTTCCAAAGCCAGCTATAGGACTTCTAATAAAAATTACAGCTTGGCAGGAATCCTCCTGCTTTGTCTGACCTGACTCTGGGGTTTTTTTATGAATCTGAAATAAGGCGAATTTCATCTGATCTGAAGTATTGTTACAGGATGGTGTTGGATGGCTCAAGCAGGTGTGCAGGCAGTAGATATTTATGTGCAAAACTGTGGAAACACAATCTTTCTGATTCTTCTCCTTATGCTGCAGAAAGCTGGGAACAGCAGTGGTGAAGCCAATGATACATTTTTGTGTGCATGTGCATAGAAATTGGAGTAAGTAAGAACTGGGCTGGTTTTTTGGGGGGTTTTTTGGTTTTTTTGTTGTTGCCATTTGGCTAATGACAGCTTAGATCTCATCTGGTCTGAATTGGCACAGCCTCACTGATGTTGGAGGAGCTTTTATATTAATTCACACCAGCTGAGCTTGTTATGCAGCCCAGTCTGTGCAAGTGTGGGGTGGTGGGTTTTCCCTTTTTTACCTCTCCTTCTGCTTTCCATCTTGTGCTTGGTGATCTTTTGTTCTGCCCTTCATGCAAGTTCCAGGTCTGGCCAATTGGCTGCACTTAAACAGCAAGCCTGTTTCAGAGTAGATCTTTTTACATGAATCTGTAAGCCTATTAATTTTGATTCTAGGTTGCATAGATACGTAGAGGATTTATTTTAAATCCACAATGAGGATTTGTACTTTTCTATGGCTTTTTTTCACCTGTGCAAAACACATATTAGTTTTAATAGCTGAATACATTTCTGGCTAGGCAAGCTCTATTTATTTCATTTGATTTTTGAGGACTCAAGATTAAAACAAACTGAAATCTGCTGCTGATTCTTAGAGCTTGGCAGAAGGGCTTCTGTTTGTATTGTGACAACATAAAGTAGGAAGGATTTACATTCATCCATTGAAACATTGCTATGCCTTAGTGTATCCCATCTTACCTGACTTGAAGGAATTGCATACATTTTGTAGAAAGGAAGCTTATACTAACATATGTGCAAACTTCATGTGATAATTATCTAAGGAAACTTCAATTGATCTGGTTTTGTTTGAATGGCTGATAACATTTGATGACATTGTTCAGGAAAGCAGGCAATCATGATGAAAACAGTGCTCAGAAGCTAAAAGCCTCTTAAAATTATGTGCAACTGGTGCACAAAACATCCTAGACATACGTTTTGCTAAGTGTAGCTTTTCAGTGTGTCTAATCTTGAGGTACACAGTAAGGAAGTTTGTGGTCTCAGTGTCTTCTGATAAAATGGACTATATAAGGATTTTAAATGCATATCCTGGATTCTTGCTTGTTTTCAGTTTGTCATAACAAATTCCTCACAAATAGTATGAGTAGGTTATTGATTAGGTGAAGTAATTTAGAACTGTATAATTAAGATTCTGTTAACGCGGCATCATCGTGTAGAATTTAATACATTTGGAAGCTCAAAAGCTTCACAGAGTTGGAGCAAAATATGAAAACTTTTGTTTAAGTGTGCTTTCATGATTCAGACATCAGTTCTAGAAATTAATAATTCTGAACTGTGTTGTTCACTTAGTTAATGATTAGGTTTCTTTGGAGAAGTGACTAGTATGCTTCAAATTTCATAATTTCTAAGACAAGGTTAATTGTATCACTTCCCTAGGGCTTGATGTTTGCAAGAAGACATAAAGAACTGTGCTATAAAAGTGCTTCATAAACATTAGTCTCTCAGCTGTGCCTGGTTCTTGTCCTCCACTCTGCACTGCTGCATCACTGCTGGAAAATTATTATCTTTTATTGTTTAATTCCCTTTGGGTTAGAGATCAGCCAGATGGTGAGGTTGCCTTCTAGGGGAGTTTTCTGCTTTGCATTATCAATTTTTTCCAATCCCTTACTAGTAATGGAGGAGTTGCAGCATGTAATCCCCTTTGGTCTGTATGGTTTTATGTACCTGTGTGTTGATTTGATAATTCCTGCTCTTTCTTACATTAACTTCAATCCAGACTCACTGCATGGTACAGAAATGACCAGCTTCTAAGTAGCAAATATATAGTTAAACATGGTATTGTAATTAGTATTTGCATTCCTTTTCAGGATTTTTTTCTTTTTTCTCACAGACTATATTAACAAGATCATAGAAATGCCAAGGGAATTTAACCACAACAAACATGTGTTGCTTGGTGGGTTTTTTGGTAAGGTGTCTTCCAAAGATCTCTAATTTGCTTCTTTAGTTTGTGTTAGGACATATCCTTTAGTAGAAATTTAGCTCCTGTCTGTGATGTGAGAATTTCAGAACTAAAGCGTTAATGAAATTGTACTATCAAAGTCAAGACAGTGATTGCTGAACAACTGAGAGGATCTGGAGTTTTTGTTTGTTTTCATCAGAATCTGTTTGATTTCAGTGATTTATATCAGGATTATGACAGGAAGTATTGTATTCCTGGCAGAAGATTCTGCTTTCCAAAATATTGAAGTAAAATCTAAATAATTAAAGATCTAAGGAAAGAAGGCAAAAAATACTGTTTAACATGATTTACAGGGGCTGCATAGGTTTTGTAGGATGTGAAGCTCAACAGTTCACCATGTTGGCTAATCCTATGCAAAATTTAGTGTCATGTGTAATTAGACATCTGGTATCTTTAGTAACTTGTGGGAACCCCTTAAATCTCATGTTTTTATTTCTTTGACTGTAAGGATCCCACTGCAATATTCTTAAAGGGGTGTCTGAGTGCATGGGTGGAGTTTTGTTTTCATTATGAAAAAAAGACCCTAAGGGGTAATGGGTTGCAAGGGCAATAGTTCTTTGAATGTGTTACAGATTAATAAACAGTTTGCACAACCTATATGGCAGGAACTTGTTAGGTCTCACAATCCCCAGAAGGCCAGGAATGGGCACCCAAAATCAGACAGTTTTTCTTATAGGAGACTTTGCAGCCCTTCTCTTTCTCATCTCTGAAATGGTTCCATAATCCCAAGAGCTGTGTTAAATACTAACTTGTTCATCCACTTTGTCTTGAAATGATGGAGTGCTCCATAAATGACAAGTGACATTGATAGAAGTTCCTCTGATTGTGGTTTCATGAAGAAGGTGAGCCAAAGATGCTACTTAAAATGTTGCTGTATAAAAACAACTATTGCATGTTTAACCATTGACTGCAGAAAGAATTGACAGGGAGGCTGCATGTAAATGACTCAGTTAATTACATGCAGTAACGACCTCAGTTAGTTGCATGGTAGTTTAAAATATAATCTATTGAGAAAGAATACCACACTGCCATGTTTTACCTCCATTTTTTTCAGCACTGTTACACAGTTTTCAGGACTCCATTTATTTTTTAAGCCCACTGAAATCCTATGTAGTAGATATATATGAAGTTTTCTGTTGAAATTATTATTTTGGCCTTTCTACTAGCTCAAAATTTTTCCTTATCAAAGACCAAGCATGATTTTCCTATGGAGAATTACAAGCACACACACACACAAAGCCATCATCACAGAACCATGTAGGTCTGAGGGGACCTCCTGAGCTCTGTGGTCCAACTCCCTGCTCAGACAGAACAGGTTGCCCAGGGCTTTGTTCAGTCATGTTTTATATTGCTCCCAGAAGAGCCTGTACCTGTCCATCACTCCAGTAAAGTGAGCTGTCCCATCATGTCTGCAATCCTGCTGAGGTCGTGGCTGTGGAATTGCTCTTAGACTTTTAATTTCTTCTGTTTGCTTCCCGTGCTCTGTGCATGTGAGTTCAATCTTCTTTTACTTTCAGGAGAGATGCGGAGCATTTCTAGAGCTGGTCACACCGCCTTTTAAAATGGCTGTGGGTTTCCATTGCCTTTGGTAGCAGCAAGATCCCTTGCCCACCAGAGGGAAGTGTTCCAAGCAAATGGTGGTAGAGGACAGAGCAAGGAGTAGGATTTGGGCTGATTCAGTCTTTGTGCAGAGCTATGCTGCTATAACTTGTAATTGCAAATGCTGTTATTCAGTAAGTTCAGTGGGTAGATGTAGATAAACTGATTGTGTGTTCAGATACTTCTTTACAAGATGCACAAATGTGCATCAACTGTTGAAAGGTGGCCCCTCTGTGATTTTGTTTTGTTGTTTTTCCTTCTTCCGTTTCCTGAGAGAGGGAGAGAATGAGGAGACGAGAGAGATTAAGGCTGCTTTGTGCTAAAACCCCCTGATGTTATTTGCTGTAAATATGGGCTATGGTAGTTGAGATAAAAACTTAGGAAATCTGCATTAAAGTAAAATGCAAAGTAAAAAAAAAACTGCCTTGTGTATTCTTTCTACCTTAAAAAAGGAAAAAATTATAAAAAGTGAGATTGTATTTGGAAAGGGATTAAGAAAATCCAAATGGCTGTTTAAAAAAAAAATTAAAATAGAGAAAGTCAAGAAAAAGCAGTTTCTATTGACTTGTTATTTCTTTTTTGGAAAGGTCATTGAAAATTTACACAGTGACAAAATAACAACCCAATTAGTATCTGTCCTGTAAAACTAAATCTTAATTTCTTTCAGATTCTCCTCTATTGACAAGTGGGACTGAGATTCAAGATGGACTTCTCTGCATGAGTGCAGGGCAAAAATTAGCTGACCAGTTAAAAGTTCCTGTAGCAATTGCTGTCAATTTTCAAACTGTAAAGAAAAAAGATATCATTGAAAACAATCTGTAGGTTTATTTTGTAGGAAGATTCTTCTTTTAATTATATTTCTGATAGCTGTAAAAGACTCATCATGAGAGTAAATCTTAAAAGCACAGCAGCCCCTTTATCTGGCACTTAAAAAAAATTCCCAGTGGAAAATAGTATTTCATTAATTGGAATTATAGAATTAAGGAGTCTAACATTTCTTTTATCATTCATTTCTTAGGTGTCAGTGGCTTTAACTTTCCAAAATTAAGGTTGGCGCATAACAAGTGATTAATTAATAAATATGGAAGAGGAATATTAGAAAACTAGTGAGTTTTTTTGAGAAAGGAATCTCTTTAATAAGGGGATTTAAATTACAGTTCTTCAACTGAGGAAGAGAAATTATTTTTCTTAGTATATTCACTGCTCCACAAAGTAAAGGAGATGAACAGTCTTCTCTGATAATTCATTTAACTACTTTAGCATTGAATTAAACCACCATGTAACGAAAGCAGTATCCTTTCCTTGAGGATGTATGTTTATCAGAATATTTCCATTCATATAGTCCATGAGAAAGATAGAAAACTCACAGAGTGAAGGTGGGATCTGGCCCACTGAGGTGCTCTGATACTCACACACACACAGGTTGCACACTGGAGCACATCTCTCTTTGTGGTCTGTCTTCCATGGCCCTTGCCCTGTGCATGGGACAAGGTGATGTTTGCCAAAGAAGGAATTTTTCCATATAGTTACTGAGGTCTGTGTCTTTTGTTTTTTCCTCTGTTGTGTTCAGTGGCCATCACATTGTGCACTGCTCTAGTTTTGAGCCAACTTCTGGTCAAGTCTAATTATATCTTTAGCCCACCTTATTTGCACGTTTGACTGCTCATCTCCTCCCTAAAGGATACTGTTGTTTCAGGAGGAGGAAAAGGCATACATAAGTGTGTGTCTGTGTTCAGTAAATGGTACTCCCTTTCTCAGAGGCTGTTTGTTTAGCTCCGGCTTCCTCCAAAACTTCCAGTAAGTGCAGGTTCTCTGGTACCATGATTTGCTCTAGGCTGAGCTCATCCAGTGCTCTCCATGAGGTGGGCATGGCTGAGCCAGGCTCTCTGCAGGGCAGCCCAGGGCTGTGGGCATCCATCAGCACCTTGCCAGGACACAGGAGGCTCAATCCCTTTAAACCTTTGTGTCCCAGCAAGACAGAGAGAGAAACCTCCATGGCTGGAAAGTCAGCATCCTGGGAGGAACCCCCCTGTTGGATGGAGGAGAGTTAGGAATGTTTAGGCAGCAAAGGACACTGCTGAGTTTACTTCTTCACTGTCTGATTCCTGGATGATCATCCATCTGTGGATGAATTCGAACTGCAAGATGGAGGATTCCACTCTTACAAGTGTCTGCCTCACTAAGGCAGGAGTTGGAAAGCATAAAACGGGGGCCTTTAATGACAGCAGGTAAGAACAGTCTGTGCACTTGAATGCTGCTCTGCCTTCTCTTCCTTCCTGAGCAAAAAAGTTGAGTGTAGCAGCATCTCTGAACTCAAACTTTCCTCATGTGGCCGCTCACTGTGCACTCTTTGTTGTCCCAGTGCCTGACTTGGGGCCATGGGGTCTGACTTGCAGAAGTGTTGAGTGCTCACAGCTGTAGTTGTAGTAATAGGGAGCTGTCCTTTGAACATGTTAAACCCCATGTCATGCTTGGTGCAGAAACAACAGGCCCCAAGTATTTCAGATTTGGAGCAAAATTAACAGATGCTTTTGATCTTGAAGTCTCTGTGCCCAAGTTCCAGCTGCAACACAGGAGACAGTAATACTTCCTCAACTCACAGAGACATGCAGAGGAAGAGAAAAAAAAAGTCTTAAATATTTTGCAAGCATTTAAATATTGTGGAACTGGGAAGATCATAAGAGAATGTGTCTTTAGAGCTCTGCTTGAGTGTTGCTCAGTGCAAAAGACACTTGGGGAACATGTTCAGCAATGCAAGGAATGCAGGCAGGGATCATTAACCATTGTCTCTTCTCTGTGCTGAACAGAGCAAAGTCTTGTGGAAAGATTAATTCTTGTTTGCCTCATTGAAGACAGCATGGTAATGTATTGCCAAGATGAGAGCATCTTAGTGTTCCTCAGGCAACCTTAATTCTGACATTTCAGAATATCTGAATGTGTCATT
>JAOXXN010000395.1:64564894-64594084 GCA_026770055.1 Myrmophylax atrothorax | reverse complement strand
AGCATCTGTGGAAGATTGAATGCTTTATGTGGCTGTCTTTGCCTTTGAACTTTTTCTAAGGAAAATCTCTCCTCCTTCAAAGGTAAATACAGCTGTTCTGTCAGTTGGATGTGCTCAGTGTGTCAGTAACTGAGTGTAACACATAATGTCATGTAACTGAGTGTAACACATGTAACACACACCCTGCATCATGGAGAGGTTGGCCACTAGAGATGTGTTGTGAATGTACTTCATACCAGCAGAACCAACTTTTTGCTGCTGGACTTGTGCTGACACAGACCTTTTGCTGGTGAACAGGTACATTGCTAAGAAGAATCTCTTCAAGTTTAAGAGTTTGCTCTGTTGGGGGCACATTGCTCTTGTCTAGTTTGGTAGTATTTTGGTTTTCATTTTAGCAAAGCACGTATTCCTCTGGATGTCCATCACACCTGGGAAAATGGCCTGGAATGTAAAATAGGACATTTTGCTTTTGGGACATTTTGCTATTGGCACACTTTGCTGGGAAATGCCATTAAAGATAGATAGCATAAAAGTGGGATTTAAAAATGTCCACTGGAAAACTACATATAAACTTAGGATAAAGCCAGTTCTTTTCTATTGATTTAATTTACTGCAGGGTTGTAGTCATGCCATTTTGCTAGAAAGAACTGCAGAGCATAATCTGCTTCATTTGTATATTTTACTGCTTGTATATCTGTTTTCATAGTGTTTTACATGCCTTGTCAGCTGCATGGCAAGAGTGAGCAAGAAGCCTCTGCAAAATGCTAAGTTGCTTCCACAAATTATTTCAAGGACTTCAAGCAAAACCTTTTCTTGCATCTTTTCCTAAGCTTTTCTAATACAGTTCAGATGAGACTTCACAATTTTACATTTCTTCCAACTCCAGCAGTGTAGAAGCTGGTAGTACTGTATTTTATCCTTTTCATGCCAACTTCTAATATAATTTATGTCACTTTTTAAAGAATCATTCCTTATATTTCAGAAAAAAAGAAAGTACTCCTGCGACAGGTCATGACTTTCATACAAATTAGAAAGTAAATGAAAAAGAGTTACTTTGAACTTCAAGGAACAATTGCTTCATCTTCAATATTTTTTGTCACCTGCTTCATATGGAGATGGTGGGTTAATTTTTAAAATAATCACTAATTTAAATGTTCTGCTTATAAGCAAGAAGAACATGGAGTTCTGACTGTATTAAATATGGTGGTCCTGTAGTATTACAGATGAATAAGATGACTTGAAATAAATTACATAGGTTATAATTTTTTAAAGTGTCTATAGGTACTTGATGTGATGCAGGAAGAGGGAAATAAATACAAGAGAGTAATTGGAAGTTAATTTCCATTGTATTTGTGCCATATGAGTTCCAAAATTGTGAAAGAAGTTGCTAGAAATGAGGAAACTAATTAAAAGTAATGAGAGAAAGAAATCCAAAAGAGATTAGCATAAGGTGATTGCTCTGAGATGAAAGATTTTTTTCTTCTCTTCCTTGTAATTATACAATGATGATTGTTTCATGATAAAACTTGAAGCTGGAATGGATATCTGGGGTCAAATTCATCTAATCTGCTTTACATGTCTGAAAGTTAAGTGTTTGTCTGTACATTTCTTGTGCTAGTGTGAATAATTATTGGTGATATTTTTCTCCCCATTTACAGTAGAACTGAAGGATTTAGTTTAGACCAAATACTTAGCAATGTGTAGTAATGAAGTAGCCAACAGTGTACCCCAGAATTATGCTTCTCAGCATCTTCTTGCAGGTATCTCTGCTTCTGTTTGGAAGCCTCCCCAAATTCAAAGAGAACACACTAACAGCCATCAAGCTGTAAATCATAGAATCGATTGGGTTGGAGAAGACCTCCGAGATCATCAAGTCCAACCCTTGGTCCAAATGACCAGGTTTGATTCAAAGCATGAACAGAGTAGGAGTAAGAACTCTTTTACCTGGAGTGAAACTCTTCATTTGCTGCCCCCAGAGGAGCTCTGGATGTGGCAGTGCCATTCTAAAGTGTCACTGAGCACATGTAGGGTGAGGCACAACTCAAGTTCTTGCCCAGGTGATGCAGTTCAAAGGGTCATGGCCACACTGAAGTCAAGCAGTGCACTACGAGCTGTTCGTAAGTTCAGGTTTTGCTCATCTTAGTGTTCCTGGGAACATGAGGATGAAACAGGAAATAGAGGAGATTTTAGGCCCAGGCAGAGGGAGAGGGTCGTGGCTCACTGTCTCTTCCTAAGGCACAAAACTGAGTCTCCTGAAGTGTCCTTTAGTGCTACAGCTGTATCCTTCTCCTTTTATGCATGCCTTGTGTACAAAATGTACCAGCAGACTACACTGTTGTAGTTGTAGTTGAGCATCCATAGCTGTGTTATAGGTGCAGATAAAGGTATTTTCAGGTGTCCAGGTGGACAAATGCCAATGGAAACACTATACTCAGGAGCAATATAAAGCAAAATGTGAAAGCATCCCTTTGTGACATTGTCTGCAAATCCTGTTTGGTAATGTCTATAATTACATATTTAAATCATATCTATGTCTTTAGTAGCATGAGACCTATTGAGGGAAGTGATTTTGTCCAGGAATGTGCAATGGTCATATTTTTTCAGATCAATAAGCAGGTGTGGGTTGGGAATAAAATTATGCTTTGAAGAGCCCTTTGGGAGCAAAAGTAAGGAATGTCCTTCGAGTTGTTGTAGCACAGGGCTGATGGAGAAGTTTCTGTAGTAAGAAGAAAGGAAATCTGGAGGTGCTTCTCAACAAAATTTTCCCTGCCTGTGCTATATGACAATACATTTAGGTACACCTGGAGCTTTCATGTTGCGGAGTTTTTTTGAAATAAATAAATCTTGTGTACCTGGGACCTTGTCAGACCTGTGCAGTGGGTTCTATTGGAGTTCATAGGGTATGGATGCTGCCCTTCAGTATGAAATCTTACAGCTTTACCATCAGAATACTGAAGAACTATTGACAGAGAGATTTTGATATTCAGTGATTCACATTTATTATGTGTCTTAACCTAAATCATTCTAGGAAAGGAAGGTCTATTGTTCCAACCCCAGCTATAAGACAAGTGGTGCCTACACGATCATGAAGCTTTTGACAACTTTCTTCCCTAGAATAAGTTTGTGGCAGAAGAGTTAAATCATAAATTTTATCTATTATTTTTATATATTGTAGAGCCAAGGAGCCCCAGTCAGAAGCCCAAGGTAGGTGCTGTAGAAACACAAAATATGGTGCCAGTCCCTGCTTGTAGAAGTGGAATTTATTGTGCAGTGTCAGGCTTTCAGATCAACCATGAGAGTGTGCTGCTATCAGCTGAACATGTTTTTAACTGTTTGATATATATTTGCAGGTGTTCTGGCTGTTCTGATTCTTGAAGAAGAATATCAAACAGATGCTAACAGCACCCTGTGCTGTGACAGATAAACTGCTGCCTCTGTATCTTTTGAGGATGTCTTAATCTCTTGAAGATTGTATCACATTGTGGTGGTCTTTGCATTCTTGTTATTGCTCTGCCTTTTATTCTGGAAGAAAAAACTGTTTTATAAGACACTAAACAGTCAACTTTGGTGAAATTTTGCCAAGGAAGTGTCATCTGGGGGCAATGAATATATTTGAAGTGAATTTGTCCAGCTATACTTATATTCCTGAAGAAATGAGATTCGTAATTGAATTTCTGAACTCTCCTATAGACCTGGTCTTTCTGCCAAGTGGCAATCCCTCATGTATTTCTTTATAGCTGTTATTTTTTTCCAAATCCACATGGCCCCGGTGTCTAGGGAGATTTAACAGTATTAAAAGATACTAAAAGGCCCAAAACCTCAAAATTCAACTTCGCCTGAATGAACAAAACATTAAGAAAGGACTTGTAGTTTGCTTTTACATACACAGAACAAAAAGAGCAGTCCTGGAGCCTGCAGGCAGAGCCAGGGGAAATAGTCCCAAGGAGTCGAGGCAGTTTTTGCTCTGTGAAATAAATTAGGACAGCAAATTGCACTGTCGTCTGTGGGGATTGTCCAGTCTTGAGACAGGGATAAAGGAAAAGACCTTGAAAACTAAGCAAGTCATTTGTTCAGCTGTGTAAGCTTAAGTATGGAGAAAAGTTAGACCATATACCATAGAAGTGTTTCTAGTTATTCACTATGTCTTGTATTGCTCTTGGGAGTTAAGTGGGTACTTTATCTTACATAATTTGAAAGGTTGAATGCTACTGCTGTGTGTGGTTATGAACTCTGGAAAAACATCCTAGGGTTTAAGTAAGATTCTGTTCAGTGGTGGGTTTGCCTCTGATTTTGTTGTGAATGTTTAGGAGGGCTTCTGGGAATGGGAGAGATGGCCTCTGGCAAAGGTAGGAAGATGGAAAGGGGCAAAGAGGGAAGACTGAGGAATTCATAAAGCAGAGAGCTAAAAAGAATTGGAAACTAAAAGTATCAGTTTGAGGTGGGGAAAAAATAGGGGAAGTTCGATCTTGCTGGTTTTTTTTGTTCACTTTTTCCTCTTCTTGCTAAACTAGTTTTCCTGTCTTCTTCTCTGGTCATCCGTTTCTCCCTATCAGAAATGTTTTCCTCACAGCTCTTTGGCCTGGTGAAATACTGGTAATAAGGTAGAATGAATGTTAATTACATATTGGAAGAAAGCAGAATCCAGTGGTTGGCTTCCCTGGGTAGAAATTTTTTAAACAGGCTCTTCCTTTACTATGTTGGCAGCTCTTTTGGTTATAGAACAAAAATAAAAATACTTATTAAAAACTTATTCAAAGCCTTTAAAGTTCTTTTGCTTAGTTTACAAATGGAGAGAACAGAACAGATCAGTCTGACCCAGGAGACATAGTTGTAGTCTCAAAGTGACTATTATTGTTAGAAAAATATTCCACATATGAGATTTAGAAAGATAAGTTCTCTTTCCACAGAATAGGCATAATTGAATGTTTACTGCTCTCCTTGAGTTCTCGAGGAGTGGCTTTCTTAACATGCATAGTCTGAAAGCCAAGTCCTCATTTTGGGATGTAATTTAAACTGAATTGCACACAGGAGCCTGAATGCATCAATTTAACAGAGTTACAAGAGAACAATATGACAGGTTTCATTTTGCTTTCAGTGAAGAGAGGAGGTCAGAGAAAACTCTGGTAAACGTTTTGGCCTTGGTTGCTGAACATCTCAGCCATCTGACTCTTCTCTGTTAGGCTGAAAAATTAGTATTATTTTTTGGCATGTAAAACCTTTGACTCCCAACATACAGGAGTTTTGTATGAAGTAGGAAATAATTTAAAATGGCTTATTTTTAGTGTGAGTAAGCATGGTTTGCCTCATTGGTGTGGCATTCATGTAGAATCAGCATTGCTAGGCTCTGGCAATAAGTAAATATTTATTTTGCAGAAGCTGTTTTTCAAAACCTTATTCTTTACCTGTCCATTAATCCCACAGAGCTTGAATGTGAGCACAGGTATTTGTTTCCAGAATTTCTGATGTTTTGTGTCAAGTCACATGTTCATTATGTCTATAATTTACTTTCTATGCAATTTAAAGCTCTGACTTTGGTAAAAAGTGGTTTGTAGTCTGTACGTCCTTGAGAATCTGTTCACCTCTCTTCCCACCATTTTAGTTCCAGAATTTGCTCTGTTAACAATCACGGTTTGGACTGAAAGAAGGAGATCAAATTCAGGTCTTTGCTTCTGGAACTCATCCCAGATTTCAGCTACTCACACTTGGGGTATATTAATTTTGGGCATTTTGTGAAGAACACCTTGTATGCAGGCTGTTGTGTGCTCTGGACTTTGCCTCAATCCAAGATCAAAATTTGATTTCTTTCACTTCTCAGTAACTGCTGAGTATAACAGTTTGAAGACCCAATTTAGGTCCTATTGAAAGAAAGATTTCTTTATTGGCAGTTTTACAGAAGTAGCAAAAATTCTTAAATAAGGCCAGTATAGATATAAAAATATGTATGACTGGAATGTAAACTAAAAGGGCTTTGTCAACCTGTTCCTAATAATATGCTACGAAATATGCCTTAAAATCAATGTTGAGGGCAGAACGTCTTGCCTTGCACTCCTTGAGAAGGTGTTTCTGTCTGTGGGTGTTTCTGAGGATTCAGGGTGATATAATCCATTAATTCTGGCAGGTCATTATGATATGTGTTTTAGTGAATAATTAGGAAGATTCCTATCCTGAATGATCCAATTTAACTTGCATTTAACTTTGCTCTTTGGAGAACTGCTTGTTCGGTCTACATTTACAAGAAAACATTCACCTGGGCTTTAAGCTTAAGACCAGGACAACTAGATGTGACTTATCAAGGAAGATAAGGATCTTGAGATCTTCTGTAAGACACAGCTGTGATGATGCAACCTTCTGACATCAGATTTGGTCTGTCTCAACTGCCACTGTGGGAAGCCACTCAAACCATTTAATCCTTTGCTCTTCCTTCTTTGGCTACCTGACAAGCAAAGCTTCCAGCAATTTTCTTCTGGTGGGCAGTCAGGTTTTTGTGGCAGCAGGATCCTGGCAGTGTACAAACCTTTGAGTTTGGGAAAGCTGGTGTGTAAGGAAAGCTTTATCTGCTGGGCTGTGTTATTTCAAGCAGTGATGCTCTGATTGCCCCACCAGGTCCCTGGAATCTGCTGCTTTGACCAGGTCTCCTCGTCAGAACCTCAACCTATTTTTTGTCACATTTTAAGCTATTCTGTGTTCATTCTTTCTGTCATGTTGACTCACGTTCACTTGACTTCTTTGCATGATACTTGCCAGAATTCAGTGCGTTTAAACATGGCTTTGTGCTGGGAAAAGCTCTGGGTTGCTTTCTCACTCAACAGGATGATCACCTGCAAGTTTAATTTCTAAGCCACCTGGTCATTTCCAGTCATAAATGTTTAGAAGCATGCTTTAGTCTTGAGTGCCCCAAGATAGTTGTTCAGATGTTTTAAGTCAATGTTGCATTAACTTGCACCTTTATAAATAGGAAGTTGGAGGTCAGAGAAAAGAATAACTGAAGATTCAGCGTATGGTGGAGATGTGCTAATGCTGATTTGAGGAGGAATTTTAACAATCTGAATTTTCCTTTTTCTTTTCTCTTTTTTCCCCCTCTCTGAGTACAGGCAATTCTGCATTGATACAGTTTTCACTGCGGAGACTTGAGAAGTTTGGTCTGAAGGCTGATAATTGTACGACAGTCATCCAAAAGACAAGTTTGGTGATTAGGTGTTTATTTATAACTTGGATGACAAAGCTCAGACCTGCTAGCAGATAGCAGAAATTTTTTGTCTGCTACAAAGTGCAAAAGCCTTTCATGTGTGCCAGTCCTTCTTAAAAAAAACCAAACAAAACACCACACCACACACACCCCCAAAAAACACCAAACCCACAAACAAAGAAAATAAGAAATTGCCAATATAAAAGCAAAACATTTATTGAGGAATTAAATTCCATAACAAGTCAATTTGGTGTAAAGTGTGAGGGGAAAAAAGCATTACAGTGAAAACTATTCTTATATAAAAAATAAAAAGTCACAAGTCTTAAGTATAAAGCTCTGCTAATCAGAATATACACTTGTTCTGATCTTATGTCACATCCCTTTTTTTTTCCTGCCTGATCTACCAGTAATCATCAGTAATGTGGGGAAGGAGGAGTGTCACCCCTATCATGTATACTTAAATGAGCATCAGTGAATTAATTAATGCTGATGCTTAATCTGGGGTTTTTAGCTTTCAGGTTTAATGCCTTTGTTGAGATTAAGTACTGACCACTCAGAATCCTCATGGATATTGCTACAGGTGCTCTACTTTGCTCTGGAGGAGGGGGTGGATTGTGTTAATCAGCCTACAGAAATACTCATAGTATGTGAAAGTCTGGCACTTCTGAAATGAATATTTTGTCACTGAGGCAGTAATCAATGATCCTGGAAAGGCAAGGTGGAAGTTTGGGGAAGCAACAAGATTGCAGTGAATTATCTTCCCTTTTTTTTAGCCATAAAAATGTAATTACTGTAATATACTGGTGTATGGAGAGAAATAGTACTTTCATCTTGGAAAAGAAACAGTTTATGGTTTATGCCTAAAGTCAAGGCTCAAAATCCTGCCCAACCAGAAATTTCAACGCGTTCTGTGTAGTCACTGTTCTTCATCAAGAAATAACTCAACCAACAGTAGCAAGCTTTGCAGTTCTTCCTGTAGTAGCTCAAAGTCTGTTGGTTGATCAAAGCATATTGTTTTGATCAGCTCTGCCATGAGGTACATTGTGGCCTCACACCCACTCCTCTCTTTCTTAGGACTTCCACAACTCAGGTGACAAACCCTCTGCTTTCAAAGGTCAGAAAGTGCAAAATCTCGCCTTAGGAGCACACGAGAAGGGACAAGGCAGAATACCCAGACTTCCCTGTCAAGTACTCTTACCTGAGATTAGCTCAGTTGCTTAAAACTTGGTTGTAATAACTCCAAGGTCATGGGTTCAGTCCCCTATGTGGGCCATTGACTTAAGAGTTGGACTCGATGATCCGTGTGGGTCCCTTCTGACTCAGAATAGTCTGTGTTTCGGTGAGAAAGTTAATCAAGTTCCTATGGCAGTGCAATGCTGCTGAGGCTGCAGGTGAGGCACAGACAGGTCCTGCTGTGAGGGCCTGTTATTCCAGAAAAATAGGTAGGTTCAAATTAATTAATAGAAATGAAGTGACGAGTGTGTCTCTTTTTCCGAGCTTGTTTTGCCTGCCTCTATTTAAACTGTTTAGTCTCAACATTGAACATGACAGTGTAGCTCAGGATATCATTAGCCCCCAGATAATGGGAACTGTCTCCCTTCTGATAGTAGAGAGATCAGAAAGAAGACTTCTCCTGGAAAGCAGACTTCTGCTTCCATCCTCCTGCATTATGATGGGGAAGCTGCCAACCTCAAAAGTTTCCAAAAAATTAGTTTAAATTGATATAGGAGCAAGCTGGTGTGGCCCTTGTCCAGATGCATAGCTATGAGATGTACAGTGAGTTTATCTGACTCAGAGCCAAGTCTCACACATGCACACATCCTTTCAGCATAAGTGTGTTTATTTAGGCATTTGTTTAAGTTTTTAAAAGCTCTGAGCCTTTGCCAGGGCTGCTGGGCTCTCAGCTTATTTGAAAATCAGTAGAATGATGGCTAAACATAGAATTAGTTCCTGGTGGTGAAAAAATCCCTGTTTAATGTCTCAGTGCTCCTGCCCTGTAAATGAAGGGAAGGTATGAATATTTACTTTCCTGACAGAAATGTTGCATCATTAATATCTGTACAGATCATCTTTATTAAATATTCTTGTCTTTTCATATTTAGTGCTCCATAAAAGAGAATTGTGTATGGGGGAGCAGTGGCTTTTCCCAGGAGCAGCAGCTCAGGAGTTCCCTGGTTGGAGGTGTGATGCTAATGCGACGGTGCCTCACATCCCATTGCTCTGTTTCTTCCAGAAGCCTCCAAAGAGGCACTTATGATCCTTTGAAATGTTGGGAATGACGTTAATGCTGCATAGGCTTTACTCGGTCTGTCAGACCAAGGAAAATACTCTGAACAGGGAAATCATGTGTGTCTTACAAAACACAGCTGAGCCAAGTGTGGAAATGCTCAGCTCTAAGGATAGTAAAGGAAAGTGATGTGTATGGTGTTATGCTGGATTTCTCAAGCCTGTCTGAAACTTTGGACACAAATTCCCAAGGCTGTAGCTTGGCTTTGTTACCGCTTTTGGTTCCTGGACTCCGCGATGTGCTCAGTCTTGCTGCAGTTCTTGATGGAAGTAGGATCTTTCCTGTAGCCTTTAGATCTTTCATTTGATGGTTGTACGATTTTCTATCTTGTCACTTCACCTTTTTTTTTCTTCTTAATAAATAGATGAACATTTTATCCGTAATTTTCCATGTTGTGAACTTGAATTTTTGTCTCGTTTCTTTGTGTCTTGCAGCTGGTGCTCAGGATAAGATTGGCTGGGCATTTGGCCTGGGTTTGGAGAGGCTGGCCATGATCCTGTATGAGATCCCTGACATCCGACTGTTCTGGAGTGAAGACGAGCGCTTCTTGAAACAATTTATTGGGCCTCACATTTGGCAAAAAATAAAGTTCCAGGTAAAATAACATCAATATGATAATAATTTACTGTCAGTTGAAAGTATGTGTATCCCTAGAGAATATCACATAATTAAACTTCTGTGCCATTAACAGATTAGGTTTTAAAGCAACAGCTTTATAGCCATGATGATTCTCTGATATACTGCAGTAAAATCCAACTTTTCATGATAACATTTTTTTGAACCAGATAATGTTGCGAGTTCCTGCTGATACCCTGTTATGAGTAGTGCTGGAGAGCACACTTTTAAACATATCCAGAATAGGGACTGATTTAGGCCTGTGTCTGGTTTGGTTATGTTCTTGAGTTGTGTCTCAAGAATTCTGTTTCATTATAAATATGTGTTTGATGCAGAGCCTTCAAAGATCATGACACATGCTCCAATTTTCCCATTGTTTTCTCTCTACATTTATTGGAGTCAATGTGAGTTGCAGTGTTAAACTTTGGCAAAATGCTTTGTGAATATGTCTTGCCATCTTCAACGTGTCAGCTCTTTCCTCCAGGTGATTGGTGGGGAGAGCACAGGCTGAGCTTTTGTGTCCTTTGTAACTCCTCTGCTGCGGTGATATTTGTATTTAACAACCTTATCTTACATTTCTGTACTTGCAAAACAATCAGGCATAACTGGTTTGAGTGGAATTGCTACTTCTATAATACTCTTCAACATGAGCATGGGAAGTTCAAGTTGGGTGGTATCAGCTGGCCTTCGGGAGGGTTGAGCTGAAATAACTGTGAAGATGTTTGATGAAGTCTGAAGTGCTAGAGCAGCAAAACACTTTTTTGCTGCTGCCTTTTACCATTTTACTTGCTTTCTTTGTAAACAGCTTGATTATGTGTTTTTAAGAATGTAAAACATCAATGGGGACATCAACAGTGATACCACCTAGGTGATGTTTGAGTAGTCTGCACACTGAATCAGTAGCAGCATCTTTTTTTAAAATCGTGGCAATTCTCACACATCTTCTCTGGTAGAGGGAAAATTGTATTTGAGGTATGTTTGACAGATGAGTTTCAGTTTTTTGGTTTGGGTAGGGGCTTGGGGAATTTTCTTTGGTTGGTTGGGTTTTAGTTGGTTTGGTTTTGGTTTTAGTTTGGTTTTTGTGGGTTTTTTTGTTTATTTGTTTGATTTTTTTTGTTTGGTGACAGCTGGGCATTCAGCTGTAGTTAGTCATCACTTACAGAAAGAAGAGAGGCTTTTGCCACTGTTCCTGAAGGTAGATCTGCTTGTAGGTGTCCTTGATCTCTTACAGAATGTTTGCTGTTCTTTTCAATAAGGAATGCTCAAGTCTCCTTTTCAGCACGTGTCTTTCTCACTGGCTTTGCTCCTGGGCTCGTGGCTTGGCTATAGACTGCAATCTTATGTCTGAGAGAGGGTGTCTGATTGCTCCGAGTTACGTATAATTTTTGTGTTCAGCTTCAGATAAGTCATGTGTAGTGAATCAGAGACGCAGGTTGCTGTGAACAGGCTCAGTGGAAAGGACCTGATTTCTAGGAAGTGTGTTGGGTGTTGTATCCCGAGAAATAGGCCAGTGCAAAGTATACAGTCTGGGAGAATGAGGGGGATGTGAGTGGGGCAGCAGAGGTGGGAAAAATGGATTATTTTTAATATTTTCTTTCTCTCTTCTAAAGAAAAGGATATGGCCAATGGTTTAGAAACTGATTTTTGCTCAGGTATCAAGAACTTCTTATGGACTTTTTATTATTTTATTTCATTTTTATTTTGTGTTTATTCTTTTTTCCCTCATTTTTCCCCCCATTTCCATTTTAATACATACATACACACACCAACTTGGATGTTTCATCTTCAGTTTTGGTAGAGTAATTCTCCCCACCTCTTAGCTTACATTTTTATGCTCTATCTGAATATAAGAAACTAGAGGCAAGCTTATATCTGAATATTAGAGTCTAGAGGGTTATTGTGTAAAAGGAAGTCTGTGTCCAGTTTTCATTGGTATCTTACACTGAGCTTTTATGAACTCAATACTGTACATACTTTTGGTACATACTGGCATTGCTTTTTGAAGGGTTAGTGACCCTTTGAATGAAAATACTATGAAATACTCCTTGGTGCTACCATAAGATCTCAAGTTTTTTCTTCTTCAGGTATGATGTAAAGCCGAATCAGCAGATCTTCTGCACCTGTCTACTTTCCAAAGAGTCATAATTAATTAATTAATTGCATGGTTTATTCATGTCATATTTGAAAGAAAAATTTTAGCCTGTCTTCCAGTGTTGATGTTGTAAGAAATCTCAGTGGATGGTTTTAAAGTGTCAGATTTTCTGCATGCAAAGCCATGCAGTAGTTTTCAGCCTCACTGAACTGGACAAAGATAGACCAGGTGTTTTAAGAGTCTTTCATGACAAAAATTTAATCCTGCAGTGTCAGAAGGTCTGGATAAATGTCCATCCTTTATGTGTTTAACTGAGATAGACCTCTCAACCTTTGGGTATTCTCCCCACCCTTTCTTATAATGTGGATATGATCCACCAACATAAATATTTTTCTTTCTGTTCATTAAAACATTCTTCAAATACATGAAGTCCACGCTGCATAGCAGTAACCTTTAGCTGGGCTGTTGCTCAAAAACTGAATTTAATTGGGGTATTTTCTTGGGACTTAAAGTACATATTTTGTGCCTTTTAACAGCCTGAATGTGTCAGACTTTTCCCTGTGTCATCAGTTGCTCAGTATATGTGTGTAGTCTTCAGTAGGTCAAAAAGCTGCTGGGAAAAGCTGACAGTGCTTGTACCAGTGTGGCCACTCAGCACAGCAGTGTTAGAGTTCTTCTCCCCACAGATCAGATTATTGCATGGATTTGGATTAGCAAATTGCTCTAGCTATAATTTGACACAAGTCAGAGCAGTGTGGGGCATCAGAGGCTGGTGAATTGCTTTCAATCACTTCTGCTTAGGCTGTGAAATGAAATGCTGAGGGTGGACAGGGCAGGAAGGACTAAGAACCTGCAAGGCACAATGTAATGAAACAAACGGCTTGGTCCTGCTCTGGTGTGCTGTGCTCCATCTCTGTTTGTCAGGGCTCTGAGCACAGTTCTGTGTAATCACTTTCTGGTTCATGCTGAGCTGGCATTCTTACAAAACAGAGATGTGTCTGTAGGCTGACAACTCTCAGGAAAAGGTATAAAAATGAAATGGCATTTAGAGAAGGGAGGCACTCACAGTTCAGATGGAGTGTGATGTGCCCACAGATGTGGATTAAGACGAATGGTCTCTGGGGGCAGGAGGGTTTCTGGAACCTCCATCATTTTGCTGCCATGGCAAGCAAGTGGCTCATCATGTCAATGATGTTCTCCCTTCACAGACTCGTCTTCATTTGGTGCTGCTGCTGTCTGTGGCTGCTGTTGTTTTAAGTAATTATTTATTTTGATTGCGGATGAGACTTGTGGCCTAGACTGAGGTCAAGCAGAATCCTGTGTATGGCTGTTCTAAGGGAAGCACTGATACAGAGGGAATCTGGATTAGATTCCCAGCAAAACTACAGACTCCCTCTGTGAGATTATGGGAATTGCTGTCGTCTTCCTCATTTCTGAAATATCTTTTACTATAATGAGCCTACCACCTTCTTTTTACCACCCTCTTCTAACATCTCCAGGGGCTGCTCCTTCCTTATATCTACAGGCACATTCAGTCTCTCCAAACTCAGTTTCTTCATACTTGAAATAATAGATTTTCTAACCAGGATCATTCTAATGGTGCTAGAATAAACAAAGCTTCTAGAGCAGCTCTTCTGGGGGTCCTGAGGAGCTACTAACCTTTGGCAGTGGAGTAAGGAAAACTGACCAACAACTTGAATTGACACTGCTCACCTCCTGCACAGCTGTAGCCAGAATTGTGTATGTGGCCCTAATCTAGGAGAGTCTCTCTGCTTTGAAAAGTGAACAGTTGAGGTTAGCAGATGTAGGTACAGAAAAATGAAAGGTGAGCAATTCAGATCTATATGGACCCTGTGGGAACTGAGGCAACTGCCAACTGGGAATAAACAAGGCCACAGCTGCTGCTCAGTGGTAGGGAGGAAATCACTCCCTAGGAGTTCACACAGTACTTCCCCCCTGGACTCCAGAGATGTACCTGAAAACAGTCAGGATGATTTCACTAAAACACTAGACTTGAAAGATATGGATTATAACCAATTGGGATTTGTAGTTTGGTGGTGTGAGATTCAATTTAGCCAATAGAACATAGCTTTAACCCTATATAAACCCTGTGCAGTGTGTAATAAATGGCATTCGCTTGATCACATTGGTCTGTGCGTGGTGTCCTTATTCCTCTGCATTTAAATATTGTTTTACTTTAAGCAGAGATGAGAGAAAGTGTAAAGTCAGAAAGATGTAGTTGTGTGGAAAGAAGTGATTCATTATACCGGAAAGGAAATCAAAGCAGGCTCCTCTTTCTCCTGTGCAAAATAGGAAAGGCTGGGCATTACTTGCTCCCGTTTGCCCTTGCTCAATGTGTCATAGGAATTAAGCTCCTATTCTAATGACAAAGCATTTATCCAGTACCCCAGTTTGCACTATTTGCTATGTATGTGAGCCTTCTTATTTACACCGTTAGAAAGTCCAATTTTCTACCTTATAGTGCACTTCTCAGTTCTCTGAGACAGTCATCATCCCTGTGCACCTTTCCTGTGAACATACCTGAGTGTTGCTGGGAGACATAGACCTTGTCCTGAAGCTTTTAAAGATGCTGAAAATAAAATGGACTGTCAGATCCAAGGGGAAACTTTTGCAAATTAAGGCATCTTAGTCTATATCCTTTATTCCATGCTTGAGAATGAGAGCATCTACTGTCTGTGCCATCCATTTCAACCAATTTGATGTTATTACATTCACTGCACAGGGTGGGTCTTTCTGATCCATCATTAGTACACTACTCCATATAATTTATATTTATCCCCTTATACAGTGATTAGCTTTATTTCCCAATAAAAAGTAAATAGATTCACTGGTTGCTACATTTTCAGATATTTTTCATCAAGATTAGGTAACTCCATGCTAAAATAGTTATTCATTTATTATGTTTACTTTCTAATAGTGCATCTATTAAAGGCAAATGTGCAACCATGAGTATGTAAATTTAACTTGGATGTCTGAACAAACGAGGTGTAGCCTGAACTGTGATTTATTGTCTAATTAGTAGTACTGTAATTGAAGATATATAATGTGTGTGTGTATGCATGTGGAGGTACAACAGAGAGTGGATAGATGATGGTGTAGCGTAAACATTTTATTGGCATGACTTTGGGAAGGTTGAATTTCTAAGAATGACTTACGTAGATCATCTTAAATGAATGCCAATAAAACTTCACAGTGCTGTATATCATCTCAGGTTTGTCTCTGTGCTCTGCAGAACATGGTGAATTTTCTTTTTTGGGGGTTGGATACACATATGGAAAGCAAGCAAAACCACCTTCTTCTTTGCAGAGATGCTGCTCTAAGCTGTGTGATTGGATAAGAAAACACGTGATCATCAAGTCTTCTCCTCAGGATGTTACATATTGTATCATTTTTAGGTATTGAAGCTCTGGGAACCTGAGCCCTCTGGCCCCAGCCAGGCAAAGTACTGAAGCACATGCTGAGCTTTAAACTTGCAAGTAGTCCTGTTTAAATCCATGGGGTAGTTCCTGCGCTCCATCAAACATAACCTAAATGCCCAAATAGTTTCAGGTCAGAGATCTCTGTACCTCCTGGGATCCAGCTGAGAGTGATCAGCACCTTGCAGGGCTGAAGCAGTGGAAACCTTCAAAATGGCTGTTATAAGCAAGAAGAGCTTAATCTGAGAAACCACAAACTTTGTCTGCAAAATCTTTGTTCTAAGCCAATTTTACTGACCAACACTTGAGTGAAGAAAGTCAACAAGTAAACATCTGGAGAGTAAACAGGACTTAAATTCCCATTCTCAACTAAAGAAAATTGGCTAAAAACACAATAAGGAAAGAAGAAAATAGGGGCTCAGAATGAGGAAACAGGATGGAGAGCCACATGACTGAATACAAAAGAAAAAACCCACTGATATAAGGCAAAGTGAGAGGAAAGTAGAAGAGAAAAGTGCTGTATTTTGGGCATTGGAGCAGTATGAAAAAGTCTGTTTTAAAGTTAAATAAGTTGTGGGGGACAGGGTGAAAAGGGGAAAAAGACACAGGAAAGGACAGTAGATTTGAGGCAAAAAACCCTGTTGAGACTGATGCAGAAGTCTTTTTCTAGATAATCAGAAAATCTTCCTGGGTTTTCTACTGTACACATCTACTCTTGATCTCCTTTTGAAAGATTAAGAAGTTTGAGTGACCACAAAAATTATGACCACAAACCATCAAAGCAAATCTGTACCTTAAAGTATTATTATCAGTTTCAAGATGAGTGTGGGAGACTTCAAATTTTGATTCTGTATTGGTGAAACATTTAGGGTGTCAGAACCCAATCCCATGACTAAGGATGCACTGAGATGGTATTCACAGAATCACAGAACATCCTGAGCTGGAAGGGACCCACAAGGATCATCAAAGTCCAACTCCTACCCCTGCACAGGACCACCCAAAGAGTCACACCATGTGCCTGAGAGCATGTTACTGAAACTCTCAGTAAAAATAACCACTGGCAAGGGCTGCAGTTCCCAACAAACTAGCTGCTGCCCTTTGAGCTAATACCAGTGGTGCAGGTTTTCTTGCATACCCTGTTTCCACCCCTCCCCCCACCCACTACAATCTCTTCTCAGCAATAGCCTCCCATTGAACCTGAAAGAATCAGCAGTGGTTTAATTCCTTTCTGGTTGTACTTTTATAAGTAAACAGAATGAATAAATAAAAAATGTCAATAGTCCTTTGTGCTTAGATTAGTTAGTGATATTTATCTTATGTACTATCTCTGTCTGCCGGAGTTCCAAAGGGCAAAGTAAATCCATGTCATCCACTTAGCAGCCACCTTGGTAATAGTCAGATGTAAAGAGAAGCCTATGATGTTCATTAGCAAAAACATTGCACTATTCCTGTCTTTCACTTATGTTCCTTGAAAATACTGTATTTCTGTGTTGTTTTCACAGTCTCTGATGTTCACTTCTGTTATCTCATCACATCCCCATAGGAGATTTGGTCTAGGTAGTGGTGACTTTACACAAAATAACTGGTTTGAGCTGTTCTTTCTGGATGGTAAGAGTTTTCTGCTCTGTACACAACTGTCCCAGTTGGAATTTGTTTAGAGTGAGTGGAGTATATGTATATATATGTATAAAGAGCAAAAATATTTCATCCTTACTTTCAGTCATCTGTCCTAACACACACTTTAATCACCAATAGAATTTTTATGACATGGCAGGTCATTCTAAAAGCTAGATGTAATTAAGTATTTCCTAAAATTTTCGGTTATGTGGGAGCTCCAGGCCTTTACTAGCAAACCTAGCAAATGCCACAGAGGTTTTTGAAAGCTAGCAATGTGAAACACCAGTGTGTCCACCTGGAAGATGTCCCCTCTTTTGACTGCAGGTCCAGAGACAGCAGCTGAAACTTTTCTTCGTTTGAAGGATGGTTTTGGTTTTGTGGCTGCTCTCTACCAAACTTCTCCCCACAGCCTTGGTTCTCAGAGTGGCAGGATGAGAAACAATTTTCTTTTTCTTTCCCATGTGCCCATGTACTGTTCTGCTTTGCTGTTCCAGATGTACCACAGAAGCTGCTTTTGTGGCTGCACTGTGAGGTGACTCAGGGACCCTTTTCCCTCTGCAGTTCCTACAAGCCGTATCAGTTCCCTGATCCACTTCTCAGTGTTGCTTCACACTCTCAGCACAATTGAAGAGACAGCACTTTTGTTTTTGAGGCAGTTTAGGGGATGAGGGATGAATATGTAGGGAATGTGATATCTCCAGCAGGTACCTCATCAATATGAGTAAAAGACATTCCCAGCAACTGAGAACAGACCACTAGAGATTTCCTTCCAATTTTTTTTTTGACCAAAAAGAAGCTACTGCAGCCTTTTGAGCTCACTTCAACATGATGTAGATAAAAAGTGGATTTCCAGTTATGAATGCTGCTGCACTGCACAGTTACTGTCAGTAGAATCATTTTACTGCTGATGCCTTTTTTTTTTTGTAGGCAAAAGCCAATGCATCCCAGTCAAAGTACACCTGATACTATCTAAATGATTACTTAGCAAGAACTGCAATAAGCTTCAAAAGGCATGTGTTACTGTGGTTTGCTCTGATCTCTAAACCTCATATATTTGCAATTTGACTGGTTGAGGCTCTTCGAAACAAATAGCTCACAAATGAGTAATTCCACTGCTGAATATATCAACTGATCTTTATTGCATCCCAAATGATGAAGTATAATGGTTATACAAAGTGCTTAAATAAGCCATGGAGCAATTTCCAGCAGTGATATATATGCTGAAACCCACATTAAATTAGTATTAGGTGAAGGAGTAAACCTGGAAGTCTAAAACAACAATAGATTTTTATGTTGCTTGTATGAAGATAGGAGAACTGGCTGCTGGTGATTTTGACAGGAATCCACAGACTTATTGTCTAGTAAGAAAGGTAACCCTTCCACACTTGCCAGTATTTTTCCAGTATTTTATATCTGTTTAATTACACTGTAACTAATAGAATTCTGATTAGGAGAATGGTACAGTAACCATTTTGACTTTAGCCTTTGACCCTGACCTGAAAACTGACTCCATTTTCCCTACTCAATAATTCTATTTTCCATGCTGTTTACAATTGTAGTTGTCTTATACCTCCTGCCTCAGCATGTCTTCTCCAAATTACCCTAGGCTGGGAAGTTCTTCAGGACAGGAGTTACCATTTTGTGTTCTGTGTACCTGCTGAGACCCTGGTTTCTGGCAGGCAGTCCTAGGTGATTATCAAATCTGAATATCTGCGTGCCTCTAGTAGGGTTTAATACATCTTTGTGAGAATTTGGTGTGATCTTCTTTTTAAGATGTGCCTAAGCACACACTATGCAAGTATGTGTGTTCAGAGATCCAGGTATGTGTTGGTATGCACACAGAAATACAAAGAGCGAGACAAACAAAGAGAGATCTCAAAACCAGTAGGAAATAAGATCTAATTCGTTTTTCCAGTGTTGAAAAAAAATATGGGGTTTGTCATACATGGTTTACTTGGTAGCTCTTTTAGCATTTTTTTGGTAATGTTTTACATGCAAAAGATACACCTTGCAAAGAGCTTTTGATGAAGTGATCTTTAAAATCATGCCTGAACCCCTACAGTCATCTCCTGCAGCATGATTAGACATTGCAGCTCAGCTGTAGAGTGTCCCTGGGAAATGAGGGCTAGGGAGAACAGTCTGTGTGTGTGTGTGTGTATGCATGAACAGGAGCACCTTTTGAAGTACATGGTGTTAATGAAAAACCCCTGATTTTTCAGCTACCACTTCTCTGATCAGAATATGAATTAGGCTACAGAGAATAGCAAAACGACAGAAGGCACAGTTGGGAAGAACCGTATTATTCTTATCATACTCGTCCTCAATTCCCTTCATCTTGCTAGTGTGAGAGACACATGAACCATAGTAGTGACAGCCTTAAACAAAATGTGACAAGTAAGTAATGCTTTGGGGTGCACATGCTGCAGAGGATTTGGTTTTGCAATCTTATAAAAATTAATAATGGGGAAAAGTCCCCTCTTTTGAGGATTGCTTGTATCCTCCTGCACATGTGTTAAATCCAATTTGCATAATTATTCCCACATGTAACCTGTTCTCCTAAATCAGCAATTGTGAACCCATTTTCTGAGTTCTGTAAAATGAAGAAAGGCATTAGAGAAATACCTGCTCTGCACGAGGGTTGTGCTTGTAGAGATTTAAATGTTCTTTACATTTTGTGATTGCATGATAAAACGCTTAGTGTACTTTTTGTGCTTGGTCTGTTCTCAGCTTATGCCTTCTCTGGAGTTTTCTAAGTGTTACTCTAACAGGAGTATAGCTTTAGGAACTCTCAGGGTCTGCCTGAGAGGAAAAATTGAAGGCTTTCATCCCTTTTCTGAGTATTGGATAAGTAAGTAGTGTCTTTTATTTCTGTTTCTCTCTAGCTTAAAGTTATATATTGTTTTTAGCTTGTTACACTACTCTGGTGTTCTATTATTGGTTTCGAACTTTAGAGGTTGTGATTTGTATGAGTGCAGTACTTAAGTGGTGAAAAAAGTGAAGTTGGCTACTCTGGAAACTAAAACACTGGATTTTGCCCAGAGTCATAGAATCCCTCAGGTTGGAAAAGACCTCTAAGATCATCAAGTTTGCCATTATCCTCGCACCGTGTTCACCCCTAGGCCATGTCCCCAGGCGCCACATCCACACACCTTTTGAACAGTTCAGGGATAGTGATGGTAGTGATTCCACCACTTCCCTGGGCAGTCTTTTCCAATGCCACTTGGGCAGTTTTCCCAAGTTGAGAAGGAAACTGAGTTATTTCCCTGGCACTGGAGTTCATAACTATGTTTCAAAACCACCAGTAACCTGCTCAGATAAATTGCTGTACATGTCAATTGGAATCTTTTAATTTCCTAGAACCATAGATTTTTAGATGCAGGATTTACAGTAGCATTTCCCAGATGGTACAGATTAGCTCATAAGTCTAGAAGTGCAGAAAAATGTGGACATAATGGACATTCCTTTGTAGCATAACAATGTCCAGGCTGTTATGTAAAGTTGTATTTGGCCAAGAAATATGAAGCATCATTGCTGTTGCTTTGGAAATCTCTATGCTTTTTAGGAAGGAGAGGCAAAAAGAAGCACAGCTTGTTAAGTGGGAAGAAGGACTTTTTCAGGTGTTGCATGTGCCTGTGAGATTTCTGGTGCCAGCTTATTTTGGTGTAAGTCATATTCAGGTGTTCTGGAGTTCTGCAATTTAAACAATAACTCTGTGGAATGGTGAATTTAATGAGCAGAATAGAAAATGCAATCCACAGTGCTTTATGTGAGGTTTTTCTTCTAAGCTGAAATAAAATATTGGGTGCACTTTGTTTCTATTGTAATGCTATGTATTTGAAAGGAATACATCTTCATATTGCTGCAGTCTCTTTCCAAATACTTGGATTCTTTATTCAGATAGAACTCTTTTATATGAATTGTTGATGAGCGCCATATTTTACCCCACTGGGCTATTTATCTCAGCATTATTATTAAGCATAATGAGGGGGAAAAAAGAGATACAAACCAAACCACTAGAAAGGAGGAAACCTGACTTCTGAGTATGGCAAACACTGAATGCCTGCAGCAGCCAATGCCTTGTGCTGAAGTAGAGTCTTTTATTTCTGTTTCTCTCTATTGTTCTTTAAAGTTAGATATTGTTTTTAGCTTGTTGCACTACCCTGGTGTTTTATGACTGGTTTTGAACTTTAGAGGCTGTGATTTGTATGAATTCAGTCCTTAAGTGTTCCTTGCAGACATGGTGGATATCTGTCAGAGAGGTGCAGGACTGATCCATATGTCTTTGTTCCTTGAGGGTTTGTTTTTCTGAGGTGTCTTCTGTGCCCTTTATGCCACTGCTACAAAATAACTGATAGAGTCATCTTGCCTGTCAGGTGGGATATTTTGGTAGGAAGGACAGACAGAATATGCTCAGCCTGTGCAAAAGGCAGTCAGAAGTCTTAAATATTAGGTTTGGTGTGAGAATCTACTTTGCCATTTTGGTGATTCCAAATCACTGGATTCCCTCCCAGGACATAAACTTGTTCATTTTCTATAGATGACACTGTAACATAATAAGGATTGTCCCATCTGTTCCCCTTTGTGTCACATCACTTCTGTGGTAGCAACTGCTCAAATGGAAAAATGATACCAGAAAAAGCATTTCCTGATTTCCAGGTGTTCTGCAGTGATATATCTGTATGGGAGAAGATTAGCACCATGAAACCAACCAGCCTAGTAGGTCATCAGCTGGGCAGTTGGGAAGAAGCATGAGGAAAATGCATATTTTTCCACAGTAGACATAGAACTGCCGTAGGGAAATGTCAGGCTACTCTCTTCTCCACCCTGATGCTTTCAAAAAGTGTTTGCAGGAAGCTGTGATGTGGGAGTGAGTAGCACAGACACATCCCATTTTGGTGATTCTTTCCCCCCTCCCCTGAGTCCTATTCTGTTCTATGGAAATATGAAATCGTTTTTGCCTCGTTAAGCACAGAGCATGGAGTCCATCAGTGGTATTTAGGAATAATTTGTATTTATCTTTTGGTGGTTTTTATAATCAGATCAGAAGAGCAGGGCACCCTAATGCCCAAGTGAATGAGTATCTGGAAGCCCCTCTACTGTGTACACTGCAACATCCCTGCTTTTAGTAGGATTAGGTCAATCCTTTCATTTTTTTATGCCTTTCCTGATATTTTTTTCAATTGCTTACTAATCACTTAAAATAACCCTTTCAATGACAATAGAAGTAATGCTTTTGTGTCTGGAAAGCTTCTCAAAAGCCATGCATTGTTTCTCAGGTTTTTGACCACAGGTCAATTTAAAATACATATTTGCATTTAGAGAAGTGTAATGTGACTTCAAACTTGAAGCATTTTTCATGACAAATTTAAACAAGCTTGACTTTAAAATAAAGTTCTTGCATTTTAAAATAATGTTGTATGTAAGCTGACAGTGTCCCTTTTTGCTGGGGCCACAGAGGCTTAGTAACTAGGATTACTTTTGGCTGAACCTCTGTCAAGGCAAGCTTTCTACTCACTCATTCTGCTGCAGCACCAGTCTTGTGCATTCTTCTTGGTGCTTGGAAAAGGTGGGACAGCTTATGAAAAAAGTCTAATCCCTTGTTTGGCTGTTACCTGTCTTAATTTCAGTGTCATAGTAGGTATGGACCTTCCTTTGTCAGGCAGACTCCAGGTTATACTTGTTCCTGTGTATGTGCACTTGTGATGACTCTTCAGGAGGTTTTCCTGATCAAAGGTGCTTGATTAGCATTGGAGATGACTAAATGAGATATGGAGAGCTACCTGGTGACTACTCAGGCAGAATATAAGCAACTAAACTCTCTTGTTTTGCACCTTCAGGGAACCTGTAGTGTGTCTCAGGAGAGAAACTCTCATCTTCAACAAGACCCCATAGAACGTAGCGTAGCTGGGAAGGGGACAGAGCTCGCATGGTGACATGCACTGTACAGCAGAGAGGGACCTGGTCCACAGCTTTGGCCAGGCAGCAACTGTGTCATCTCACATTGAGTGCTGAGACTTAGCCAGAAAGACAAATCTGTGCCCCATAGCACCTCCCTGCTAAACCTGGATGTAGAGTCATAGAATGGGTCAGGTTGGAAGGGACCACATGCCCAACCTCCCTGCTCGGGCAAGGTCATCCTACAGCACATTGTACAGGATTGTGTCCAGTGAGGGAGATTCTACAACATCCTGGGCAATCTGTTCTGGTGCTCAGTCACCTGCACAGTAAAGAAGTTCTTCCTCATGTTCAAGTACATTGATTTCTGCCCTTTGCCTCTTGTTTCTTATTGCTTGGCATCACCAAGAAGAGCCTGAGTGTCATGAGACCCACTCCTCTGCTTCAGATACTTCTGTACATTGATGAGGTCCCCTCTCAGTCATCTCTTCTTGAGACTGAACAATTCCAACTCTCTCTGCCTTTTCTTGTAATAGAGATACTCCAGTCCCTAAATCATCTTTGAGGCCCTCTGCTGAACCCACTTCAGAAACTCCGTGTAACTCTTATACTGGGGGGCCCAGAACTGAACACAGTACTGTGGATTTGGCCTCACTAGGACTGGGTAGATGGGCAGGACCACCTCTCTGCTGGCAATGCTCTTCCTGGTGCACCCCCACAAGGGCACACTGATGGCTCATGGACAGCTTGTTGTCCATCTGAACCCTCAGGTCCTTCTCTGCACAGCTGCTTTCCAGTAGGTCATTGCCCAGCCTGTACTGGTGCATGGGGCTATTCCTCCCCAGGTGCAGGACCCTGCATGTGCTTTTGTTGAATTTCCATCAGCTTTCCAGGGATTGAGGTGAAGCTGACTGGCTGGTAGTTCCCTGTGTCCTCCTTCTTGCCCTTTTTGAAGACTGGAGTGACATTTGCTTTCTTCCAGCCCTCAGGTACCTCTCCTGATCTCCTTGACCTTTCAAAGATGATCATGAGTGGCCTCACTATAGTGTCTGCCAGCTCTCTCAGCACTCATGGATGCATCCCATTAGGCCCCATGGACTTGTGGGTGGCAAGTTTCCCTAGGTGTTCTCTAACCCAATCCTTCTTGACCAAGGGAAAGTCTTCCTTTCAAGATTCCTTTACCCTGGTCTCTGGGGTCAGAGATCCCTGAGAGCTGATCTTGTCAATGAAGGCTGATGCAAAGAAGGATTCAACAACTGCCTTCTTTGTGTCTCCTGTTACAAGGGAATGAATGTTTCACCTTTGACAGCAGTTTAATTTACTGTGTTTCTTGAAAACATTGTTTTCTTTCTTATATTTTCTACAAGGTACTTCCTGTTTTTCCATAATTACATGATCGCCTTTCCTTATGGATGAAGGAGGTAAAGGCAGAGAGAGTTCTTTGCCAAGATGAGGAACAGCAGTGACTTGTAACCCAGAGCTGTTTTAATTGTGCAGGCTGCTGCTGCTGACAAACAAGTCGGTCCTTCTGCCAAACGTATGATTTTCTTCAAGGTATTGATCTCCAGAGTGGTGTCTGACATCCCTCTCCCTTTTTCACCCTTATAAAGGGCTGTGAACTGCACTAGTTGGAAGTGGAAACTGGAATATTACTTGATTGATTTGACCTGCAGGTGTGTGTTGGCAAGTCCTGTCAGCTCCAATGTCTGTAGGCAAATGTTCCTTGTGGCTGGTGGCAGCTTTTTCTTTGATTCTCCACTCGAACAAGAGCAGTGGCAGAACCAGCACTCCTAAACACAGCTTAGCAATCAAACAATTGCATCAACCATGACAAATTCAAACCTTCAGGAAGGGAAAGAAATCAGGCTAGTTAGAAAGTAAAAAGGGAGGAAACTGTTCAGTAGTTCAACATCTCTATGCTGTCCTTCATACTTTTTTTAAGATAAGAAATCACTAAACTTTTGGTTGGGTAATGTTGTCATTACCAGAATGCCATGTAAAATGCAATTTTATAAAACAGAAAAGGCCTGTTATGCTATACCTAACCATCTATCTCAAGAATTCTGTCTCCCATGATGGCCAACAGCAAGTGCTTGGTGAACAGTGGAGCAGGTATGAAAACACTGTGATCCTTCTCTACTTTTACTGATCCTCTTGAAGCCATGAGAGAACTGCTGAACCAAAAATGCAGTTGGATCGCTCTGTTTAGTAGCGATTAGTGGGTGTTTCCAGCCTGAATTTGCTTAGTCCTTTTTGTTTTCATGTAACAGGTCCTTAGTCACAGTGTGCACAATGTGGGAGAAAAATGTGCCCTTAGCTCATATGAGACCTGATGCATCCCTTGTTGTGTCTCCTTTCCCTTTGCTTCTGTGAGAAATAGTAAAGTGTGTTTCCCTTTCCAGACTGAATGAACTAGCAGCTTGAAGCCTTATGGGACACTCAAAGGCACTCACATGGTATTCAGACCAAGGACAGAGCACTCTCATCCATGTACAAAGAAAACCTCTTCCATTTAAAATGGTCCCTGTACAAGCAGAGTGCCTGAAATCCACAGAGCACTTTTATGTTCCCATGAACACATGGTATTCCCCGTGCCTGTATGTGAGCTTTTCATAGTTAAGAACTCTGCTGGGGGGAGCAGACTGCTGTCCAGAAAGGGCTGATTATACTTCTGTGTTCATTCCCTGAAAAGCTCAGAACATCACTGGAGGCTAAAGTGCTTCTGCCATTCCCTGCAGGAGAACAGAGCAGTGCATCGATCCCAGACTAGTCCATTTGCTTTGGCTTTAAGGCCTTAATCCCAGAACATATTTTTATATCTGCTTATCAGACTTTATGGAAGTTTTCTGTTGCAATTTCTCCAGTTCCTTTTTTGAAGATATGTGTGTGTGTTTACACATTGAAATGTATGTGTCTGTGTGTGTGTATACACATATGAATATATGTATATATAGAACTTATGTATATAACTAAGAAAAAAATTGATTTGCTGAAAGGAGAGGTAGAAAACTTGTAATAATGGGGAACATTGTGACTGTGAATTTTAAGCTGTGGCAGCCAAGAAATTCAAAATTATGTTCCCTGCAGCAAGTGTAATTTGTCTACGCTGGTCATAAATGTGAAAGTGTAAATCTAGAAGCATACACACTAATACAGGAAACTTCATTATGTGCAAGGGGGATAAGTTACAGCTGTAAATTTGCAGATTTGAATTTCATGCCTGTTACGTGTTTAAATTTCCTATGATAACACTGAATTAATGTAGTTTCACCATGGAATATATTAAGAAAGGCATAGTTATTACAGGGCTGTAGCTTTCCTTTTGATGAGCCTATGATATTGCATTAAACCTGTATAGTTTATGTATATATTTCTCCAAAGCATGGGCAATGCAGGACTTTTAAAGCTTGGCAGCCACGCTGCTGTTAAGTCTCCTATTTTTCTGACTTAGGCTGCTGATGGCAGTAAAGCATGGCTGGCTTTTTAATAGCTTGGCTGCTGTGGAGTTGCTTACCCAGTTTTTGGTATGTCTCATTGTTAACCTTGCATTTGTGTTGCCGCTGTCAAAATACAAGTGCAGCTTTTTCTTCTGCTGTGTTTGTCACTAGTTTGTTGTGTTCCCCACCTGCAGCTGGCAGCAGGGAAGAACTGAGTGAGCAGCCACAGCACAAAACTTCTCCTGTCCCCTCTCCACGCTGCACTCGTGGTTACTGCGTCTGGGGAAGAGTGTGGGGTTTTTTCCTAATGCCAAATATTTGTGGAAAGTGCTAATTCATCCTGGTTTTTGGGACTCTGGGCTAAAGAAACTTCATGGTCTTGTGCCTTTTTATTTGCTGGCACTGTCTGTGCATTATCCCCAGCTACTTTTCCTCCAGACTAGGGGGTTCTGCCATGTGTTGAATTTTCTCTTCTGTGAGGTATGTGGATCCAGCCTAGCTGATGATCCTTTGCTGAGTGCAGATGAACAGACTACCCTTAGAGTGACCACTTGATTCTTGCTGCCAAAGTGTCCAGAGTACTGCCCTGATGTGGGCACACACAGAGCTGAAGTATTTCCTGTTTTATGCTGACAAATGAGTTCTGGTGGGTCCTATTGCTCCTTAAGACAGCTGTCCCCCAATGTCTCAGGCTGCTGCAATACTTCATCCAGTTTATATTAGTATAAACCACTGAGAGAGGCAATTTTCACCTGGCCTACGGCAGGCCATGAACTGCAGTGGTGGAGAAACAGGCACGTGGGGGTTTTTATCAGCTGCTGCAAGGGCAGTAATCTCAGACAGAAAGGCAGAGCAGAGAGGTGGGGATAAGGAATGCCTTAAAGTATCACAAACCCACATATGAGAGTCATAGCCCTGTGTTTTCAGTGATACACTCCTTAGATACATCTAGGCATGGGCAAGGCAGGCTGGCAGAACAGGGTACAGAACCAGTGTCCAACTACTCATTTGTCTGCTAAAATCAGCATCCTGAGAGGGAAAAGCTTGCAGTTTTAGTAAGTACTTGGCTTATTTATTAACACGAGAAGGAAGTGTGACTAAGGACTAGTAAACATGTATCATTGAGGGTGGATCATCATAAGCTCCCGTTTTATAATTTAAAAAAACGATAGTAATTCAGCACTCCTAAATGCTTTCGCCCTGGGCAATTTAAAAATGCAGTGTCATTATTTACAGTATTTCCTACAACATGGGCTCAGCAGAGCCCTATGGAGAGTGTAATTACTGGGAAAGCACTCTTGTTTTCCAACGCTGTTGAAAAAGTCAAAGATAAGACACTGCAGCGTTTGAAATGGAAAATAAACAGAACATTTAAAGTAGCACTGTGATGGCAAAGCTATGATGGAACCAAGAGCAGTGGTGCAGAGCTGTCTGTGTATTGGCAGTGCTCTCCACCACTCCTGGCTGGTGCCTCACGTCAGTTCTACCTTTTCCTAAACCTCTTTTCAGTTCCCCAAAAGCCTAAGAGGGTAGTCAGGGAGTGGAAGGAGGAACAGCAGGACTTGGGTACCATGTTAGGATTTGACCAACACACAGACTGCAGAGCCAAGAGGTGTCCTCTTAGCTTGTCCAAGCATTGTGCTGGAGCACTCCTAAGCCATGAAGAGGGGAAGTGGTGGCTGGAGGTGATAGTGGAGTAGATTTACTGGGAAGAACACATTCCTCTCAAGGGGAGCCTTTAAAAATGTCTATAAGTTCATAAGGAAATGGTCTCCAGGGTTGGCATTTGCCTTGAACTTGGAAAAGTATCAAAGTCAATGAACTTTGGACCAGTCTGTTGTTAAAGAGCAGGAGAGTTTAGAAAGGATCAGAGAATGGCAAAGGGATCAGTTGGACCACATATATATTTGCTGGGGAGCCTGAATACAAACTTAGGAGCTTCATTTTGACTTGCCAATTGGAGACTCTTTGACTAGTGTATTCATATTTTAGGTGTAGATAATAAACTGTTATGTAGCTCATGTAACTCTACAACAAACAGATCAATACATTTGAGAACTAGGAATTTTATCCTTGTGTTAACTTTAGTGTTGATATAATACTCACTGCAATAATATTGACTGTAGCCAGGTGGTGAAGGGACAGCATAATACAGGATTATTGCCTTGCCTTTTACCATAAAAGATTTTTCTGCATTACAAGGCTCTGAGAAAAGGTTAGTACCTAATAATAAAAAAGTTATGCTTCTGTTGTATTTTAAGCATTTGCCCTTCCCGTCTTTGTAATGCACACAAGTGTATCTGGGCTAGTGACACTGTGGATTTAGTCAAAGAAACAGCTTTTCTATGCACTTGATAATCCAGGAGAGCCAGACCCTACAGTTTACTACATCCTTGAGCAACTTTGCTCACATGGAATTTGATGACACTGATAATGTAAGTCAGACTGTTCCAGTTACATTTGCAAAACCTGACCACATTGAGTCCTTGTGTACATAGAATAGAATCATAGAATTGATTGGGTTGGAAAAGACCTCTGAGATCATCGAGTCCAACCCTTGGTCCAACTCCAGTCCCTTTACCAGATCATGGCACTCAGTGCCACGGCCAAGCTCAGTTGAAAAA